>JAJEJO010000513.1:3992-111859 GCA_020662805.1 Glaucomys volans
TTCCTTCCTTCCTTCCTTCCTTCCTTCCTTCCTTCCTTCCTTCCTTCACTCATGCAATGTGAGGTTTTGCTATGAGGATCTCCAAGCCATTGTAATTGCTAGTGTGGAATGGAGGGGGCAGGCTGGTTTGAATCCAGGTTCCATCCCTTCCTAGGTACATGACTGTGGCCAGGTCTCTTCGGCTGCCTAAGCCGCAGCTTCTCTCTCCAGGTTGACACTGCAAGACTCAGTTGGATAATGCACGCAGAGAGTCAGAACAGAGCCTGGCAAGTTCTATCATCCAACAGCCCATAACTGAGGTTCTATGATGAGCCAGATTCTGGAGTCACAGGCAACACGGAGGCGGAGAAGCTCCCTGGTCCGAAGTGGTTTATCTTCGGGAGAGGGAAGGCTGACGGTAAATACATAACTGAATGGGCACACACCTGGTAGAGCTAGGAGTGTGGGTGGTGGTGAGTGGTGGTGGGAGGGTGAACAGCTCTGACGGCCCCTCCAAGGTGGTGACCCTGGAGTTGAGTTTGGATGAGGAGGAGGTGGCCAGGTGAAAATATAGGGCAATAGCATTCCAGGAAGAGGAAATAAACCTTGGCATATGGAAGAATCAGAAAGAGAGAAAGACATAGAGAGAGACCCTCTGTGACTAGAGGGTCACAGTGTGGAGACCTGAGTTTAGGAGGAAGCCTAGAGTCACAGGCAAGTCAGACCAGCAAGGGCTTGTAAGCCAGGAAAAAGGTTATATATAGTTTTTTTTTTTATTTTTATCTTTTTGGTACCAGGAGTTGAACCCAGGGGCATTCAACCACTGAGCCACATCCCCAGCCCTTTTTATTTTTCTATTTTGACACAGGGTCTTGCTAAATTGCTTAGGACCTTGCTAATTGCTGAGACTGGTTTTGAACTTTCAATCCTCCTGCCTCAGCCTCCTGAGTCACTGGGATTACAGGCATGTGCCACCACAACTGGCTTGGAGGGGCTTGTTACCTCAGGCAGATGAGGGTTGCCCAGGGAGAGCCTGTGCCTGCATCCACTGGCCCTGGGTTCAGAGAATAGGAGCACCACAATGTCATATTCAGGGGCAACATCTCCTGACCTCCTTACTGGTTGGGCTCTGCGGGCAACCATGGCAGATCCAGAATGGCTCCAGAGGAAGAGGGGAGAGCTTTTCCTGGATACTGGGAGGAGGGAAATCAAAACCAAGATACACTTGATAACTCCTGGGTTTTCTGCTTGAGCCTGGGAGGACTGGAAGTGCTACTTCCTGACACAGGGGACTAGAGAGACAGTGACTATGGACAAGTATCCTGCTCTGTGTGGTAAGATAGAGGGCACAGCACTTAGAGGTGGTGGCCTCTGTCTGGGCAGGCAATGACAGCCAGTGTGACAGGGGCCATCATGGGGAAAGAAAATGGGCTGGGTGGCCCTGAACATGGCTTCCCAGGAAGGACCCAGGCTGACATGCTGCAGCACCCTCTGCAGCCTCCCCTGCCCTCCTTCCTCTCTCTGCTCCAGACGCTCTGGTCTTTCCATTCTCCTGAGAAGTCATTTCCTTTGCATCTCTGAGCTGTGCACAGGCTGCTGCTGCCTGTTGCCTCTTCCAGAAATGTCCCCACTCCCCCTTCTACCTCATTCTTTGTCTCTGTCCCTCCTAAGTTGATCTTAACTTGCATTGTTTTTTGTTTGTTTGTTTGTTTATTTGTTTTTGCTGCTGGGGATGGAGTACAGGGCCTCTTGCATGGTAGGCATAACACTTCCACTAAGCTACATCCCTAGCCTTGTTATCTTTTTTTTTTTTTTTTTTTGGAACAGGGGTTTGGACCCGGGGACACTAACCCTCTGAGTCACATCCCCAGCCCCTTTTTTAAAAATTAAAAAAATTATTTTGAGACAGGGTCTCCCTAAGTTGTTTAGGGTCTTGCTAAGTTGCTGGGGCTGACCTCAAACTTGCAATCCTCCTACCTCAGCCTCCCAAGTCACTGGGATTACAGGTGTGCACCACTGAGCTGGGGTTTTTGTTTTTTATTTTTTAATGGAATTGTTTAATTGATTGTCTCCTCCCATAAAAATTTAAGCTCCCAGGGAGCAGCGACAAAGCATGTCTTGTTCACTCCTGGATCTCAAACCCTGGGCACAATCTGGCACAGGCTGAATGTTGTATGAGTTGAAGAATGAATAAAGCATCAAAGTCAAGGTCTGAAAAACAAATGGGTTAGATGGGCAAAGGGCAGGGAGGTAAGAGTACTCCAGGCTGGGGCGGGGTTTGTGCACAGGGGATGCCAGCACAGCCAGAGAACCAAAAGGACAAAAAGTGAAGCTATCTTCGTGTGCTCTGTGCCCTCAGCTCCGCCCATGGAGGATCCTCAGTAAGCCTGAGTCCTCCTTCTCTCTCCCTCCTTTGTTTTGTGAATAGGAAAATAAGCAGGAGGGTCCCTGCCTGGGAGGTCCTGGGAAAGGGACTGGGCCTCAATCCTACCCCATCCCCAGTCCAAAGTACCTGGCTTAGGCTGGCACCTAGTAGGTGCTCCATGGTGTTTGGACATCGATGTTGAAAGGACATCATCTCAAAAGTGATGGTACTGGATAATTCCAGAATGTCAGTTCAGGTCTTTGCAGCCCCCACCTGCCTCCTGTTACAAAGAGCAAAACCGAGGCCCAGAGAGGGGAGTGAATTTGTGCAAGCTCACACAGTAAGTCAGTGGCAGAGATGAAATGGAATGGGAGTCCCCCCAACCCTGACCTCCTTCATCAATCCACCTCCATCCCCCTCCAGCCTCTGCTTTTCAAGATGTCTGAAGTAAGCAGATTGGAGCCAACAGGGAATCCCATGTGCCTTTCACCAGAGTGAGGGCATTGGGTTACAGTGAGGGCAGATGGGTGACCCATTAGTGAGCCATACTGCGTTCCTGGAGGTTCCATTAGTGCCTCTGATTAACCCATTACTACCCACCAGAAGCTGGAAGCATAGACCCCTAGCAGGAAGGAGTCACTGAGTAAGTCGGTTGGATGAGGCGAGAAGCAGAGTTGAGAGTTCCTGGCAGTGTCAGGGATGATAAGCACCAGCCAGGACTCAGAATCATGTATTTTGAAGTTCAAAGGAACCTGTTGAACCAGCCCATTGTACAGATGTAAAAACTGTGGAGAGGAGTTTGCTCAGTCACTCGTGAAGAACCCAGGGGTCCTGCCCTTCACTCTACATTTTGGGAGTCAAAACTGCAGCCACCGTGCTAACTGCTTTGCTTGGTATTATTTTTGTTTTATTTTCATAGCAATTCTGGGAGGTAGGTGATATTACCTGATTTACATGGCAAAGCTACTATCCTATTGGGCAGCAGAAATAGTCACCCTTTGATAAATACCATCTGCTAAGCCCTCCACACAGGGCATACTTTTTATTATAACCACTTCAAGATAATATTAACTTCCAGTTTACAAGTGGAAACCCCAGTGCTTACTGGCTTAGTGGTACATGCCTATAATCCCAGCAACTGAAGCAGGAGGAGGGCCAAGTTAGTGGGCCAGCCTCAGCGACTTAGCCAGACTCCTTCCTCTCACAATTAGTTGCTGAGGCTGCCCTCTAACTTGTGATCCTCCTGCCTCAGCCTCCCTAGTCACTGGAATTACAGGTTTGTCTTTCAAAATAAAATAAAAAGGGCTGGGGATGTGGTTCAATGGTAGAGTACTTGCCTAGTATGTGCAAGGCCCAACATCATACCAAAAAAAAAAAAAAAGAAAGAGAGAAATTCCAAAGCACAATGAGGTCAAGTGACCTACCTAATGTTACACATACACAGATGGATAGTGTTAGAAGCCCATTTGTATCACTCTGAAGCTAAGGCTTTGGGCTGCTCCCCAACATAGATGTGATTGATGGTCACCGCCTCTGTCCCCAAGCTATGGCCAGGGTGTAATGAGGCCTCCCTGCAGCCTCAGCACCCACACCCACTCATCCATGAATTCATCTATTCATGCACTCACTCAGCATAAGGTTGAGTGCCAGATTGTCCCAGGCCTTTGCTTAAATGACCAATGGGATCACAGCACACTGCAGCTCACATTCTACTCCAGGAAAGGGATAGAGGACAAGAAATTCTAATACATAGGAATGGGTGTTATGCCATGACCTTGTCCTAGGTACAGAAAGGGCCACACCAAGTCTTGTAGGCCAGATGAGTGTCATCCAGGTGAAGAAAGAAGCTGAAGGGATAAGAGAACACCAATAGCAGCCACAGCCGGGAAGGGGATGAGAGGTAAAACTGGAGGATCTAGAAGGGGCTGGGCTCTGGGTTTTCTCCTGATGACAATGGGAAACCACCGCAGGATATTAGCATGGCAACAAGGATCTGTGTTCAGTTTGGGGTACTTGGAGAAGATGTGGTGGGTAGCAGGTAGATATGTGGAGGCTGGAGTTTGTAAGGAGGGCTTGTGGTTGATTAGATGTGAGATTGAGGGAGCAGGAATGGGATGCCTGGGATGACAGGCGCAGGGTGGGGCAGGGAGGGTAAGGACCCACGGAAGAGAAGTCTGGGGAAGAGAGACATATTCTATCAGGGAGTGTCCAGCGTGAGACAGCTAAGAGATGCCCAAGGCACTCAGATCCGGGAAGCAGCCTGCATTTCAGGAGAGCAGTCTAAAGGTTCTGCAGAGAACTGGCTGATCTTCTTACCTGTGCCTCAATTTCTTATTTGGGAAGTGGGTGATAACGTTACTTACCTCATGGAGTGTGAAGATTAAATGAAATAAAATATGTAATTGATATTTAAGTCCATCATATAATACTAAGTGCCTGAGGAATGCTCATTAAATGCTAACTGAATGGCCAGGCATGGTGGCGCATGCCTGTAATCCCAGGGCTTGAGAGGTTGAGGCAGGAGGATCTCGAGTTGAAAGCCAGACTCAGCAACAACGAGGCACTAAGCAACTCAGTGAGACCCTGTCTCAAAATTTTTTAAAAAGTTACAAAAAAGAAAGGTTAGTTGAGTGAATTTAGGAATAGGTGGTTCTTTCAGTTGTGACTGATAGTTGTTATTTGGGAAGAGTCAGGCATAATGGCTAACAACTGTAATCCCAGGTACTCTGGAGTCCGAGGCACAAGGATTCTAAGTTCACAGTTAGTTTCTGCAACTTAGCAAGACTCTGTCTCAAAAAATAAAAAGGGCTGGGGATATAGCTCAGTGGTAAAGTTCAAAACCCTTGAGTACAATCCCCAGTGTCCACCCCCAAAAGAAAGGTAAGACTCAGAACTGAATTCATGAATTTAGTCATTCAGCCAATTCATCCAGTTGGTGCAATGGTCCTCAACCAGGAGCAACTTAGACAGCAAATACCTGTCCATGTCCAGAGATAAATCTGGGTATCAAAACTGGAGCTGGGAAGGTCAGGTGATCAGCATAGGACAGTTGCCCACAACAGAGAATTCTCAAATCCAAATGTCACCAGTGTAGAGGCAGAGAAACCTGCTATCCACCAGCGCCTGTGTGTACTTCCTGGAAGGGGCACTTGTACAGGTGGGTGAGTGTCCTGAACCAGGTGTCAGGCGCTGCTAAGCATTATTGAGGGAGCTGGGCTGCTGCACAGAGGAGCGACCTTGACTCTGAACTACAAAGAACTGGGGGTATGGAATTGCTGGGTGAGGGCTTGAGAAGTTGCGGGGAACTTGGTATCATTTATTCTGAAAATTCTTCCGCAGTGCCCCCTGCATGGCAGGCACAGTTCTTGGTTCTGATCACGTATCAGAGGTACCACAGACACAAATTCCTGCCCTCAACACTGACGCGGCCCCCTCCCCTGACATTGGTGCTTCAGGGGAGGTAGGAATTCTGGCTTCCCTGATCCCTAAGTAGGTTTGGTGATAATGAGGAAAAGTGCTTCCCCTGGGCACTGAGAAAGTGACATTAGGCTTCGCGGTAGTGGGGACCAGCCACACCATGGCCCTGGGGTAGGAGGAACGTAGGGAAGGAAGGTGTGGCTGAGAGAACCACCAGGAAATGAGTAGGAGAAGAAATGGGTTCCCGGTGACTGGATCTTGCAGGCCACTGCAGGAACTTATTCTGAGATGAGGATGGGAGCATCAGCAGGACATGCTATGTGAGAAGGGGCTGGAGGAGGCCAAGGGCACAGTAGGGAGGGTTAAGAGAATATCCTGAAAATCAGGGAGAGGCCTTCGGATCTCAGACCCATGTGGGAACCAAGGGAAACTACTTTAGGGACATGTTTTGTTGTTGTCGAGGACTCCTGAGAGGTTGGTTGTGGATAGAAGAAGAAGGAGAGGAATCAAAAATGACACTTGGCTGGGGTTTGAGTGTCTGTGGCTTGAATGTGACTTACTGCCCTGGGAGGCCTGGTGGGAGCAGGGCTGGGGAGAAAACAGCAGAGTCTGGGGCTGGGGTTGTGGCTCAGTGGTAGAGCGCTTGACTGGCAAGTGTGAGGCACTGGGTTTGATCCTCAGCACCACATAAAAATAAACAAATAAAATAAAGGTATTGTGTCCAGCTATTAAAAAAAAAATAGCAGAGTCCCTATGGGGAGTGCGGGCTGGCTCAGTGGTGGCTTCCACATGGGAGGTCTAGTTAGTGGTTCCACATGGGAACCCGGGTTTCATGAAGTCAGAACTGAATAAATAAATGTGGAGTGATTGGCATATGCAGAGATGGCCAGGGAAGGGTGCTGGACACATATTACTTGTTTTTTTTCCTCACAGTTTGAGTTCAGGTGCACTCTACCACTAAGCTATATCCCCAGTTCTTTTTATTTTTTATTTGGAAATAGAATCTTGGCAGACTGGCCTCAAACTTGAACTCCTCCTGCCTCAGCTTCCCAAGTAGCTAGCTGGGATGAGCAGTGTGCACCCTCGTGAAACGAGGAAATCAGGATGGATTTTGTGGAAAACCAAATCTTTTCAAGAAAGCATTCCAAGTCAGACGAAGTAATCACACAGGACTCACATAATGCATGGATAAGGTTCTGCAGGCTCCTCCAGGAGAGGTTGACATGGGGGTGGCTCGAGGACAGGTGAGGACCACCTCCAAGAAGCTGGCTGGAGAGAGTAATGGGTTGTGGGCAGCAGTAATTGATGTAGTACATCCATAGGAAGGAATGTGTTTGGAAGGAGTAGGGAGGAGAAACCAGTTGTAAGCAAGATAGTAACCCAAACTCACACCCCAGATCCACAGGTTGTACAAGGAAATTAAAAGCAGCTTCCCTTGAGGAGACTGGAAAGGGCCACAGGTCCTGACTGAGGGGGCCAGAATCTTCCAGAGCGAAAGGGGAAGGGAGCATCCAGGCAAGAAGGGAGGAACCAGCCATTCTCTGATGAGGAACCCTGAGCTCCTGAGGGCACCCAGGAGGACCGGTGGGAGAAAGGAACACTTGGGTCTGATCAAGAGCTGTGCTAGGACTTGGGGAACCGGGGTCTGGCTGAGGGAGAGTGGGCATTGTAGGAACCTTGGGCCCATGGTGATGAAGTCTGACAGTTCCACAAGTGGGTACTCCCCAATGTGTGTTCTGGGCCACTCCCTAAAGAAATGTTTGCAATTATGATTTCCCCAGGCTACAGAGAGGGAGCTTTCTGAATTCCTCTGGGAGTCTTCTCCATTCACCCAGGAGGGGAACAGGCTGGGTCCAGCTGGGATTCCAGGAAGCAGACAAACCCTGGTGGAGGAGGGGTGGCAGAGTCAGGGAGCACCCCAGGGCTGCCCTCCAGCTGTTCCTCCAGGTTCCTTATCAACTAGAAGCTTCCAGTTTCCCCAAACACAGGATCAAATGCTGCTTCAGAGCCCTACGAAGTTGGGTGTGTCTTCTGTGCTTTGGGAGAGAAAAAAAAAGCCTCTGAAAATCCATGTGCCCCAGTAACCAGCTGGCTAAGTGCAGGACCACCTTGGACCAGGCAGGGGAATGGCAGGCTTTGCTCCAAAGCCAAAATGGGGTGCAGCACTGAGCAGAAAGCATAAAAGGCAGGGAGTCAAACCACAGGCACCACCCTATTCCCACAGGGAGAAGTTGCAGCTGAACCAAAAAGACCCCTGGGGCCCAAATGCAGGGCCTGCATCGCCTCACCAAGAAGGAGGCAGCGCCCAGACCTGGCTGTTAGCCACATGCTGGGTGGCCTCACGCAGGTTGCCACCCATTTCTGGGTCTCAGATTTTCTCAATTTAAAAGCAGGAGGCTGGACCTGATTTATTTCTTGCCTTTTTTTCTTTTGGTATCAAGATTGAACCCAGGGGTGCTTAGCCATGGAGTCACATCCCCAGCCCTTTTTGTATTTTATTTAGAGACAGGGTCTTGCTGAGTTGCTTAGGGCCTTGCTAAATGACTGAGGTTGGCCTGGAACTTGCCATCCTTCTGCTTCAGCCTCCCCAGTCGATGGGATTACAGTTGTGCACCACGGCACCTGGTCCCTCCTGGTTGGAACAGTCCCTGCAATGCCCTTCTTTCTCTGTAGTCGAAACTCTTCCCTCCCCCACAGCCTCCGGGTGGACCCTGGGTTATCTCGATGGCATTTATCCAATTGGCCTTGGAGAGGGAAGTGTCGCTGAGCAGCTGTTGTTTACAGCGGAGGTACCTCTAAAGAGCCAGAGAGTGAAGATTTTGAGCTTTGCAGGTCCAAGTCTTCAGCTCTGCCATGGTTGCAAAAGCAGCTGTGGATAAGATGTAAACCAGTGGGTGTGGATAAGTTCCCATGGAACTTTGTTTATAGCAGCTGAAATCTGAATTCCTTGTAATTCTCGTGAATTCTCAAGAAGCTTTATTCTTTTTGATTTTTTTTTCTCACCATTTAAAACCTTAATCACCACTGCCAGCTAGCAGGCTATACTAAAACAGGGCTTTGTAATGTGCACTTCAGGGCTGGTTCCCCTGCCTGTCTGGAGCTGTGTCCTTATCTGTAAGATACCCAGGGATGGAGGGAGACAACAGATCAAGCTTACTGCACAGGCATTGTTATTCCCTAGCAGAAGAAGGGGACTTTTGGGTGGGGAGGCTCGCCCCATCTCCTGAGTGCTTGTGATAAGACAGATACTATGCTAGGTGCTCCATGCACTGTCTCATTTAAGAAATTCAGAAGAAAGAGATAATGACATACCTCCACTTTATAGGTCAGATAGGTCTGAAGACTATGGGACTCAGAGCCAAGATTTGAACTGAGGGCATTGGGTCTGCCTCCTGCTCATCTTCCCCCTTTTCCTCTGTTTGAACAAAGCTGGCGTTGCTTAGTCTGGTGTTGTCACTGTGTAAACAGAACACTGTTTTCCTGGATGTCTGAAACCTCTTGGGTGACCAGAAATAGCACCTTTAGGTGCAACTGCTATTTTGTCCTTTATTTCCAGATGAGGAAACCGAGGCCTGAAGAGTTTAAGTATTGTACCCAAAGAAAATAAAATCATCCAAGCCGATCACGTAAAGCCAAAAGAAGCCTCTATTTTAGCTGGCCAGCGACAATTGCCCTTACTCCTAAAAGCGGGGTGCTGGGAAATTGCGTGGTAGTTCTTCCGCTGCCAACTTTTATAGGGTGCAGGAAGGGATTAGGGAGGGACTATAGGGCCCTGGAGGAATTAGGGTTGGGCTATAGGGAGGGGATTAGGGTGGGGCTGACTCTCTCCTGATGGCACTGGAGAATCTTTTTGGGAAGTATAACGTAAGTAAGGAGTGAAGTTTAGGCCTGTTTGACCCTGTGACTGGGTTCTTCCTAATGAGAGTAGCTGCAGAACAACCAGCTGCACAGGCCCTAAACCTAGGAGCTTCTAGGACTCCTCACTTCCCTGAACCCATGTCCAATTACTGACAAGCTGTTTTGATTCATCCTTGGAAATGTGTCTGGAATCTATTCATTAAGGCGAAAAGAAGGGAGCCATAACATGCTCTTTGGGAACTACCCTGGTCTTTTAAAAATGCAAATCAGGGGTAGTGGTATAGCTCAGTGGTACTAGGGATTGATCCCAGGGGTGCTCTACCACTGATCTACACCCCCAGTCCTTTTTTTTTCTTTTTTTTTTGAGTCAAGTTTTCACTAAGTTGACCAGTCTGGCCTCAAATTTGCAATACTCCTGCCTCAGTCTCCTGAGTGTCTGAAATCACAGGCATGCTCCACCACACCTGGCTTAATTTTTTTCTCTGTTCTAAAATGGTTCCATGAATGGTAAACAAGGGTCCCAAAGCATCTCCCTCCTCTGCTCTTCAGAGGTAGCTGCTGGTGCAGTGAGTCCCTGGTGCTGTCTGCCTCTCTGTGGTGGGGTCACTCAAGGGAGGTATGTGGTTGCATCTCCAGGCTCTGGGAATTCCCGGGGACCACTCCCTGGTGGAAGGGAGTTGTCAGCTCTGGCATCTATGAGAAGCCCTGGGAGGGTGAAGGCAGAGAAGACTGACACAGGCCAGGATGACTCACTCTGGGCTGGAAGATTCCCAGCTCTAGGGCAGCTGGAGGACCCCATGCAGAGAACAGCCAAGGCCTACTGTCCCCACTGCAGTATTGTGCTGGTCCTTTTGGTCAAATTGCTACAGATACCAGGCAGGGTACATCCTGGGCACTCAGGGTAAGGAGCATCCTGGGCACTCAGGGAAAGGGTCTCACTTCCTGGGGATCCCTCTGCAATTCCAGCCCAAAACTTCTCCAAGAGGGCCAAAAATACAGAAATAAAATCTCAACTTTGGAGCCTCTCTTAGTCCAAACATGAATTCAAGTAAGATTAGGTTAAGATGAACAGTGGGAGGACCCAAAAGGGACACTGAGGAGCTCTGGGGTTGACAGCTTCATCCCCCACTGGGGACTGAGTCCAGGGGCACTCTACCACTGAGCTCCATTCTCAGTCCTTTTTATTTTTTATTTGAAGACAGGGTCTCATTACCTTGCTGAGATTGTCCTCAAACTTGCCATCCTCTTGCCTCAGCCACCAGAGTAGCTGGGATTACAGGTAACTGTCATTGTGTGGAGACTGACAGCTTCATTTTGAGGTCATCACTTAGTGACTATGAATGGGGGCGGGGAAGCAGGGGGAAGACAAGACATCTCCTCATCAAATTCCATTACCTAGTCAGTTGTGGTGGTGCATGTCTTAGATCCTAGCTACTGGAGTGACCAAGGCAGGAAGACTGCAAGTTCAAGGTCAGACTCTAATATATCTAGACCCTGTCTCAAAATAAAATATAAAAGAAGTAAAGGGCCCCTGGGTTCAATCCACAGTACCCCCACCCCCCAAAAGTGGGGGAGGAGCTACGGATGGAGCTCATCGGCAGAGTGCTTACCTGGCGGTGGAAGCTTTGGATTCAACCCTAGCCCTGCAAGGGGCGAGGGGGCACTTTGCCACACGTTCCCCAAAGGCAGCTCTGCCTTACCTCCTCTAGCCCCACAAGGTAGCTCGTGGAGTGCCATCTCCTGTGCTGTCCCATGTGGTGGCCCTGCCAGTGCGGACAGATGGGTCCCGAGGATCTCCAGGGCGGGTGGGGAAGGTGGGGTGGGGTGGGAGGTTTGGCTACCTGCCCACACAGCACCAATCTAGGCAATTTCTCTTTATTTTTTTCACATTGGGCTTGCCAGTAAGACTACACTACTGTTTTGCTACCAAAATGACACATGGGGTGAAAACACTGTCCCTGGAGAGGGCAGCTGCGCCACAGTCCAGAGGGGAAAGCCTCTGGGTGCTGTGTGACCACGCAGCCGAGGTAAGAAGATAGTGCAGGGACAGCCTGGCCCCGTGACGATAGTGGGAACTCAGGAAGAGGACAGTCCCTTCCAGCTCTGACAGCAGGGCCTGGGTCAGACTCTCTCAGCCTCGGCATTGCGGGCAGGGGGCGGTTCATCCCCTGTCGTGGGTGCTGGCCTGCGCGCACAGGATGTCCTGCCGCACCCCTGATTTCTACCCACTGCATGCCATCCCACCTCCTCCTCGGTTACGACGGACAAAAATGCTTCCAGAAATCGCCAAGTGTGCCAAGGAGACATAATAAACTCCAGCCGCGAATTGAGGGTCCGGGGAGAAGCTGCGGGAAGCCTAGCGGGTGGGGGAGCAGCCGCGTGGGGCGGGAGCGGGAGCGGGAGAGGGAGGAAAGTAGCGCGGCGCTGCCAGCCCCGCGAAGCCCACCGTCAGCGCTCTGCTCGGTCCCCGGAGGCCACTTGTTTCTGCTGCAGGCTTTCTTCTGATAAGGCTGCAGTAAACTGCGTGTGTGTGTGTGTGTGTGTGTGTGTGCGCGCGCGCGCGTGTGTGTAGAGAAGGAGATGGGGAAGGAGCCGGAGAGGGAAGGAAGAGGGAGAGGAGAAGCGGGGGAGGGAGAGGGTGGAAGAGGGTTGCAGATGCCGGACGGGAGCGAGATCCCGGGTCCCCAGGTTTTGAACATATCCAAGATCTAGCTCCGCGTCTGGGAAGCTCTGGCAGCAGAGTTTGGGCTTCCTCCCTCTCTGAGTGCACTGAGAGAGATGACCCAGTGCTCCCTCTACCCAGGCTGGGCTGGCACCAGACTGCTCCGTGCTCCCCCCATCCCCATGCGGATAGTTGCCAGCAGGTCCTGTCCTCCAGGACTCCAAAATCCATCAGAGCCTGACCCCTCCTGCCCATCCCTACTCAGCCACCATCTCCTCCCTGGTCTCCCTGCTGCGTCAGCCGGTGATCTTCCCAGCATTTATCCTCCACAAGGCAGATGGAATGACATATTAAAAATGCAAATTAGGTCATGCCATCCACATACTAAAAGCTGTCCAATGGCTGCCTCAGTCCTTAGTATCAAATCAAAACCCCTGGCCACAACCTTTAAGTGTCCATGGTCCCCTGGCCCCTCTCTGGCCCCAGCTCCTCTCTCTCTCTCTCTCTCTCTGGCAGTACTTGGATTGAAACCAAGGGGACTTTACTACTGAGTCACATTCCCAGACCTTTTTATTTTATTATGAGACAGGGTTTCACTAAGTTGCTTAGGGCCTCACTACATTGCTGAGGCTGGGCTCAAACATACAATCCTCCTGCCTCAGCCTCTTGAGTTGCTGGAATCACAGGTGTGTGCCACTTCACCTGGCTCTTCTCACTCTTTCAACCACACAGCTCTCTCTTCTATACCTAGCACATGCTAAGCCTGCCACCCTCCACCCCAGCTATGGTACAAATTGGAACTTTGCCTAAGCGCCTCTGCTATTCTCATCCTGCGTCCACAGTTCCTGCATCCATAATATTAGATGTCCATACAAATATTCCTTTGTCAGACCAGTGGCCTTCCTTATTCACCCCATCTGAAAATGACCTCTTCAAATACTTGTGCATCATTCTGCAGAATGATCTTTTTTTCTTTTTCCTGTTTTAAGGCACTGGGGATGGAATCCAGGGACTTGCAAGTGCTGGCCAAGTGCTTTACCATTGAGCTACATCCTCAGCCCACCCTGCTGTGTGGTCTTCAGAGAACTTTTGAGCATATGAGAATCATCTTTTTGTGTGTGCCCCTCCCCCTTAACTGGAATCTAAATTCCTGGAGGTCAGGACTTTGCCTTCTTTTCTGTATGCCCAGGACCCATAGTTTGATACATAGTGGGGGCTCAGCAAGTATTTATTGAATAGAGAAATTCCCGGATGATTCTGCTGGCTCTACAAATTCCATTACAGATTGCAACCTCCAGCTCCGTAGAGCTCACAGGCAGCGCGGGCTCAGCTCAGAGGCGATGGAGACCTTGTACTGATGGTGTGGGAACTGCAGTTGCTGACCTGCGCAGCCAGAGACGCTGCAAAGAGGTCGTTTGAAGCAAGTGAGAGGATGTTCCAGATCAAGGACACTTGGGGACTTGTTAATGATGGACTTGTCATGGTTTCCAGCTGTCTCTTTGTGACTCCCTTTGTGAGCATCTCATTGCTATTCTTAGGCTGGTTTCTTTCAGAGGAAGGACACTCCCTGGTGTAGTGGCTGATGGGCAGCAGGGCAGCTCCTTGCCCCGGGGACCAGGCTGCTGAGCTGACCACCAGAGGGCGCTCCAGGTCACGGCATCCCGGTTTCGTGGCAGCTAGAAGGCTGGGAGGAGCTTCGCTGTTTTTCTGCTGAGGCCTTTCTTCCTCTTACCTGTCTCTGCATCTCTCTCTTCCATCTCCCTTTCCTAGGCTACTCCCCGACCCTCTCCACCAACAAGTCCGCTTTGAGCCTGTGCTGTGCTCAGCCCCAGCATCAGACAGGGCAGAGACATTCCCCAGTGAGGTTTCTGTTCACGAGGAAGCTCACAGCCTAACTTAAACCTTCAAATCAACCTGGGAGAGATGAAGCCCCAAGGGAAAGCTGCCAAGGACAGTCTTCCAGCAAGAAATAGAGCAAGGAAAAAAGAACGTGGAGCAAGATTTTGCCTTCTCTCTGCAGGGACTCCACATCCCCCCTCCCGACCTCCCCTCCAGTCAGGGTCTCCCTGACTCTCTAGTCAGGTGACTTCCTGAGAAGGAAAAAGTTTAAGCACAGTGACACTCCATTATCCCAGTGGGGGGATGAACTGAGACTCTGGCTCAAAGTAGAATATGATGTTAGTCTTGGCTTCAAATCCTGATTCTGCTGCTGGACAACCTTGGGCAGGTTTTCTAACTGCTCTGAGCTCAGGCTGCAGAAGTACCAGCCTGGTAGGGTTATGAGCTATCAGAGTGTTTAGCATTGTAGCTGGAGTTAGGCATTAGCCCAAGGTCACCTGTTGGACTGAAGGAGCAGACCAGGGTCCTGCATCCCATCTTTGGACTCTCAGGCCCCAGCTCTTCCTGCTGTGGTGGCAGAGGCCTTAGGGAACAGAGCAGCCACCCTGGTTGGATCCTTATTTGGGGGGAGGTCTGTGTTACCAGTTCAGGTCACAATACTGTCCCCAGTTGCCTTTTGGGTTTTCTGGCTATGAGCTTCTCTTGGGGTGGTTCCACCCTTCCTCCTGACCAGGCCACACCTGATCTCCCTTCAAGCTCAGCCTTGGGGTGGAGAGAATGGGGAGGCAGTCCCTTGCTTGGGGGTGGAGGGGTGGACTGCCAGTACCTAGCAATACTCTGACTCAGCCGTTCAGTGGATTGAATCCTGCAGCTATAATCTTACAGATGTGAAATAGAATAATGCACACACAGCATTATTCCATTGTAGTTTTATTTGTTATAAGAAAAACTGGAGCCGGGCGTGGTGGCACACGCCTGTAATCCAAGCGACTCGGGAGGCTGAGTCAGGGTTCAAAGCCAGCCTCATCAACTTAGCGAGGCCTTAAGCAGCTCAGTGAGACCCTGTCTCTAAATAAAATACAAAATAGGGCTGGGGATGTGGCTCAGTGGCCAAGCGTCCCTGAGTTCAATCCCTGGTTCCAAAAAAAAAAAAAAAAGAAAAACTGGAAATACTCTTCACATTCCATCAGTAGATGATTGGTTAAATATACTATGGTGGAGTCAGATTTAAATAATAGGGAGTTGAAAAAAACAAAAGAAAAGAAAAGAAAATGAGACCCTTTATTTATTTGCAGTACTGGGGATCAGATCCAGGGCTTGGCGCATGTTAGGCAAGGGCTCCCCTGCCGACTGTGTCCCCCAACTACCATTAATTCTCAAATGACTATAAGTTTCTTATGAAAAATTTCAAACAAGTTCTTTCCCTATCTGAGCATCCTTTTTCTCTTCTGTTAAAAGACCTCGAGTCCTTGCTTCAAAGCTCACTGTGGGCTGGGCGTGATGGCACCTGCCTGTAATCCCAGTGGGTCAGGAGGCTGAGGCAGGAGGATTGTAAGTTCAAAGTCAGATTCAGCAACCTAGTGAGGTCCTAAGCAACTTAGTGAGACCCTGTCTCAAAATAAAAAATGAAAAAGGGCTGGGGATGTGGCTCAGTGGTTAAGTGCCTCTAGGTTCAATGCCTGGTTAAAAAAACAAACAAACAAACAAAAAACACCAAAAAACAAAAACATACAAAAAACTCACAGTGGCAGTTGAGCAAAAATTCAGAGGATGCACAATGACTGGTTTGTGAAGGTGCCATGCACATCTTCTCCACTCCTGCCATTGTGTGTGTGTGTGTGTGTGTGTGTGTGGCACTGGGAACTGAACCCCCCAAGGCCCATCCACCACAGAGCTACATCCCCAGGACCCCACACCCCTTCTGATTTTGAGGCAGGGTCTAAGTTGCTGAGGCTGGCCTTGAACTTGCTATCCCCTTGCTTCAGCCTCCTACATCGCTGGGATTACAGGGGCTGGGGGTGGGGGACACGGCATCCAGCTTTATTTTCTTCACTGTGAAACACTCTGGAAAATGAAAGGGAAGCCAAGCCTTGAGGGCCTACCCAGGGAGGGAGCCCTCACCCTGCTAAGCAGCCTTGAGCTTTGGCTTCCTGCTGTCTGGGAAGTCCTGTCCTGAGGTTTACAGCCCATGGGTTGGGAGGGGTGGGGACCAGGAGGGATGGACCACCTTAGCTTTCCCACTGGCTGTTTGGGGGCCCCTGAGGCCACAGGTAGGAAACCCCAGACCCAAAATTTTTCAAAGAATTTAAGAAAAAGAAAAACACAGTCTCCTACCCCACTGCTGGCATGGTGCTTTGGTGGAGTTTGACTGAATCTTCTGCTGAGCTTGGGACCCAAGGTCTCCCTGTCAAGGACAAGATCGCAGTAATGATTAATTGTTACCTCAGCTAGGACTTGCTGTCTCAGGGAACTTCCCCAGGAAGGCCACAGGGAGGAGGGGGGTGAGCCCCATCAACTTCCCTACCACATACTCCAGTCCTAGCCCAGGTGAACAGCCACACCTGTGCATGTATGAATATCTCCTTGTGTGTCCCTCACATTCGATTTAACAAGTCTGCATGTTAAACTGACACATGCACACTTGCACACTCTCAAATGCACACCCCCACATTCAATGCTCATATGAAAATGTACACAGATACACCTGTGCTTATGTGCTCTTTATTCCCACTGTGGTAGATAGTTATCAGAGATGGCTGCCATTGAGTCTTTGGCTGTTCCACCTATCCAAAAGTAAACTCTAAGCTGGGTGTGGTGGCACATGCAGGAAGATCATAAGTAAGACCAGCCTGAACAACTTAGAGAGACCCTGTCTCAAAAATAAATAAATAAATAAATAAATAAATAAAATAAAAAGGGCTGGAGGTGAAGCTCAGTGGTAGAGTGCTTTACTAGCAAGTGCCTGGGTTCAATCCTTAATACTGCCAAAAAAAGAAAAAAAAAAGGTAAATTCTATTGTTCTCTTGAGTATTTGTGGTAGAAGCAATGTTCTGTGGTCTAGGCTTGGAGAGAATTGGAAGCTTTTGTTTCCTCTTTCTTGGAAGCCAGTCCAACCATCCTCAGACCACCACATTGTGAGGAAGCCCAAGCTATTCACAGAGAAGGAGGATCCACGTGGAGGCGTGAGGACATGCCAGACACATGAGTGGAGCCACTTGGACCTTCCAGCTCAGCACAGCCACTAGCTGAATATAGACCAGTGAGTGCCCCACTTGATTATCCAGCCACATCCTATCCAAATTCCTGACCAATGGAATAATGGAATATTATAAAACTTGTTGTTTTAATCCATTATGTTTTGGAAAGATTTGTTATGCAACAATAGGTAATGGAAATATCTACATATATCATATATTTATTTATGTTCATATATATACAAACTCATGTACTCTTACAAAAATGCATGGCTGCACACATGTGCACATTCCTTTGTCTATCCAACATCCACTTCCACCATCTTCCTTCCTGGCAGATGACCACCATGGGCCACAGCCTGGCACAGGCTAGGCAAGCACTCTGCTGCTGAGCTATATCTCCACCCAGCCTTGCCCTTTGAAAGGCTAAGTCCATCTCCAGCTCCAGAGGTGGGATCCTGGTTAGCCAACACTGGTGATCTCAGTCCCCTCGACAAAGACTAGTTTAACTTTGGTTATGTGACCAAGTTCTAGCCAATAAGACATGGGGGAGTTGACTCAGACCTTCCTCATTCTTAAGAAAGTCACCTAGAAGCAAAGACTCTGTCATTGGATTCTCTTTTTGGGGGGTGGGTACCAGGGATTGAACTTGAGCACTCAACCACTGAGCTACATCCCCAGGCCTATTTTGTGGTTTAATTTAGAGACAGGGTCTCACTGAGTTGCTTAGTGCCTCACTGTTGCTGAGGCTGGCTTTGAACTCGTGATCCTCCTATCTCAGCCTCCTGAGCCACTGAGATTACAGGCATGTGCCATCACACTCTGCTGTCAGTGGATTTTTGTAGTGTGTGAATGAGGGAGGGGTATGGAATTGCTCAGCCATTTTGCAACCATCACAGAGGTATGGTGTAAAGAACTGAGCCCAATGACATTATCGAGCCAATCAACCACCTCCTGAGTCCTCCCACCCCATGTCTGGACTTCCAGTCATGTTACATAATAATTTTCTTTACTTATTTTCTTTATTTATTTTGCAGTGCTGGGGATTGAACCCAGAGCCTTGTGCTTGCAAGACAAGCACTCTACCAACTGAGCTATATCCCCAGCCCAATTTCATTTAATGCTTGAAGAGTTTCTTTCTTTCTTTCTTTCTTTCTTTCTTTCTTTCTTTCTTTCTTTCTTTCTTTCTTTCTTTCTTTCGTAGCTCAATATGTCCAATTGATACCTCCTGATACCTCCTTTCCATAAACAAAGTCTCCCACTTATACATGCCCACAAATTTGTCCTTGAGCAGATTCAGAATTGAGCATAGAAAGTCACAGCTGAGAACCAGGAGTGGAGGCACTTGCCTATAATCCCAGCTACTAGAGAGGCTGAGGCAGGAGAATGGCAAGTCTGAGCCCAGCCTGGGCAACTATTTTGTTATAGCAATGGAAAACGGAATAATATACAAACCGAGTCAAATGCCTAAAGGTGTATCATAGAAAGGGCTTTAATCTCAGGAAACATTGGATCTAAGTGAAAGTGTGAGTCACACATTCATGAGAGGCATAGCAGGCAATAAAGGAGGGCTGAGCTGGAAATTTACCTGGTTGCTGGGAGGTGTGGGTTCTGTTCCTCATTCGGGCACCCAGTGACCTTGCTAACTCAGGTGCTTCACCTCTCTGAACCTCCATCTCCTTATCTGTCAAAAGGATTTAATGGCAATAATTGGGATGTTACAATGATCAGATGAGATAACCTATCAGTGATTGCTTTGTGAACTGTGAGGTGCACCTTTCAATCTGGACCAGCATCTCAGATGGGAAGGAAGACATCCCTTGGTGGCAATTCAGATCCAAGCAGCAGATCAGTGGGGTAGACCATTTGGAGACAAGGCCACTTTTGGATGGCCCTAAAAAAATCCCAGCATGCAGGTGGAGCATGCATGGCTCTGACATTATAGCACGTGAGGTCAGGGAGGACATTCTGGCCTCAGCTCAAAGCCTGCTCTCTTTTGTAGAGCAGAGCACCCCAAGGAGAAAGAAATAGGAGTGGCCACTTCTTGGCCTTCTGCAAATGTCCAATCCTTTCCATAATTTAACTGCCTGCTGCACATAATTACTTTTCTCCTGGCTTATGAGCTTAGAGCAATAGTAGTTCCCAATAACTAAAGGCTTAATAAGGCTAAATTATAATGAGTGTCCTGCAGAATTACACACCACATTAACACCAAATGAGTTCATTAGAAATTCATTAGGAATGATTCCCGTGGCTGCCACAGGAATTAATCATGGTTAGCCAGCGGCAGGAGAGGGGGCCATGAATCATTAGACAGGGAGCAAGGAGACCTTTTGGCATCTGATTTGGGCCCCAGGCAATATTTTTCAAGGGCCAGGGGGTGTTTGGGATGTACATTTGGAAGCAAGGTGACTTGGATGTTATTGGTCCTACCTCTCACCCTCTTCCTCCTCCTCTCTCCAGGCTCTGGTCCCAATTGGAATTAGACCTATAGACATGAGGGCTAGCGATCTTCTTTTTCAGTCCTTAGGAAGCTAAGAAATCATAGTGGGTACTTGCCTTGCATGTTCATTTGCCCTTCTTCTGATGGAGTACCTCTGGGTCCTGCCAAGAGCTACCCCTCAAATACCCTGCTGCATGTGTGTCTTCTTGGGCCTGTTGATCAAGACCCTCCACCCACCTGGGCCACCTCACCCACTTCCCGGGGTGGACTTTGTCTCCTGGTATTTTTTTAAGTAGCTAGTATTTATTAAGTACAGAGAGCCCTTTTCACACACAGGTTCGACTTGTGCTTTTCGAACTTGACGATTGATCTTGCAAGATGATAGACATGGAGTGGAAACCATGCTTTGAATTTTGATCTTTTCTTTGGTTGGTGATATGCAGCATGATACTCTTTTGTGATGCTGGGCAGTTTCCGGTCAGCCATGCGATCGTGAGGGGAGACGATGATGCTTTCCGGTGTGCTGTGTGCCTGAGCTAGGATGTTCAGCAGCTCGGATGTATTGAATGCTTTCAGTCTATGATGGCATATTGGGATGGAATGCCCATGCAGGTCGGGGAGCCTCTGTCTTTGTTAGGTGGCAGCCCCTTGCTAAGTGCCTTCATTTATTGCTATTCACTCGTTAAGGTGGGTTTAATGATCAGCTCCATTGTGCCAGGCACAGAGGTCTGTGCAAGTGATGCAGGCAGCAAGTCGCCAAGCTGGGACTTCAACTCCTGAGTGCAGCGCGTAAGGGTGGAGGACTGTCGAAATGGTTGATCAGATGGCGGTGCCCCAGGGAGTCGGTCTTTTCTCTCCTTGCTCTCTGCTGCTATGTGCTGTTTTTGTTGTTGTTTGTTCGTTTGCTGCCCTGGAGATTGAACTCAGGGCTTCACACATGCTGGGGAAGTGTTCTAGCACCAAGTTACAGCCCCATCCCTTTTTCTTTTCTTTTGAGACAGGGTCTTACCAAGTAGCTGAGGCTGACCTCCAACTTGAAATCCTTCTGCCTCGGCCTCCTGAGTCACTGAGATTACAGACACTCTCCGATATTTAAAGAACTCCCCACTACAAGGACGCTGATGGAAGGCAGGGTCCACTTCCCAGTGGCAAGCTGACAAGGCAGATTCTCATGTCCCATCCCCCCTGGCAATGAGTGTGCCTGCTCTTAACTTGGGCTCAGTCTCTGCAGTTTTTGATGTAAACAGCAGGGTCAAGAGAATCGTCTGATGGCCGCAGTGGCCATATCCTGGGCCTGGGGGATGGTGGCTGCAGTGCTGCACAGAGGTCCAGTCTAGGTTTTGTTAGTTCTGGCTGCAGGATCCCCACAAAACATTTATGTCACATAACTGTGGCTCTGGTTCTAGCAATTTGTCCTCTCCTGTCCCTTTTTCTTTTTCAAGCCTGAAAATTCTGTGATTTAATTGATTCCCCTTCGATAAAATTATTTTCTGCTCAAATCAGTTCCCACTGTTTGCAATTAAGAGTCTGCAACCAAGAGCTCAGCTTTCCTGCCCACAGCCCATAGGAGCACAGAACACGTGACTGGGGATGGACCAATCGGATGCTTTCCTTCCTGCAAGGAAGCCATGTTGCCTGAAGCAGAGAAAGAAGTAGATGCAGAGAAGGAGGGTGGGGGAGAGGGGGAGAGGGGGGGAGGGTTTAAATTTTGAAACAGGGTCTTGCTGAGTTGCTTAGGTCCTCACTAAGTTACTGAGGTAGGCCTCCAACTTGGGAACCTCCCACCTCCACCTCTACCCTGGGGTTTTCTGAGACACTCCTCCATCCATATCATATTAGGTTAAATCATATGAAATTGTTTTTACAAGTCAAAAAGGTCAAATATCAGCAATTACACATGGTTCAACCTGATCCATCTCCCATTTTGGCCCAGGCTAGCTCAAGTGGGTTTCTTGTAACTCCAAGGGCTTTGTCTACGCCAGTCAGAAATTCCATTAGCTCAAAAGTGGGGAGTGGAACAGACAGAGACACAGAAAAAACACAAAACTTAGATTTTCCCCTGACTGGCAGAGACTTTCCAGTGAAGTCCCTGTGGCTATAGGACTTGCCAACTGGGGTCATTGTCTCAGAGGTCACAGTCCTCCTCTAGTTTATGACCCTGCCCTACTTGCCTCAATAATACTATGCCTGTAAATACATGTTCCTGAATCATGTTTTCCCCCCTGGTGATGTTTCCTTTTTAAATGTGTGCACTTTTCTCTTCCTAACCTAAGTGTCCAACAATAGGGGACAGGTTGAATAAGCTGTGATATATCCATCCAGTGGATTGCTATGTGGCTATTGGAAGTAATAACTGGGCCTCCACACTGAAAGAAAAATCATGTCTGGGGCCAGGTGGCCCCCGGGGTGGTGGGGGTGGGAAGCTGAGGTTTATGGGGTGGGATCTTCCCAGTGGGGAAAGACCCCTGAGCTCTTCCAAAGCCCTGCAGAGGAAGAGCCATGACCTTGTAGTGCCATCTCTTCTGGCTGCCATTAGCTGCCCTGGAGAGTGAAGGTAGATAGATAAATGCTTTTTTTGACCAAGGATGGGATGTGGGAAGCTAGTGTGGCCCAACGATGTTGAGGGTCCTGGGAGAAGAAATGTTGCATCCATTGTCTAGGCAGGAAAGGAATCGAGTCTGAGTAGGGATGCACTGGGGCAGTGGAGGCGGGACCCTTCATTGAGTGGGCTGACAGCTGCTTTCTTTTCTGCATCTCTACTCCTAACATATAGCCTGGTGCTCGTAAATGTATACTGAATGAATTACGTGATGAATATATGACTTACAGATCCCATTGTACATTAAAGACCAGAACTGTGATTTTCATCAGAAAACCAGCAGGGTCCTGGGCTGGGGCTGTAGCTCAACGGCAGAGTACTTGCCTAGCATGTGTGAGACCCTGGGTTCGATCCTCGGCACCACATACAAATAAATAAAATGAAGGCATGCTGCCATCTACAACTACAGAAAAAAAAAAAAAAAAAGAAGAAGAAGAAGAAAAAAGAAAACCAGCAGGGTCCCAAGTGACCACTTCAAGTCAGAAAGAATGGAATCCCCTCCAAACTTCATCAATGGCTAGCTGTGTGACCTTGGACCAGTCCTGTAACTTTTCTGAGCCCAGACATTTTTTCTTTGTGTAGGGATTACTATCACTCCCTCAGAAGTTTTTATTTTGTTTCTTTGGTACTAGGGATTGAACCCAGGAGCACTTAACCACTGAGCCACATCCCCAGCCCTTTTTATTTTATTTAAAAAAATTTTTGTTAGATGTTGATAGATCTTTATTTATTCATTTATTTAATGTGGTGCTGAGAATCAAACCCAGTGCCTCACACATGCTAGGCATGCACTCTACCACTGAGCCACAACCCCAGACCCCTTTTTGTTTTTTCTGTTGAGACAGGATCTCCCTAAGTTGCTGAGATCCTTGCTAAGTTACTGAGGCTGACTTTGAACTTGTGATCCTCCTGCCTCAGCTTCCTGAGCCACTGGGATTGCAGGCATGTGCCACCACACCTGGCTGCCTTCATAAATTTTTGTGTGGAATAATAAGATGTCAAATGCACGTACAGTGTCCAGCATGGGGTCATTTGCTAAGTACAAGAGGAGCAAAGAGTCTCTAGAAGCTTCATCAAGCTGGGGGCCACGTGTTAATGAAATCACTGCATTTAATTCCAGATATGAGTGTAAACATGGAGCCAGACGGCCCTCTTCATGGTCCACTTGGGCATGGCTTGTTTTTTGTTTTTTGTTTTTGTTTTGTTTTGGTACCTGAGATGGAACCCAGGGATGTTTAACCACAGAGTCACATCTCCAGCCCTTTTTAATGTTTTATTTTATTTTATTTTTAAATTTTAATTAATTAATTAATTTATTTATTTATTTATTTTTGTGGTGCTGGAGATTGAACCCAAGGCCTTGTGCATGCAAGGCAAGCACTCCACCAACTGAGCTATATCCCCAGTCCTTTAATGTTTTATTTTGATACAAGGTCTCGCTAAGTCCTTAGGGCCATGCTGGGCTGCAGAGGCTGATCTTGAACTCACAATCCTCCTGCCTCAGCCTCCAGAGTCGCTGGGATCACAGGCATGCACTACCGTGCCCAGCGGGCATGGTATTTCTGAGACCGTTTCTTCATCTACAGTCGTGTGATCATGCATTTTGCACGGAACTTGCCTCAGCCGCTGCCTGTTAGATCTCGGTTCCTGCTATTTCTCCATCAACTGGGAGGGAGAGGTCCACAGGAGGGGGAGGCTGTGCGAGGGGAGCAGAACAGGGGCCCGGATGTAAAGTTTGAGGTGACGTGAGATGGGGGGTGGAGCTGTGAGGTAGGCAGTTGGACGTCCCCAGTCTAGAGGAGGGGTCTGAGATGGAGTAAAAAAAAAAAAAAAAAAAAAAAAAAAATGGAGTCATCAGCATTAGATGATGTTTAAAACTGCGGACCGGATGGGATCATCAGGGGATGAACACTCAGACAAGGAGGAGGACTGAGCTCGGAGGCATCTGCTACTTGGGGATGAGCAAGATGATGATCATTGCGACGCTGGTCCATTAGACACAGCAGTGTCCAGGCTGCAAAGATGTTGACCTAACACTCTTTATGCCCCGTGCCCGGGTCTGTATGAAGTGCTTTACAAAATGAGCTCATTTGATCCTGGCGCAGTGGCGGTGCCTGTAATCCCAGTGGCGCAGGAGTGGGTACTGAGGCTGCAGCTCAGTGGTAAAGCCCTCCTGTGCTGGATCCCCAGTTCAAAACAAACAGACAAGCAAAACCCCACAACAATAAAACAAAAATGAACTCGTCTGTAACTGATAACATCCCTTTCAGGTGGACGCTATTATTATCCCCATTTTGCAGATGAGAAAACTGAAATAAAAGAAGATGAATAACTTGCCCAAGGCAGCAACAGCAGTGAGTGGCAGGAAGAGCTAGGATAGGCCCCAGGGTCTCTATCCACTTATTGTGAATAAACAAAGAGCAAACTTTACTTTCTTAAGAAATCCTCTGGATTTCTTAGCTTTTGAATTTTTTTTTTTTTTTTTTTTTTTTTTTTGGTCCCAGGGATTGAACCCACTGGGCACTTAACCACTGAGCTACATCCCAGCCCTTTTTAAACTTTTTCTTAGAGACATGGTCTCACTGAGTTGCTTAGGGCCTGGCTAAGTTGTTGAGGTTGGCTTTAAACTCATGATCCTCCTGCCTCAGCCTCCCAAGCCTCTGAGGTTATAGGCATGTGCACTGTGCTGATTTGCTTTTTTTTTTTTTTTAATTTTTAAAAATAATTTTTATTTTGTTGTTTTGATTTTTGGTGCTGGGGACTAAGCCTAGGGCCTCTCGGATGCTAAGCACATGCTCTACCACTGAGCTCCTCAGCCCAGCCTTTGATTTAAAAAAAAAAAAATAGTGCATTATAATTATACAAAATAGTGGGATTTGTAGTTACAGATGAATACATGGACACAACACAATTTGATCTATTTCCTTCCCATCAGCCTTCATCCATCTCTCTCTCTCTCTCTCTCTCTCTCTCTCTGTCTCCAACTGGGAATTGAAGCCAGGCTCCTTGCATGCGAGGCAAACATTCTATCCTGAGCTATGCCCCCAGCCCTAGCCTTGGACTCTTGAGAGTGGCACTAGGAAAATCATGATGGAAACAATTGCCTTCCAAGTTCCCTAAGCTCTGACTTTCAAGGATCAACTCCAATGAACATTTGGGATTCTTGGTTGAGGGAAGAGAAAGGGGAAATTGTTATGACAGTTCACTTACTCCATGTAAGACCTGTCAGGCCCTGGGATGGGGAGAGGAGGGACCCAGGCACTTCTGTCCCACCCCCTTCTCTAGCTATTACTTGCAGGATAATTGTGGCTGTTTGAGGTCAGAGCCAGAGTCCAGGTGGGAAGTTGCAGTGCCCAGAGGGATCAACCTTGGGGCCCTTCTTATCTCCATTGGGGAATAGTGACTCTCTTGGTTCAATTGCCCCATAAAACCCCACTGTGATATGGATGCAGCTTGAGTTCATTTACCCCTCCTGGAAGGTTCTCAATGAGCCTCTGAGCAAACTGTCAAATCCCAGGGAGAGTGAAGGAAGGAGGTGTGGGTGGATGGAGGGTGGCAGATGCACAGGGGGTTTCCTGAGGCGGAGGAGGGGTGTGGTTGAGCCAGGTGTCCCATTGTCAATCCTATACCCCTCCACTCTGTCCTGTTCTTGATGCTGACCTTGGATATGTAGCAATTGAGGAAGGGACAGGTGTGCCCATGCAGGTCTGTGGGAAAGAGTTAAGTGGCGGCTGGAGAGGCCATCAGGAGTATCCTGCGGACTCTTGCCCAAAACCCCCAGCCACACTTCTCTGAAATTCTGCCTGCTTCTTGCAAAAGGGAACAATAATAGCACCTATATCACAGAGTTGTTTTGAAGATTAAATGAGGTAAACCATGTAAACACTCAACAGAGTGCCCAATGCATAATAAACAATAAATATTAGATATTATTATTTTATTTTGCAGTACTCCTTTTCAAACCCTGGATCTCATGTGTGCTAGGCAAGTGGTTCATCACTGAGCTACATCGTCAGCCCTTTTTATTTTATTTTATTTTATTTTATTTTATTTTATTTTATTTTATTTTTTTGAGGCAGGGTCTTCCTAAATTGCCCAGGCTGGCCTCCAATTTGCAATCCTCCTGCCTTGGCCTCTAAGTTGCTGGGACTATAGGAATGCACCACCAAGCCTGGCAAAATGCATTTCTTTTTTTTTTTTTTTAAATTCAGAAACTGCTTAGTCCCAGGTCTGGTTGAGCCTACTTTGGATAGAAATGAAGGGAGAGAGGACCCAAGAAAAGGAGAGAGACTAGGTTTCCTTAATGATGACAATGATGAAGATGATGAATCTTTGCAGGGTGCTCTATACCTAACTTACCTGTTCTGTTTGATCCAGGGAGCAGAGCACAGCCAGGCAGGGCAGGTGTCACCACCAAGGAGCTGGAGGCCCCACGTGGAAGACAGGACAGGAACTGGAAGTCAAGGGTCTGAGCCTGGAGCTCCTTGGCAGAGTGAAATTCATGGAGCTCGCTGTCCAGCGCCTGGTACCCGGAGGTCCTCGGGGCGCCCTGGCACTCTTCCTCCCGCTGTGCCCTGGTCCCTGGCTGCTGCTCTACTCTGGCTGCGTTATCTTCATCCTTATTGTCTGCCCCCTTCCAGGGCCCTTTGCTACAAAGTCATTGCTTCCTTTCATTGTGGCCCTTCCCACCTTTGTCACACTGTCCCCTCATTCTAGAATATCACCTCCCTTTGTTCCCCCACCAACCTTCCTGCTTCTCTCTGCATCCAAATCCTGTTAGTCCTTCAAGCCCTGTATCAAATACCACCTCCTCCCCAAAGATGCTCTGGCCTCTGGCTGGACACCGGGTTTCCTTCCCTGTGCCCCAGGCCACACCTGCTCTTTGCTCAGGACAGATCACATCCTGCCTACACACTCTGCAGGCCTGAGCCTTGTCCCTGACTAGACTGGAAAAGCATGTGTTCCAGTTGTCTGTGCCTGCTCAGGGTTGGCCCCACATGTAGTAGGTGCTCAATGCACTGCACTGGATGAGGAGGGAGTAAATGAGTGGAGGAGAGATGGGAGTATGGAAGGGCAGGACACAGGTGAATGGAGGGAGGGACGGGCAGAGGGGGCTGACTCCTCAGACTCTCCAGCAGCCCTGACCCTGGCCTCGCGGGCAAGGACAGTGTATGGCACCTGGCATTTCCCCAAGGTGAATAACCGCAGGCCTCTGTCCCTCCAGGCCCTGCCCACATCGTAAAGCAGCTTCCTCTTCAGGGGCAGGAGGGAGATGTGGGGTGATTTGGGTGCTGAGCCCCGGAAGCTGGGAGTGTTTATAAGCTGGGACTCCAGGTGGCACGGCACCGACGGTCTTCTGCTTGCTTCTCTCTGGCCTCCAGCCCTCCCAGCAACATGGCCTTCAGCGGCAAGTTCGAGTTGGAGAGTGAGAAGAATTACGATGAGTTCATGAAGCGCTTGGGTGAGTGGCCTCCTGGATACACCTTCCCTGAGGATGGCCCGAGGCAGCCAGCTCTGGGCCAAGAACCAGAACCTGGGTAGAGCAGGACAGGACTTCATTCATTCATTGACTCATTCACTCACACATTTGTAGAGCAACTACTCTGTGCCATCTCTGAGGATAACAGACACCAGGACATTCTTTGACTTTAAAAAACTTATAGAACATTCGTATTTCCACTGATGGAAAACTTGAGACACAAAGAAGTTGAATAACTAGTCCAAGGTCACACAGTTAGTAATTGATGAAGTGGAGACTTGGAGACTTGGTTGGTGAATGAGAAACTTGATGCTTATTCATTCAAACATCTATTGAACACCTGCTGTGTGTAAGAGCTATCCTGATGTCACCAATGGGGACACTCAAAATGACTTGCCCAAGTAGGTAGAAGAGGTCTTTAGCACCCAGGACCTGTGATGAGCAATGTCACCATGTTCTGGCTAGGAGAGATGACAAAAGGAGGTCAGGCCGGGCGTGGTGGTGCATGCCTGTAATCCAAGTGACTTGGGAGGCTGAGTCAGGAGGATCGCGAGTTCAAAGCCAGCCTCAGCAACTTAGCAAGATGCTAAGCAACTCAGTGAGACCCTGTCTCTAAATAAAATACAAAATAGGGCGGTGGATGTGGTTCAGTGGCGGAGTGCCCCTGGGTTCAATCCCTGGTTCAAAAAAAAGGAGGTCAGTATAGAGAACAGGTTGGATAAGTCACTCCTACACTCAGTCATTCAACAAACACAGGCCTCTGATTGCGCTGTGGTGGGCAGAGATCCCGGAGTTCACCCTTTCTGACACTGCTTGACATACGATCTGTTATGAGGAACCAGTGACAATCCCATGGAAGTTTCGGAGCACTAAGTCTGAGGCAGTGTACTGGTCAAGACTTGGCCTGTGCCCCACCTGTTGGTGGACACCTCTTATCTGCAGGGCCAGAGCAGCCCTGAGAGCAGGGCCCTTGTGCCCTTAGACCTGTGGAGGCCGAGCCCTCCAGAGTGTCTAGCAGCCTGAGGGACCAGTGACTCAGCTTTGCAGTGGACTGCAGTGGGATGGAGCTGCCGGTGAGCCCACTCAGGCCTAGACCCTGTTCTGCCATGCCAGAAAGCCCCTTCCTTCTTTCCCCCAGCACTGGGGATTGAACCCAGAAGTGCTCCACCACTGAGTCACATCCCCACTCCCTTTTATTTTTTATTTTGAGACAGGGTCTTGCTCAGTTAGCCAGGCTGGCCTCAAACTGGCAATCCTCCTGCCTTAGCTTCTCAAGTTGCTAGGGTAATGGGTGTGCACACCACGCCCTCCTAAGTACTGGGGATTGAACTCAGGGACACTTACCCACTGAGCCACATCCCCAGCCCTCGTTTGTATTTTGTTTAGAGACAGGGTCTTGCTGTATTGCTTAGCACCTTGATTTTTGCTGAGGCTGTCTTTGAACTCGCAATCCTCCTGCCTCAGCCTCTGGAGTCAGTGGAATTACAGGTCTGCACCACCTCACCCGGCTAAATCTCCATTTTCTTAACTGGAAAATAGAAGGGTAAACCAGGTTCTGTGGCCACACCAGTAATCCCAGCGATACTCAACAATGTGGTGAGACCCTGTCTCAAGATAAAATATTGGGCTGGGGATATAGCTCAGTTGTTGGAGTGCCTGCCTCGCAAGCACAAGGCCCTGGGTTCAATCCCTAGCACTGCAAAAAAAAAAAAAAAAAGAGGAAAATAAAATATTAAAAGGGCTGGAGATGTGGCTCAGTGGTAAAAGTGTCCCTGGGTTCAATTGCCAGTACTGCCAAAAAACAAACAAACAAAAAGATTAGAAGACAATCGTGAAGGTCCCATTCACTGGAGAACTTTGTGACCTTGGCAGTGAGATAGGCCTAATTTTTAAGGTTTTTTTTTTTTTTTTTTTTTTTTTTTTGTAGTGCTAGGGATCACACCCTAAGCAAGCACAGTACCACTGAGCAATTTCCCCAGCCTGAGCTCAGTATGATCCTCATTACTGGTACAGGGAGACGAGCACCTCATTACTGGTACTGCAAGCCTCAGCCACATGGCATGTGACAGGGCAGGGAGTCAAAGGCACGTACTCTGGTCACTGTGCTCTTCACCTGCAGGCTGGCCTGCAACTGGAAGGAAAGCTCTTCCCCAAGCTGCCGGGTTCCAAGCAGTTCTTAGGCAGTCTCTCTTCTTGTCACCCTGCCCAGGTCAAACCAGCGAGGTGATCGAGAAGGCTCGCAGCTTCAAGACCATCACGGAGGTGCAGCAGAATGGGCAGGACTTCACCTGGGCCCAGTCCTACTCTGGGGGCCACATCATGACCAACAAATTCACCATTGGCAAGGAAAGTGAAATACAGACCATATTGGGCAAGAAGTTCAAGGTGAGAGGCCCCTGGCCGTCGTTTCCCGCTCCCCACACCTCTGGCTTTCTGGGTCTCAGATGTGGCCTCTGTACTCCACGGGCTGAGAAGTCTCTACAGTGCAGCCACCAGCATTGAGCGCTCCCATTACTTAAGAACTTAATACTCCTGGTGTGCAAGGTCTGTTGTCAATAATGGACACTATAGTGACCATAAAAATAGCTAATATTTCCTGAGCACTTAATATAACATACCCTAGAAGCTCGTTGACTAGTTTACTATACATCTTAGCGCTGTTAATCCTATGAAGTTGCTACCATTACTCTTCCCATTTTAGAGACGGGAGCTGAGTTCTGGGATGAAATAGCTTGTCCCTGGTCACACAGCAAGGGCAGGCCTTGACACCTAGGCTGTCTGGCTCCAGAGGGCACAGCTGCTTTATTAAGCTGCTTTCAGTGTAACAGAGAGATAGGGAGCCCAGACCTGGTCATCCACTTCAGCAAGATTGGAAGCTCCATCACCCACCAGCAACCGTGGGGCCTTGGACAAGTCCTTTCACTTCCCTGAGCCTCAGATCTCTAGTACATGGCACCAGATATAGTCCTTGACCCCAAGAGCCAAGGAGAGGTGTCAACTCCATGATGCACAGAAGCACCTAGCACGGGGGTGCTTGCCACACAGTGAATGCCAGGCAGGGGAGGTCAGTAACTTATTATTGTTTTAGAGGTGAAGAAACGAGGCTCAGGGAGGACACAGGAAGTACCTAAGCCTCTGCAGCCAGAAAGCAGCCACAGGACAGGGGCCTGAACTGTGCTCTTTGCCTCTAATGGTTAAGCTCTCTGCAGAGGGCACTGCTTCTGCAGCTGCATGCAAGTCCCCAGTGGGACACAGAACTGCCAGGCCACTAATGCATTCAGCCAGAAGGTTCCTCTGGACACTTTGATGAATCCTTGCTAGACCCTCTGTGCCCATTTTTATGCTGCCCTGCAGTCTAGCATAGGGCTAAAGGGCCAGTCCCCCGAGTGACACTCACTCAGGTTTGAAGCTGTAATCAGTCATGGGTAGCAGAAAAGAGAAATGTGGCTGGCTGTCCCCATCCTACCAGGCCTGGTCCCTCAGGCCTTCTACCCACTCTGGGTCCTCTCCACCAAGAGCGTGAGAGTGCTATGCTCCTCAGGCTGCCAAGGTGGAGAGTAAGTCACCATCATATTCATATACTGCCACTTCTTCTTTACTGTAACTTGCTAGGGGTTGAGCCCAGGGCCCTGTGCATGCTAAGCAAGGACTCTACCTCTGAGCTCTAGCCTCAGACCCAGCATTTGGGTTTTACAAAACAACCTCTCCTGGGAGAGAACTTTTGTGGGTCAGCATATTGATTAGCTTCATTCTTTTCCATGGCTGCACAGTATCCTAGAATATAGAAAGGATCTAATTTCTTTAGCCACTCCCCCATTGATAGATATTTGGGTATTTATTGGTGGATCAAATAGGCTGGATATTGAGGTTGTTAATTACTACAATGCTGCAATCAATTACCTTGGATAATGCTGCTCCAGGCTAATAATGATGACCACGACTAACTCTGTAGTTAACGCTTAACCACACCATGAGCCACTGTTCTAAGTACTTTGCATAGATTGTCATTTAATAATATTTTTTGATGCTGAGAACCGAACCTAGTGCCTTACACGTGCTAAGTGCCCCACCTTGTCCCCTTTGTCACTTATTCCTTCCAACAACCCTGTGAGGTAGGTAGTCACTAGCTCCATTTGCAAGATGAGTAAACTGAGGCACAGATTGCTGAGGGACTTACTCAAGGTTAGCTCTGTCTTTGGAAGTGTGCAGCTGCCTGTGTAGAGGCGGACTCCTAGAGAGGATTGCTGGGCTGCTGGGGGCACCTCCTCCCTGGAGGGGCTGCCGTGAGCCACTTGGAGGGCTCCGATGACTCAGGTTCCATGTCCTGTTTCCCTTCTAGGCCACTGTGCAGTTGGAGGGCAGTAAGCTGGTGATGGACTTCCCCAACTATCGCCACACCGCGGAGGTCGTGGGTGACAAGCTGGTGGAGGTGAGCATCAGATCCTTGCTTTCGGGGACTGATTCATCAGGCCCTCTTCTGCCCCCAGTTGCCACCCCCTCGAGGTCGGCCTCGGGGCAGCTGGACCTTCCCCAGCTCTGGGTGCACATTTTCTCCTTTGATCTTCACACCCCCCTGTCAGATGGGGATTTTTATCTCCATTTCACAGGGAAGCTAAGTGATCAGTGGGAAGACACAGAGCTTAGATGGGAAAGCTGGGGTTCCATGGGACTGGACTCCAGTGCCCCACTCAGCCACCTAAGGGGCACAAGTTGGCTGGCTCCTGGGACCCTTCCCAGAATGTAAATGAAGGCAGCTGTGGTTTTACTCCTTTTCCACAAGGGTCTTCAGGCCCTTCCTGACAGATCTTCTGATTTTTCAGAAGAAGCTGGAAATGTGCATTTGTGTCTCTGCACTTACATGTTGGCAATTACATAGAAAAAAGCTTTTTAATGCTGCAGGTCTGACACCTGTCTGGGGACTGGCCTCTCCCACCCTCTCCAAGTCTAGCCTGGCAGGAGATGCTCCTGGGGGCCCTGGCCTCCCCTCTGCCTCTTCCCCCTGGGTCTCCGGAGTTTTCCCTAAGTGGAAGAAATGAACCGGAGCGTAAAGGGAAAAGAAAGCGTCCAGCAGAGGTCCAGGAAGAACTCTCCATAAGGGTGCTGATGAGGGAGGCAGGGCTGGCCACCTCCCCTCCGCCTCTTTCTGATCTCTCTCTCTTTCTCTCTCTCTCTCTCTTTCTCTCTCTCTCTCACACACACACACACACACACACACTCTTGTTTCTCAGCCACCCTCATCTTGAGCCTGATGTGCAGGGAGGCAGCAAACTGCCTCTCTTAGCTCAGGTGGCTTAATTTCCCGTGGCTCTGGAGGCTGGGAAGTCTAAGATCAGGTGCGGCATGGTCGGGGGCTGGTGTGGGCCCTCTTCTTGTTCTCCTCATGTGCAGAGAGAGGTTGTCTCTTTCCTGTCTCTTCTTAGAAAGGCAGTATCCTCACCAGGAGGTTCCAACCCTCGTGACCTAATTACCTCCTCAAGGCCCCATCTTGGAATGCCCTCATACTGGGGACTAGGGTTTTAAGTGTGAACTGGGATGGGGGCACTAATATAAAGACCCTAATATGCCCAAGTGGCTCAGTGCCTTCCGTTATTCCCATTTTACAGAGAAGACTTACCAGGCAGACTCAGAGACAGCATGCAACTTGCCCAAGGCCACACAGCTAGTACGAGGCAGAGGTGGATCCCATCACTTAGCTTCTAGACCAGGCTGTCTGCCTGTTTTCCAGGCCAATAGTCTTTTTTTTTCCTTCCTTCATTTTTACTTTTTAAAAATAACTGAGTAGATGTATAGTTTTACAAAAGTATAAAAAGAACAGAAGTGAGTATCCCTCTTCCGTTGGGTGAAAATTGCCCCTTGGAGGATCTGGTAAGGGCTCTGGTATGTTTTTACATGAAATGTCGGCCAGTGGGTCTTGATTCCCAGAAGCAAAGTTTCCCAGCCTGTGAGGTGTGCAGGGAGAGCATGGGGCATGAGAACCAGGAGCAGGATTGTGCCCAAGAACAGAAAGCACCTTCCAAGCTCATGGAGCCTCCAGTTTCCTCTTCTACTCAATGGAGCACCCTCTGAGGGCTGCTGGGAGGGTTAAATGAATCCTTCAGGGGACGTGCCGGGAGTGGCAAGATAAGTGAACAGAGACGGCAGCTAGCACCCAGTACATCACCCCTTACAGTTGTTTGCCATGTTGATTCTACATGGTGATTGGGAACCTAAGACCCAGCCAAGGGGTACCTGGACCCCGCCTACGCAGGACTGGCACTGGAGGCTGGCCTTCCTTCAGTCGTGCCCCAAGGTCGCCTCCCATCACTGGTTGGGGGTGTGGCACTCACTCCCTCTGTCCTGGCTGCTTCTTTCAGATCTCCACGGTCGGAGATGTGACTTACGAGCGCGTGAGCAAGAGGGTGGCCTAAGCCTTTGCATCCGGTTCCGGGAGGCTGCAAACCCACCAATAAAACTGAATGAGAGCAGAGATTGCTCACTCCAGAACCTCTTTGTTTTTGCTTTCTGGTGTCTTGGGACAGCCTCTGGCTGGGTGGGAGTGGGAAAGCCCTCAGGGATGACTGCATGGGCCAGACGTAGGCCTTGAGATCCCAGTGGAATCCTCTTCATGCATGACAGAGGGAGGCATGAACAGGGACTTCATGCTCCTACCCTGAGAGAGGCCACAGTGGTCCATGGTGACCCACTTCTGAGGCTCCCCTGCCCTGTCCAGGAAAGAGACACTGTGTTGTTTAAAGACTTCTTTCTTTTGAGATGGGGTCTTGCTACGTGGCTAAGGTTGGTCTTGGATCTTCCAGCCCCATCTCCCGAGTAGCTGGAATCACAGGTGTGCACCATTTAAAGAGATGAAGTCACCTGGGACTTTCAGATGAGCCACAGGATAAGCATCCCAGCACTCTGGGTCAGGGGTGAGAGGGGCAGCCATACCTCCAGGAAGTACCCAGTCTGCAAGGCAGGGCACACCCCAGGATGCATGCACTGGGACTTATCCTTAGGGGCTTTTCCATCTTGGCAGTGGCTCTGCTGTTCTTTGCTGTGGAATCGTCCCTTTAGGTCTCAGTTTACCCACTGGTACAAAGTGGGGCTGGGAAAACCCATGAGGGGTTGAAAGGAAATGAGCCCATGAGATGGCAAAGGGGCTATGGGAGTGGCAGGGTTATCTGGATGTCCTGGGCTGGGGAAGGTGATCAGGAGGCCCACTCTGATCCTCTGGCAGGTGCCTGGAGCCCTGGGTTGAGGATTCTGAGGCAGCATTCAGGTTTAGCAGATGTCCTAGGACTGATGGGAAACCACGTCTACTCAGGGCACAGGGGTAGAGAAGGGTGGCCTGTTTGTACCCTGGCTTGACTGCCCTAATCCAGAGCACTGAACAGGTCTGTTTTCATCTCCTTTCTCCTTGGACGTGTTTGCCACATCTGGGTATTAACTTGAATTTTTCCCCCAATATTTTTCTGTATGACAGTTCACTTATTTTTATTATAATGGAAACTTCTACGTCACTTCCATATGTGGAAAGTCAATATCATTTGCCAAAAGTACAGTCAAACTATTTCAAAAAGTCACAGCCAAACAATGTGGACTTCTAGGTATATTTCGTTGCCTGCCCTAAGCCCTGAGCCTGACACTTCCCTTATGAGAGAGGTGAAATACATGGTAGAATCAAGAGAAAAAAAATTTTCCCCTAACCACTCAAAATCACTCTAAGATTACTGGCAAGAAGCTGGGTGCTGTGGCACATGCCTCCCAGTGACTCAGGAAGATGAGGCAGAAGGATCACAAGTTCAAGGACAGCCTTAGCAACTTAGTGAGGCCCTAAGTAGCTTAGAAAGACCCTGTCTCAAAATTAAAAAAAAAAAGAAAACATTAAAAGGGCTGGGATGTAGCTCAGTGGTAAAGCACCTGTGGGTTCAATCTCCAGTGTGTACACACACACACACACACACACACACCACGCACACACACACACACACACACACACTGATAAGAGAACATATGCAAATTATCTAAGGCAGGCAGGACTTAAACTATCTTGAATGAACAAGTTTTACATACAGGGAATAAGGAATAAGCTTTGCCTAGCACACAGCAGGTGCTTAATAAGTGCTTCCTCCCTTAAGATTCTTCTGCAGTCTTTCACCCTAAAGGCAGCCTAGGCCTGGATGGATATTAGGTCCAGCCCACTGGTGGCCCTCCCCTCACCTCCTCCCACATGCTACCCAGAGACCTTGTTTATCTTTCCAAGAACAGCACGCAGCCTCTCCCACCCACCCACCAGCCAGGACCCCACGAATTCCAACGTTTTGCCAAGACTTATTGCTAATTAAGTGAACTAGGTAAGCATTAAATTAAACTAGCTGTGTTGCTGTTTCCCCTCCAGACTGAATAATTACTCATAATGAGCTTGGATAATAAGTCTCTAAATAACACAGAGTTAACCATAATTAGGCTGAAAATTGAGAGTGAGTGAGGGAGAGAGGAGAGGAAGGGAGGGAGGGCAGAGAAGAGGAAGAGGAAGAGGCAGGAGGGGAGGGAGGAAGAGAGAGAGGAGAGATTTCATTTCCATGATGGATTCAAGTTCAAATTGTTGACTGGGTAGGACCTCGGAAGCCCAAGTTGCCACACACTTGCAGACGTGCAGAACATAGGACAGCAGGATCTCAGTTCTCTCCAGTTTTAGCTTTGTATTTCAGATATAGAAAACCAAAGCTCAGAGAAGAGAAGCAACTCACCCAAAGTCACACAGCAGAGTAAGTTGGGGAGGTCTGAGAGTAATGGGGCTGGGTCTCCCTCCCTGATGGAGGCTAGTTTCCTAGGTAAGGGGTGGAAAGTGAGCTGGAGGAAAGTGTCCACTTCACTGGCCTCCTGGCAGCCAGAAGAGCTGAGTGGTTAGTTAGGAGCTCTTCTAAGACTCGAGTCACATTGCCAGGATGGGAATCCCTCTTCTGTCACATGGTAGGTACCAGTGTCACCTTGGGGAAGTTCATCCACTTCTCTGAACCTCAGGCTCCTCGGCTGCAAGTGGGGTAATGATGTGCGTACCTAATGGAGTTGATACTCGCTCCGGGGCACCCTCACCTCCAATGTCTCTGCCATCGTTCTCAAGGCAGCGTGGGGAGTGTGTCTGCCAACTTGTAAGCCACGTGGGCAAGTCGCTGGACCTTGCTGAGCCTTATCTTTCCCGTGTGTAAAATGGGTTAATGAAACCTTCCCTTCCTCGGTCACAGGGGAGTTACACGGATTAAGGATAATCGTGTACACCAATGACTTCTAAAAAGTTAGTGGTGTGTTTTGCAGCTCTATTCAAGGTGCTGCAGCAGGGTTCCGTCCCACACACCTCAGCTCAGGTGCCTTTAAACCCAGGCTCCTCAAGACCTTCGCCCTGACCTCTGGGAGTCATCTTCCCATTCTGCCAGGGCACCAACTTCTCTCCAGCCAAGCTCATCCAGCACATGGGGAGCTCCCGCAGATGGGCAGCTGAGCTGCCACCAGGCCTTCACTCCTTCTCTCAGTCATTCTAAAAAGCCTGAGTCAGGCAGTGTCGGGTGGCAGGTGGATTCAGATTGCTGGAGCTTAAACAGACTCCTTCCTTCACTGCTCTCTCCTTTAGGAAAGAACCTCTTCATGCCACTCAGCTACACCCCCAGTCCTTTAAAATTTTATTTTGAGAGAGGTCTAAGTTGCCCAAGCTGGCCTCGAATTTGAGACCCTCCTGCCTCGGCCTTCCGAGTTGCTGGGATTACAGGTGTGCACCACCACGCCGGCTACAGCCAGATCATTTCTTTGTCCTGTGCACTGAAGCATGTTGAGCAGCATCCCTGATCTCTACCCACTGGATGCCAAGACCACTTCCCCTCACAACTGAATATATATATCACGTCTCTAGACATTGCCAAATGTCCCCGGGCTGCAGTAGTGACCCTGGTTGAGAATCACCGATATAAAGGGTAAGGAGCCAGTCCCACAAGGATTAAGGGAGAGGAGCAGTCCAGAGAGGAAAAACAGCTTTGAAGAGATGGACTGAAAACTCTGCAGGGTGAGAGGAACCTGAAGCCTGGCTCTACCCTAATCTGGGTACTTCTGGAAAGAAGCAAGTTCCCATCGGAAAAGGCGCCTGAGTGTCCCAGCCCTTCACACAGCTCAGGGAAAGAGCTACTTAGAGGACGAAGCAATGTTCAGTGCAGGGCAAAGCCGAGGTTGAGCACTCAATGGCTGAGATCCAGGTTGGGACGCGGTTTCCTTGCCCTCCCCTGTGGGCATGGAATCTGTGTCCAGCATGTTTAACCCCTCTTTGGGTCTTCAAAGAAATGTTGTACTCAAGTCACCAGGAAGATGGCTAAAAATGCAGTTTCCAGAACGCTCTCCTTCTTAGAGAAGTCTCCAGGTCATTCTTCAACTTGTTCAGGTTTGAAAACCTCTGGATTTAACCAGAGGCCAGCCCTTGGCAGGGCCTTTACGGCCATGGCTATTTTTTTTTAAAACTTTCCTAGACACCCCTCAGCATGGCAATTGACAAAATCTTCAATGGAACACCCTTGTGTGGAAGAAATACAAGTGATCCCTCTGGCTGAAGGCAGGGGCCAGGGATTCTGTAGCCCATCATCTCCATGGAAACAGATGGGGAACTGAAGCCCAAAGAGGGAGGGATTTGCCCAGAGTGAAGCAGATGCTCTTGGCAACCGTACCTTGTCTCTGATGTTCCCAAACCCAGAGCTTCCTACTTTGCTGGGCCTTGTACACAGACGGGATCTGCCTCCAGCTCCACTTGCAGAGACATGGTCCCCAAGCACCCTTCCTAGTACTTCCACACATCTTCCCTTGCCTGCCCACCCTAACTGAGGGCACCTTTGTAAATCCCTCCCAGCCCTGTGACACCAGCTCTCTTTGCTGGAACCCCAGTGGCAGAGGGCAGGACAAATCCCAGAGAGAGCCCTTCAGGGAAGAGCAGGAATCCAACATCCTCCATAATTGTGGATGCTATCTTCCATCCATTTCATCATTCACACCTTTTGACATTTTTAAACATTCCTGAATGGAGTTCATGGCATCTTAAGCACTGTCATTGATAGGATTTTTTTTTTCCCTTTTCTTTTTGTGATTCTGGCTGGGGATGGAGCTCAGGTCCCACAAATATTGGGCAAGTAGGCATTCTGCCACCGTGCTAGACCCTCAATAATTGGCGATTTTTTTTTTTTTTGAGATATAAGAGTCCTTTTTTTTGTTATCATTTGGCACCAGGAATTGAACCTAGGGACACTTAATCACTGAGCTACATCACCAGCCCTTTTAACATTTTCTTTTGACACAGGGTCTCTCTAAGTTATTTAGAACCTTGTTAAGTTGCTGAGGCTGCCTTTGAACTTGGGATCCTCCTGCCTCAGTCTCTCAAGCCAATGGGATTACAGATGTATGTCACCACACCTGTATTTTTAAAAAATTTTTTAGTTTATAGCTGGGCACAGTGGTGCACACCTGTAGTCCCAGCTACATTTGATCATTTGGGCCCAGGACTAGCTTGGGCAACATAATTAGACCCTGTCTCAAAAATACAAAACAACCCTCTGCAACACACTCACTGGTACATAAACAATGGAGCGTCTCATGGTGATCTTGAGTTTAGAGACACATTAATTACCCCTTTTGCTTAGTGGTGCCGGCCTTGATGTGCATCACGTTGTTTGATCTTCATGAGAACCCTCAGGCAAGTGCTGTTGCTGCCCCCACTTTACCCGGTGAGAAGACCGAGGCTCAGAGCTGAGTTGGTCAACTGCCTCCAACGGCTAGAACGTGGTTACGATCATTAATTTTATAGATCAACTTGGTTAGGCCGGGGCACTCAGTGATTTGATAAAACACTTGTTTAGATGTTGCTGTGAAGGTGTTGCTTTAGGTGTGCCTGACATTTACAATCAATGGACTTTAAGAAAAGTCAGACGACCCTCCATAACGTGGGTGGGTCCCATTCCCCTAGCCAAAGGCCTTCAGAGCCAAGATTAAAGTTTCCCAGGGATGGAACTTTGCCTCAAGAGTACAACACAGCATGCCTGAGTCCCTGGCCTGAGCTATAGATTTTAGGTTCTACTGCAGTATCCACTTTTTATTTTTTTCCTTCATGTGATATTGGGGATTGAACCCAGGGCCTTCTGCATGGGAGGCAAGCACTCTGCCCCTGAGCCACATCCCCAGGCAGAAGTGTCCACCGTCACCTATTTTCAGCTTGCTGGGCGGCTGCCCCACGTATTTTAGACATGCCAACTCCACAGTTGCGTGAGCCAATTCCTTAAAGCAAATTTGTGTGTCCTACTGGTTTGTCCCTCTGGAAACCCCTGACTGGTGCATTGGTGAGCTGGGACGTCAGTATTACATACATGCCTCTCCCCAGCCTGTGTTCCCAGGGAGGCCCAATTCCAGCTCAGAGGGCAGGACCCAGCTCCAAAGAAGCCAGTATAGCTGCTGCCAATCATAGTAGCCCCACAACCCTGCTGCTCATCCTTGGAGATACTTGCTAGCCGACTGGAGAGGAGGGAAGGGCTGGCCTGAGAGCAGAAGCCCAGAAAGACAACAGAGAGACGGAGGGCAGGTGACATGTTTATTGCGTGACACACACTTCTGGGAGCCAGGCTGCTTGGCGGAGCACCTTGCAAACCCCCAGCCCTGCAATAGATAGACACAATAACCAGGAATCCAAACCAGTCACACATAAATAGGAGGAGGTCAGCAGAGGGGAAGGAGAACGGCAAACGACCCTGCGGTTCCTATGCTAGTGTGGCGGGGCAGCAGCGCCGCATCCACAGCCCGACTCTTCTGTTTCCACACTGAGACTTTCATCTGCTCTGAAAAGCCCTGGAGCCGACTCAGCAGCTCGTGGCCGCCTTCCCGGCAGCCTCCACCGTGGTCTCCTAGACGGGCAGATGAGTCAAGAAAACCAAGATGGGTTCTTCTTAAAAAAAAAAAAAGCAAACCAAAAAATAAAAATTTGCTTCTGCGGTCCTTTGTACCTCCCAGTTCTGACGGGTGAACAGTGTGTCCCCTGACGACAAACCAACAAACCCAAAGAAACATGCTGAGCAGAAGCTGGGAGTCAGAATAAAAACATATTGCACATGGTTACAAGACTCTTCCTGAGATCCCTCTCGCTGCAGATCCCCCAATACTGGTTTCTGATCCAACCAACCCCTTGCCTATCAGCGATGATGTCATATACTCAGGTACACCCCCTCCCCAAGTCCAGGCAGCACTAACAAGCATTCCACGGTCTTATCCTTTCTTATTAGCCAAACTCAAAAGCCAGGACTGGTTTTACTTCACATACCATAAGGAAGTGGAGGAGGGAGGCAGGGATGGTTTCCACCTTCATCTTCCCCCAACCCCCCGGGTGGTTATCAAAGTTCTACAGCATCCAAGACACGGAATCTTCTGGGACCGAAAGCCTGTGAGGCGGTTCTTGCCAATCGCTTGCTTCTGAAAAGGGGGCTCTGGTGTTACCCACGGGCCTGTCCCAAGCTGGGTTCACACTGACAGCCTTGCGGGGGCCAGGCAGTGTGGCAATTAAACTTTTTTTTTCTCTTAAGGAATTTTTTTTCAAGTATCACAAAATCCCTGATGCAGTATGTAAACACGACATCTTGCAGAACAGAAGCTAGATCACTTGGGGAAGCAGCAGCATGTGAAGTATCTAAAAGGCCGGAAAAGGTTTGTACAAGATTCAAAAACAAAAGACGAGACAGCCACTCGCTGGGTCTCGCAAAGAGGCGCTCAGCCCACACGCACAGGCCTCTCTGGAGCCAGAGGAGGGGAGCACCCACCATGGCAGGCTCCAGGGTCCCGAGAAGGTGCCAGGCAGCTCCTTCTCTCCCCTTGGTGTAGCTGCCATCAGCTAAGAGTGAAGAAGTCTTTGAGGCTAGAACTGGACATGCTTGTGGGCTCGTGGCCTGAGTCTAGTTCCCAGTGTCCTGGCCTCTTTCTTACCAAGTCTTTCTTGAGTCACTGGACCCCTGCTTGAGGGAAGAGCCATTGAGCCTTCTTTGCACCCCAGGCACAGGTGGGAGAGGATTTTCAGAGGAATGCTCTCGGGTGAGGTATGTCACTGAACGTGTTGCTTGGGTCAGTTTTATTTAAAGGAAAAAAAAAAATGAGCCCTCTGTGTCCAAGGGCACTGGGCTCCCTGGCGAGGGCCTCCAGGTGCCTCACCTGGCTCAGCTGTCCTCTGGGGTGTCTCTTCCTCTGCCTGGCTCTTTGAGGCTTGCCCATGTGGTCCAAAGGTGGTCTATCTGTCAAAACAGCCTGCAGGGAACAAGTGGCTCCCGCTGAAGTAGCTGCTTCCGTAGGTGGTGGCAAGGCAGTGCCTGGGCTCGGCTGCAATGGTCATCTGCATGCTAAGGGATGCAGGGACGGGCATGGGACACATGTCCAGGGGCTGGAGGGTGGGGTAAGGAGGGAGGGAGGAGCCAGTGCCTCCTGGGAGCAGGCTCCCTGAGCGGTGGGCCTGCAGCGAGTCCCGATAGGCCAAGCACAGGTCCTGCACAGGGGCCTGGAGCTGTGCCAGGGTGGTTGTGGCCTGGCTGAGGGCAGGGTAAGCAGGTGGCTGGAACAGCACTTGGGTGGGGGCTGGAGGTGTGCCGGGCACCATTGCCAAGGCTTGGCTCTTGACCGTGACGGCATCCTTGAGGACATTGTCATAGGCTCTGAAAGAAAAGACTCCAGTGAGACGTGAAGGCCGGAGAGCACCAGATACTTGGGTGTGTCTCTACCGTCCTTAGTAAGTGGGACCCGGAGAGGAGTGTGCTCTGACACTGCAGGGCCCGGCCACACTGTGCCGTGTGCAGACTCGGTGATTTCAAAACTAGACTCAGGCCTCGGACTTGGCTTGGAGCAGCTTCCCCCACAAACCCTCTCTGGCCCTTCAAGACTAGGCTGAGTGGTCCCTGTGGCCCCTGCACTGCCCCACCCTGGAGGACAACTGGGGTCCCATCTGCTTTTCTCGCCTCTGCATTTCCAGCGCCTGGCACAGCTGCGTGTTCCAGGTGCTGAATGAGCACACAGCACAATCACTACCTTCCAGGCCCTTCTGGGATCGCTCGAATCCCAGCTGGGCTGCTCCTTGGCTTTCAAACACCAGGTAAACTGCCCACTGGGGTCTAAATGTCTCCATCTGAAAAGAGGGATGATGCAATGGGGATTTTTCCCATTTCGAAAAAAGCTTCCCATAAAACTTTTTGGGAAAACAAAACAATTAGAGGCTTACATAAGAAAGACGCAAGTGGAAGCTATGACTAATCCCAGAAGGGGATATCCCAGAGTGGCAGCCACCAGCGAGGAGTGAGGCTGGGCTGGAGTGTGGTGCGCACCTGCAATCTCAGCAACCTGGGAGGCTGAGGCAGGAGATCTAAGTTTGAGGCCAGTCTGGCCAATTTAGTGAGACCGTCTCAAAGTAAAAAAATAAAGCTGGGCGCGGAGGGTGCACGCCTGTAATCCCAGCTGCTGGGAAGGCTGAGGCAGGAGGATCACAAGTTCAAAGCCAGCCTCAGTAACTTAGCCAGGCCCAAAACAACTCAGTGAAAGTCTGTCTCAAAATAAAAAATAAAATGGGCTGGGGATGTGGCTCTGGCTAAGTGCCTCTGGGTTCAATCCCTGGTACCAAAATATAAGTAAATAAGTAAATAATAAAAAGAGCTGGGAACATAGTGCAGTGACAGGGTACCTCTGGGTTCCATTCCCAGTTCCAAAAAAAATAAAAAAAGAAGTAAGGCTGGGTTGGTAGCGAGATACTGGGGGCAGTCATCAGCACTCCAATCAGACTGTGTTCTCTGACTTTGGGGACCTTTTAGAAAGCCCGAATTTAAGACAAATTTAAAATTTAAGACAATTTAGAGTGTGTCAGAGGCAGCCAGCCACCAGCCAAGCTCCTCACATCAGGGGTTCACCAGGGACCTGAGGAATTTTGCTTTCACCACACAAGTCCACATCCAGGATGTGCCGCCACCTGTTGGGTGCAAGAGGGAGTGCGCTGAGGGTAGCCACGCAGGAGCTGTCCTGTCTGTCCTCCTCCCTGTGGTCCCTGTGGACCTCTTTGGCCACCATATCCATTTCACAGTTCTGGATCCAAGACGCCTTTAAGCTTCTTCCCTAAGATTCCCCGGGGCCCTTGCAAAGAGGTTGTGGCTTCTTAGGTAAAGCCACTTGGGTTTAGCTGCATAGGTCAGCTTTGTAACCATGTATGAGAAAAGTAGCTTATAAGAGTCCCTCAGTGTGATTATCCACAAGCTTACAGTGGGCCTTAGATCAAAGAGCCCAGACGTTTAATTTTTAATCTCTTTTTTTTGGTACTGGGAATTGAACCCAGAGGTGCTTAACCACTGAGCCACATCCCCAGTCCTTTTAATTTTTTTGTTTTGAGACAGGGTCTTGCTAAGTTGCTTAGGGCCTCACTAAGGTGTTGAGACTGGCTTTGGACTTGTGATCCTCCTGCCTCAGGCTCCAGAGTTGCTTGGATTACAGGCGTGCACGACTTCACCCAGCAGACCAGACATGTAGAAGGAGGTGCACACAGCCTCTCTTCTCCCTGCTCCCTGATCTTAGAAATGCAAGCCCAAAGCTAACCCCACTTCACAGGAGACAGGTGGGTGGGGCCCTACGCAGGAAATCCCCTGTGCCCTGAGATGGGCCTCAAGGGCAAGTGGAACCTCAATATTTCAGAAACACAGAGATCAGAAGAGAAACCTACACCAGCAGGATTTCAATACATGTGCTAAGGTGTTCCACGGAATAGTTCGAGATCCTCTGCAGGTCTCTGGTCCAGTAGGGAGAAAGCTGCAGGCAGATCCTGGAGGCCCCAACACAGGCTGCAGCGACCACAGAAGGCTGGAATTTGTAGAATATATGATCTGAAAGAGAATCCCAGAGGGAGTTACCACCAAAAAGCTGCCCCTGAGTCTTGTGCCTGTTCTGAGAATCGACAAATGAATCAGTTCAAAGACTATTTGTTGATGCTCTATAAATAGGATAGAAATTTGGAAAATGTGAAGTTCCATTATTTAATTTTTTTCTTCCCCAAAAGTACCTTGGCTCTCAGTTTGGGATTCCTGGGATTAGCTTAGACAAGTGATTTTTCAAATTATTGTCCATGGCTCCTATGGGGCCACAAGGGGCTGGCTCATGGGCTACAAACAGAACTGTAAAACATCTGTCCTCCTTTGGTTGTCATGGGTGAATGACACACCATTTCAAAGGATCTGTTTGAGGGCATGACTGAAGGCTGCTTACTAACTGCAACAATGCTTGATCCACAGTAGGCACTCAGTGGAAATGTGCTGAACGCATAAACACCTACAGGGGTTTGACATTTATAACTAAAATGGGCACCTTACCTAGGTTTACTGAGAAGTCTCACGTCCTACTAAGATAGCTGGCAACGTAGCCAAGCTGATACTACTTTTTTTTTTTTTTTTGGAATCAGGGATAGAACTCAGGGACACTCGGCCACTGAGCCACATCCCCAGCCCTATTTTGTATTTTATTTAGAGACAGGGTCTCACTGAGTTGCTTAGGGCCTCGCTAAGTTGCTGAGGCTGGCTTTGAACTCACGATCCTCCTGACTCAGCCTCCCAAGTTGCTTGGATTACAGGCGTGTGCCACCGCGCCCGGCTCTGATACTACTTTTGTACGAAGGCGAACAGCTAAAATTCCTGCAGTTTTCATGAATGGTATTGGTTTTCAGTGCATTCCTCTGTTGTCTTAAATTGCTTATGACTTTTGATTACTTGAACTTTCACCTTTTAGGGTTATTTGTCAATTAGGATGGTATTACAGTTAGAGGCTCAGTTATGGAGTCAGACTCCCAGGTTCAAATCCTAGCAATGATTTTGGGTAAGTCAGTTTCCCTCTTGAATGTCAATTTCCTCACTTCTAATATGATGTTTATGTGGGGTCACTGTAAAGCTCAAATGAGATAATGTGTGCAGAGCTCCGGAGCAACAAGCCTGCACACAGTAAGCACTCCATTAATGCTTGGTATCACGACCATGGATATTGCCATTCCTGGTCCTTCTGGTGAATGGCAGGTTATTGAGTGTGTGGTAGGTTATCCCGTGGTTATATCCACAATATTTCTGACTGGTATTTCACCTAACACCTATATTCTAAGACGCTGGGAAAAGTGGGGTTTCAAGTAAGGGTCCCCAAACTGGGTAAGCTTGATTGCTAAAGCAGATGTAAACACAATTCCCTCCCCCATCCTACTGTGTAATGAAGCTCTTTGGGGACAACTGAGCTGTGACTCTGTGCTATTCGAATCATCTGCAATGTTCAGGTTACCCTAAGAGGATTATGGGGTGAGCTTGTAGTCTGCAGGGGACAAGTTGCCTCTGCAGAAGCTGCTGTTTCTTCTACATGCTACTGATACACAATGGACCAGTCCCTGCCCTTTCTTTGCTCATCCCCTGCAGAGTGGGAGTGAGGAGGGTGTGCTTGTCCTCGTTACCACGCAAGGCCCTCTCCAGATGGACATGCCCTCCAGTCCTCCTGATCCCTGTCCTGTGTGTGTGGTGGAGGGCAGTGTGAGAAGCCCTGGCCTTGGGCCCCAGCTGCCTCTGCTGCCTCACCTTGCAGGGTGACCTCTAGGAAGTAATGGGCATACTCCTTGAGGCACTCTTTGGTCTTGCGGGAGCAGTTGGTGGGCCAAGTGTGGCAGTGGTGGTCCTTTTGGCTGACAGAGGCCAAGAGGTAGTAGTCCAGGAAGTGGGCAGGTGTGGGCAAGCAGAGGTTCCAGCTAAAGGCCTCCAGGAGCAGCAGCTCTGTGCTCAGCAGCTCCTTCTTGGTGAGGGAGAAGTTCTGGCTGCTCAGGATCCTCGTGCTGTTTATCTGCTCCAATTTGGGCACGTGGTCTTCCCTATCCTCAAATTTACCTACAGGGCAGCAGAAGCAGACGTTAGTTAAACACAGGAAACAAAAGGCCATCTTACAGTACCTGGATGGTGTGGGCAGGGAGGAAAGAAAGCAGGAAGGCTGGACTTCTGATGGATAAAAGCACATATTCCAGGTCTGTCAAACCTGGGCTTGACTCCCCAAGCCATTGCTTCCGGCTGTGTGATCATGGCCAGGGTTCTCAACCTCTCTGGAGCTCAGTTTCCTTTTTTTTGGTCCTGGGTATTGAACCCAGGACCTTGCACATGCTAGGCAAGTGCTCTGCCTTTGCGCTACATCCCCGCCCAATTTGTATTTTGAGACAAGGTCTCACTAAATTGCCAAGACTGGCCTTGAACTGGTGATCTTCCTGTCTCAGCCTTCCAAGTAACTGGGATTACAGGTGCACAACACCAAGTTTGGTTTCAGCTTCCTCATCTATAAATGGAACCTATGCTTCATAAGGCTTTTGTAGATTCAACCAGAAAATGCACACCCAAGGCTCAGACTGGTGTAGCAGCCAGCAACAGCAGTCAAGTCAGGCTCTGGGGGATAAATGCTCCCCAACACCCTGAATGGCCCTCACCTATCCAACCTTCAGGCCAGAGTGAGAATGACCTTGCAAATCTGACCTTGCTGCCTCCCAGTGTGGAAAAGCCCTTCAGTGGCTCCCCCCACCCACATCCTCAATATGGAGTTTAAATTCTGTGTGGTGTCTGAGCTTGGGTTGTCATGGAAACAGCTGGCTCAGAAAATGAGTCCAGGAAAGACTGGAAGGTTGGGTGAGAAAGGAGGAAAGGGAAGAACCCCCAAGGGCAAATTAGTAAGTCAGCACTGTGGGCAGCTGGAGCTTGACCCTGAAGATTTCTGAGACGCTGACTGCAACACAGTCCTTGGGTTATCCCACCCCAGTGCTGGGGAACAGAAGCATTTACCTATCCACCCCTGGTTATCAGTTGAGGACAGCTCCTCGTGCACAAGGGCCAAGGTCCAGGGGCCGTGTGTCGGGGGGGCATGTGACATCTCCCTGGCCTGGAATGCCCTGCCCCATTCCCTTGTGACTCAGCTAACCCTGACGTGTCCATCATCTGCCAAGTCACTGCCTCCTGGAAACTTTCTCCCACTCTCACATCAGGTACTGGGCCCCTTGAGGGCCTGGCCACAACCTGGTCACCTGTGGCCTCCAAGTTCAGCCTTGTGGGGTAGCAAAGCAGCTACTGAGGCTATGTCAGGAAGGTGGTGGGGGGCCCGGCGGACCTCAAAGGGAATGGCAGACAAAGCATTCACACACCTGCTCACAACTGCAAGGGCCTCTGACCCAGTTCCCAGCAGCCTCTGGTGCTTTTCAAGAGATAAGGCAGTGCCAACCACAGGCTGCAGTACAATGGAAACAACCCATTCCTGAACTCAAAGACCATCACTGTGAAAGGAAACACGACCCTGGGCAGCCAGGTCTGTCTTCTCAGTGCCCAGCAACAGGCTAAATGAGAATGGCAAGACAGGAAGCTCTGGTCTGACAGGCAGGAGCTGAGCCAGCGGGATGTACCACGGAGCGAAGGGCAGAGACACTGGCAACCAGTCCCCACCTCCTGTCAGAGCCCCTGGTGTGGCAGTCAGTGGGAAGGGCGCTGCCTCCCCAGCACATACCTTCTCTTGTCTTGCACTCCTGGGCAGCGGGGCAAGGAAGGCTGCCCGGGGGGAAGAGCCCTGTGCACGGCTGGAATCTGGGCACTGGTGTTTTCCAAGCCTCACGCCCAACACTCGCTCCCCAAGGGCAGGATGCAGCCATGTGGGACTGACCTCTCCCCTACCTCATAGAGGGTCTCCCAGGAATCAGGGCAGTGGCCACTAAGCATCATCTCAGTCCTTCTCACACCCAGATTACTTGTCAATATTAACATGAACGGCCAGCCCCTGCTCCCAAGACCTCCGGTGCCCACCTTCATGGGACCCCTCTGCTGCCCTGCCTCCACTTTCCAGCAGTGCCTGGCACTGAGCAGGTGCCCACTAAATATTTACCCAGTGAATGAATGGTCACTCATTTCTGGATAGTGGAATTTGGGGTGATCTGAGTTTTTCTCTGATGATCTTACAGTCCCTTTATTTTTCTCCAACAACCATGCATTCATTGTACAATTTTAAAAGGAAGAAAAAAAGTGTGTGTGTGTGTGTGTGTGTGTGTGTGTTTTCTAAATTGCCCAGGTATCCCTGAACCTTGTGCCGAACAACTGAGCCAGCTTTGGTTGTATGCACTCAATAGATGTGAGCTTTATTTTTTAAAAATTTTTTGATTTTGTTTTGTTTTGTTTTGGTGCTGGGGATCAAACCCAGGGCCTCACATAGGCTAGGAAAGTCTCTACCACTGAGCTGTGCCCCCAGCCCCATGATCTCTTTTTCCTTCCTGGAGCAGAAGGTGGCACCGTGAGGCGTGTTGTGCTGGATGTGGCACTAAGACCCTTGCACCGTATTGCTGGCGGCCAGCATCAATGACAACCCACCAGCAGAAGGGCTCAATCAGATTAGTTTCCTCCTCCTCCTGGCTTTTCAAACCTTTCAGAAGTCTGCTATCAAGCCCAAGAGGATTACCCTCCAATGGAAGGGCCACCGCTTATGGAGGAATCTCACTTTACCAGCTCCCCCCGCTCCTTCACTGGGGAAGCCTAACAGGATCCCCCGCCCCACACACACACTGCAGGCCAGAGCCAGGCAGAGCTGGGCCTGAATCCTCAATGAGTCCTCGGGACCTAACCGCACTGGATTCGACGGGCTGTTTGTTTGTTTGTGATGAGGAACAGACCCCACGTGAGGAGGAAATGGTCACATGGAATGGAAAGTACTCTGCAAGCACCCAGCCCCCTGAAGAGGCCTGTGCGTTACACTGGCCCTGAAGTGGAACCCTCCACAGAGGCGTCTACACCCAGGAGTGACTCTGGAGTTCCTGCTCTTCCTTGTCGGCCCAGCCGACCTCAGCTTAGTGACGATTTCCCAGCCCAATACATTTCACAGCCAGAAAAGATTTTATGAGTTTCTTGATGTTGCACATGGCCAGCAGACTTCCTCCCCTCCTCCCAGGACCACAGGCCTTTGTCCCCAGAGCTCCCACCACCAACACAGCTCCTCAGCTGCTTCCTCCTTATTGACAGGCTACACAGACGACAGATGCCTGCAAGTCCTCAGGCAGGTCCCCTGGGAGAACGGGGACAGAAGTAGGAGTCCTTCGCAGTCAGCAATGGCCACTGGCTCTCTGATTCCCTCAATGCACTTTTCATTTTGAAAATCTTCACATTTGTAGAAAAGATGGAAGAATAGAACAATGAGTGCATATGACCCTTCACCCAGATTCCCCAGTGGTGGAGCCACATGTGACCGAGTTTCTGTGTGTATGCTGTATATAAATACCGCTTCCTCTGGACCATTTCTGGTTAACTTCCAGACATGATATAGCACCCCAACACGTCAGCATCTAAGCCTGAGGACATTTTCCTACAACTCATAATGCTCTTGGCAACTCCTAGACAACATCTTCTAATATTCAGTTCGGTTCATACTTCCTTTTTTCCAGGGTGCTGAAAATGCCTTTTACAACCTGTTTTTAGGATCTAGGATCCAAACTAGGTTCACAGATGGGAGTCTTTATATCTCTTCAGTCTCATTTTTTGGTTCGTTTTTCACGAAATTGACTCTTTGGAAGAACCCAGGCCGTTCTGGATTTGTCAGATATTTTTCCTCATGATGAGGGACAGGTCCATCTGGCAGGAAAACCACAGAGGTGATGTTCAGTCTGTCTTACTGTCACAACGGGAATTAGAGACTTTGCCAATCTGTCCCAGCAAAGTGAGGTTTGATACCTTGGTTAAGGTGAATCCATTTTAAAGGTAGCAATTTCCCTGTGAAATTAATCAGGAACGTGTGAGGTGACACCTGGAGACGGAATATCCTGTTTCCTCACCTTTGTCTCACTGACTTGGCCATCACGGATGATCCTTTCTTGAATAAATTATTACACTGGGGGTTGAAAAAAATGTTTTACAATTCTTATCAATACTCTTTTTTTTTTTTTTTTTAGTGCTGGGGATTGAACCCAGGGCCCTGTGCTTTAGAGGCAAGCACTCTACCAACTGAGCTATATCCCCAGCCCCTTATACTCTTCTTTTTGATGTTCATATTGTCCCAAATTTGAATATCTAGAGCCTTCTCACTATACTTCTAAGATTACAAGCGACCCTAGATCCACAGGGCCACTGAAGCTCCCTGAAGCTGGGCACACCCCTGTGCACACTTGGTGCTATTGGCGAAGTGCGTAAGCAATATCTCACACGTGCCTTTTGCACACCTGGATGGCTGGCTAATAACACCATTCTCAGAGGCTGGTTCACAGGGACCTGGGGCAGTTTATGGCCGGTCACAGCTAGTAAACTGACCACCAGATGTCCAGCCGTGTCATAAACTTTTTAAAAAAAATAATCACTGAGCTACATCCCTAGTCCTTTCTGTTTTTTGTTTTGAGACACGGTCTTGATAAACTGCTGCGAGTCTTGATAAGTTGCCCAGGCTGGCCTTGAACTTGTGATCCTCCTGTCTCAGCCTCCTAAGTCTCTGGGATTACAGGTGAACACATAAACTTCTGACCACAGACTATGACATGGTGGCAAGACCCTGTTGATCAACTTCAGTAGGAAAGTTTGCAAATTGGCTTTCTTTTTACAGTAATTTTTCTTTTTCTTTTTTTGTGCGGTGCTGGGGATATGAACCCAGGGCCTTGTGCTTGCAAGGTAAGTACTCTACCAACTGAGCTATATCTCCAGCCCCTTTTCAATATTTTTTAAAAATTGTGGTAAAGACCATGCAACATAAAATTTACCATTTTTAAGTATACAGTTTAGTGACATTAAGTACATTGACAATGATGTGCCACCATCACCACTGGCACCAGCCACCTCCAGAACTCCTTTGACCTTGCAAACCTGAAACTCTGTACCCATGGAACACTCCCCTGTTCCCCCTCCCAGCAGCCCCTGGCAACCCCTGCTCCTTTCTGTCTCTGTGAAGGTGACCTCCCTGAACACTGGTTTGTTTTCTTCTTACACGGCAGACCAAACAGGATTCCTGACTTCTCTGAATTAGGGCCAAGAGAAATGACATTTTTTATTGCTAAAAAAATTATTCTGGAAAAATTTAAATATACCAACAAAAAGAAAAAAAGAGGGAAAGAAAGTAAATGTAACAAACTCCCATGGATGTGCTGACTAGCTTCAACAATCATCATCACTTATAAATACCTTTTTTTTAAAAAGTTCTTAAAACAAAAAAGGCGAACCCTATGAAATGACAATGAAAATTCAGTGATCGGCCACCCCTGCTGTCCAGACCCAGGCACTGCCCTCCTTCAAGGAGACAGGCTGCTTCCTGTACTGTGTCCTGTTAATCTCCCCGGCAGTCCTTCCTGCCTGGCAGGATGCCCATTTACAACTCACGCAGCGCAGCGTTACCTGCTGCCCAGTCAGGCGCTAAACCCAGGCTCTGAGAGGAGGCCAAAGTTTCCTGGCTAAAGAGAACCAGGCTTAAAGCAAAAGCTGGCTACTTTCTTCCCTAAAGAAATGCAGTACTTTTAAAAACAGGCAAAGCTACTGCTCCCCAAGAACGGTCACCCTCCTTTTTAGACACGGCGCTCCCCTTTTCATCTAAGAATGAGGACCAAAATTTGAGCAGGACCTGGGATCTCTTGGCCACTGCGTGTCCCTGCAGCAACCCCTGCCCTCTCATGCACATGCTGGTGATGCTGATTATGAGGCTGGCCAGACAGATAACAAGTTGCCCCCAGTGGTGTCCTGACCCTGCCTAACACCCAGGCAAATGTGGGAAGTGCCAGGCAGGGGAGGTGGCAGGGAACCAAGAGGAATGAGAAAGATTTGGTGGAAAAGGTTTTTTCTCAGTGTCACAAAACTTGCTGGGGAGAGAGAGGCCAGAGTCCTAGGAGCGGAGGCCCAGGCAGGGCCAGGCTCAATGCAGACCTTTCTGGGGCTAATTCCTTTTTTTTTTTTTTGAACTGGGGATTGAACCCAGGGGCACTCCACCACTGAGCCACATCCCCAGCCCTATTTTGTATTTTATTTAGAGACAGGGTCTCACTGAGTTGCTTAGGGCCTCGCTAAGTTGCTGAGGCTGGCTTTGAACTCTCGATCCTCCTGCCTCAGCCTCCTGAGTCGCTGGGATTACAGGCGTGCACCACCATGCCCGGCTTGGCTAATTCTTTTTTCCTCACCCTCCTTCCTCAGAGGGAGAAAGATGTGGACACCGGCACTGGCAGAACCCAGTCAGTTTTATTTATGGTCATGGAGTCAGTGACCAGAGAGAGCCAGGATGTGTAGGAGGCCCTCTCTCTCCAAGGGCCTCAAGTCGAGGCTCAGGGGCTGGTTTCCCATTCTTTTTTTTTTGCAGCACTGGGGATTGAACCCAGGGCCTTGTGCTTGCAAGGCAAGCACTCTACCAACTGAGCTATATCCCCAGCCCCCCATTCTTGCTCCCTAGTTATCATCTGTAAATTTGGGCAACTACTTGGAAACAGGGTGGTGGGGAGGCTCAAGGAGTTATCTCAGGGAACACGAGGGGCACCGAGCCCCCTGTCCCCAAGGAAGTTCTCCTCCCATGGCAGTAGCAGCTACTGTCTTACTCACTGAATGTGGTATTTATTCTTTGTACCCCAGACCTGGCATCTTCTAAAAGTCCTGTTTTTTTGTTGTTTTGGGTACAAGGGTTTGAACCCAGGGGTTCACAGACACTAAGCCACATCTCCAGTCCTTTTTTTTATTTTTTATTTTGAGACAGGGTCTTGCTAAGTTGCTTAGGACCTTGCTAAGTTGCTGAGGCTGGCCTCAAACTTTTGATCCTTCTGCTTCAGCCTCCTGAGTCACGGGATTACAGGTATGCACCACTACTCCTGATTTCTAAAGTCCTATTCGTTGGGTATAAATGAACTTTTTTGTTGAAAGTGTACAGTATGATGACCAGTGTGCCACAAGGCATTTTCTTACAGGTTCTGAAAACAGGGTGGGTAGAAATAAGCCCAAAGAAAAGTTCCTCCACCTTCAACTCAATCCCATTGACCAGGCTGGACTGGATACCCAGAGTGGACACTACAGTTGCTCCAGCCTCCTTTCCCAGAGCTGTGACCTTGAACTCTTACTGGTGGTTACAAGGCTCAGAGGCTGAGGGGAGTGTTAGCTCTGGGGTCTTTCCCAGATGCCCCCCACCTCGCTGTGGGTGGGACTTTACCCAGGCCACTGAGTTGGTTAGAGAGAGAATCCACACAGCAGGGAAAGCAGGGAACATCTACATTTGGCTCTCTGCTGCATTCAGGCCAGTCACATATTAGGCACCAAAACACCCAGGGCAGCCTGAGCTACCTTGCTTCGCAGCAGGGCTGAGGTGGAGCCTCACAGGCTGGGCTGGTCCTGCCCTTAACAGGAACTCTCTGGGTTGATTCTGGTAACACCATTGGGAGGTTGGGGGTGTTCCCCATGTGGAAAAGGAACTCCAGAAAAGTTATGTGAGTTGCCCCAATCACCCAGGTTGTAAGAGACAAAGGAGAAATACAAGTCTCGCTGTCTGCTCCCTGATAGGAGGGTGTGCATCTGTCATGAAGAACAGTATTTGGTACAAGGTATATATATATTCATCATATGTGTGTGTGTGTACTTTTTTTTTCAACTGGGTGTTCAACCAGGGGTGCTAAGTGACATCCCAGTCCTTTTTTTCTTCCCTTTTTCTTTTCATTCTTCTCCTTTTTTTGTTTTGTTTTGTTTTGGTAGTGGGAATTGAATTCAGGGCACTCCACCACTGAGCCACATCCCAGCCCTATTTTATATTTTATTTAGAGACAGGGTCTCACTGAGTTGCTTAGTTCCTCGTTTTTGCCGAGGCTGGCTTTGAACTTCCGATCCTCCTGCCTCAGCCTCCTAAGCCTCTGGGATTACAGGCGTGCACCACCATGCCCGGCTTCCTTCCCTTTTTCTTGAGTCAGGGTCTTGCTAAGTTGCCCAGGCTGGCCTCCAACTTGCAATCTGTCTTCTTCAGCCTCCTGAGTTGCTGGGATTACAGGTGTGTGCCACCATGCACATGGTTTTTTTGTTTGTTTTTCCTAGTACTCAGGACTGAACCCATGGCCTTGCATGCTAGGCAAGTATTCTACCACTGAGGGACATCCTCAGCCCTGATTTTTAAAATTAAAAAATAAATGATTCGGAAGTTCAGAGCTTTCTATGCCAAAGAACATGTGCACGAAACCTCATAGTCTCAGTGCAATGCCCCAGTTCCCAGGAATCTCTCTGTGGGTGCAGGAATTCACAGGGATGTGGGTGTCTAGCCAGCTGTAGCTGCTCCCTTTCTACCTACCCTGTTCTCTGCAAGTGCTCTGTTATGCTAATTAGCAATTTAATTCCAGAACCTCTACTACAAATCTGTATGATTAACAGGTCTTAGGTGCCTCTCTCCCACACCTTAAAAAAATATTCTTTGACTTTTTTGTAGTTACTGGAAACAAGACGGTTGCTTCCTCTTCTTCCCCGAAGGAGGCTCTGCACAGGCATCCGGCAGGCAAGCATCTTTCTAGGAACCAGCAGAGACAGACTGGAGTAATTTGGTGGATAAGCCAAGTGAGAGGACAGCTGAGACACCCCTGAGGACAACATCCTCTGCAGAGGCGATTTTAACTCTGCAATGCAGAAGATGGGCACAGAGAGCACTCTAGGGAGGCTCAGCCACTTAGTGGCCATACACTCTGGGGCAAGTCTCAACTTCTTGGGCCTGTGCTTTTTCATCTGTGACATGGGGATGACAGAAGCAGACAAACTGGTGAAGGTGACATGACAGCTTAGTGCTTAAAACGGGGCTTTTCAAATGGTGCTTAATTCAGGACCAACCCTGTGATCCCAGTTGCAGGTTTCTGGATGGAATTTGATGAAGGGGTGAAAGTCAGGGTCAAAGCAAGAAAACCCTCCCTCTTTAAGACAGTGCTGCGGTGGTCATGGGGAGGGAAGGGAGGTGCCTTTTGATCATGGGGGCTGGGGATAGATAGGGTAGCACCCCCAACCCCCGACTCTTCCTAAGGACCTGCTCCAGCCACCTCCAAGATCTTTGGCCCCTCTGGGGATTCTGAGGTTAGGAAAAGCCGTAGAGAAACAAGTCCCCCCCGCCCCCCAGTACCAGTCAAATCAGGGCTTCAGAGGCCCCTCCTGGTGTGAAGGTGGCTGAGCTGCCTTCTGCCTTAGGAAACAAAGCGAAACCTGCCTTCCCCTCTCCTTCCTTTCTTAGGAGCAAAGCTGTTGTGTTCACGGCTGGCGCTCCAGGCTCTGGCATGGAGCAGACTGGATAAATAATGAATGGATGGTGGATGCCGGGATGGACAGGGGATGGAGGCAAGCAAGCACAGCGCTGACAGGCAGAATCCATTCTCAGGTCCAATTTTGGAAACAGAGACTAGCAGTGAGGTTGTGGGTGGCTGTTTTCTTCAGGGAGCAAATTGTGGAAATGGCTCCCGGTCAGAGGTGGCATTCAGCCAGCTGGGTCACACGCGGGCTTCCCCTCTCGCTTTTGAGGACTTCCTTGCCTCAGGATGAAGAAATTGGCACAATGACTTCACATAGTGGCTTCTGCCAACCCCTGATTCCTCTGTGCTCCACTTTATAAGTGACCCAAATAATTTCACTGGCTGTCTGAAATCAGGGTCTGGGGGACAGGGGCCACTTCCACGTGCACGGTGGTACTGTGCATGGAGAAAGGGAGCCCTGCAGATCAGGGCTTGTGAAGTTCTCGGGTCACCGCTGAGCAGAATGCTCCTCCCCAACTCCTCAGGGGCTTCTCTGGACCAGGTCTGATGGGGCTGCCGGCTGCAGGAAGAGCAGAGTGAATTCCCCTGGCTGCAGGGTCAAAAATGTGACACCAGGATCCCTGGTTCCAACTTCTGCTGGAAGCAGGCAGAAGGAAGAGGAGACAAAACCATGGTTGCTGCTCTTGAGGTTAGGAGGGCAGTCGCTTCCAGAAAGGAAGCCCGGTCCTGAGGGCTATAACACTTTCATCCAGTCAGTCAATCTGCAGCTCTGTGGCTCAGAAAGCAGCAGACCCAGGGGCCTCCCGGCAGTCTCTTCATATGCTGGCCTGAGCCTTCCTGGTATGGCAGGGGAGGAGGGGATCTGACTGAAGGATAAAGGCCATTGTGCAGAGAGCCACCAAGTCATCACCCAGTTGACCACCTGGCTCCCCATCCTGACCACGCCCCTCTAGCCGTGTGTTTTAGGCCAGTTACCTATTTCCCAGCCTTCAGCTTTCCTCCCTGTGAATTGCAAAAAATAATACTACCTATTTCATGGGATTGTTTTGAGATTAAATAAGTAAATATGTGTCAAAATAAAACACTGCCTGACACGTGAACACTCAGTAAACCTTAGCTATTTTATTTTATCACAGGGGCTAGGATTTACCCTTCACCCCAAATTCTGATTACAGGGGGAAAAATGTAGTGCGATTACCAATGACTTTATTTTATTTATTCTTTTATCTTCTAATTTTCTACAAGAAACAAATACCACCGTCCCACAAAAGGTGGGGAAAAACTCTTTTAAAAACTCTTTAGAAGGCAAAAATACTGCTGATTAGAAACTTAGAAGCCAGAACTGGCAGAGGAACTGTCAGAGAAGGTTCCAGAATGCAGGTCTGCTCTGATCCAAGAATATCTCAGTATGAACCTGCTTTTACAAGTGCCCACAAGTCAGGAGGCGTTGGAGTTTCCTAGAAGAGCCAAAACCCACCATGTCGGTGACAAAAAAGAGACTTTTCCTGTCTAGACACTGAAATACTTGTAATTAAAATTAAGATGCAGGAGATGGAAGAGGCAACACATGCTCCCTTAAAGAGAGTCTTGAAATCCAGGCGAACACACCAAACACAGAAGTAATCTCTAATCTCAGCAGCAGGGTGCAGGGATGCAATGGCCTGGCATATTTCCTTTGAGTCTAAAACTGGTTTCAAAACTAACTGAAACAATCAATCTCACTGACTATGTGGGTGGTGGGGGCTGGGGGAAGGGTGACCACAGTGACCAGGGTCACGCCCCAATCTAGTGAGCTCTCCAGCACATGCACCTGAGCATCCTAAGCAAGGCAAGCAAGAGCTCTATTCCAGGTGGTTCTCCCAGGGAGCAAGAAGTCTGATGAAGGAGGGCCCAGAGCTCTGCCCCCAGGACTTCGGCACGAGCATGGGGGCTGGGGTGCCGCTCAGTGGAAGAGTTAGGGCTTGGTGTGTGTCAGGTTCAGTCCCCAGGACCCCAAACAAGAACCAAACCAAACCAAACCAAACCAGGAGGATGGGCATAATAATCCTGGCCTCGATGGTACAAAATGTTCTGGAAGACACAAACATTCACCATAAGAACCCATAACTGACAGTCCAGCTCCTAGCAGTCAGACCTAAGACAGCAGAGAGGGCAGGGGGACCCTGACACCAGTGTCCCTTGTCATTTCCCAACCTTCCTGCTAACAGCATGAGCCAGTTTTCCTAAGGGCAAGGACACTTGCATGTTCTTAGAAGGGCAACTGGCTTATTCTCAGCAAGTTCTCAAGGACCTGCTGGTCACGCCAGGCTTGAAGCTGTGTCTTCAAGAGGTGTGTTCAGATCTGAAGGAACTTGAGGATAGGGGCTCTATTTATTTCATGCCCCACTGTCCCAGCAACGCTGGGTGCGTAGTAGGTACATTTGTGGGGAATGGACCACCTTCATTGACAGAGGCTGTGGACATGCCTTCCATTCACCACAGTCTCCCCGGAGCTGACAGTGTCTCTAATAGGGCGGGGATCAAATCAACGGTTTTTGAATGATTTACCTGTGTGAGGTCAGGGCTCCTGAACACCACCTGTTCAATTAACTCATGCTGTTTGAAATCCAAGGCCCCTGCAAAAACCAAAATAAAGCCAACCCCCTGCCCTCCTACCAAACACTCGGAGGACAGAGTCCCAGGTCCCCCAAAGCAGGTCTGGGTGCTAGATTTGTGGAGGCAAATAGTACAATATGAGTTTCCGACCCAGCCAGCTGTCTGACAGGCAGTTCACACAAAATCCCTCCCCCGAAATAGCTCTGAACCTGCCAGTCTGCAGAGATGGGAACAGGAAATGGAAAATCACCATGTCCTCGGCTCACTGTGCTGTGACATCCGTGCCATTCCAGGATCTGCTCAGCACAGCCTTCATTAAACAGACCACCCTCCTCGGTGTGCTCTGCGCTGTGCAGCCCCCCCACCAAATGCCACTGATTACAAAATGCCCCGTGGATGCTGGAGCAATAATTTTCAAGGAAAAACTATTGTCACATGAAGTGCACATATCAAATGTAAGCCCCACCCTGCTTCCTGAAATGCATAACCATTTACAAACGCTCTCCTAGGCTGGGAGGAAATGTGGCCACTCCGAGCCACTGTTGTGCCAGCAGGCCAGGAGCTGTCAATCATTCCCTGCGTGGGGGGCCGTGTTTCCTTGCAGATTTGGGTTTAACCTGGCAAGAAATCTCAGGCTTTGTCTGAAATACATCCCTGAAAAAGATCACCTGGAAAAGTCGCTCCCTTAGCCTATGCTGCTTACAATCTGACCCTGGAGCCATCTAGAGCATTCCTGGCTTTGTGGGGGAGCAGCACAGCTTAACCCCCACCACCCCTGTGCCCCAGGCAGAAAGCAGAGCAACAGTTCATCTACCACGAGGGATTAAGACTGCTTTCAAGTTTCCAAAATCTTCAACAAAATCTCCAAGGGGGTCAGCCCATCCTGCCCCTGCTTTATTGTCAAAGAAGTAGCTCTGTAGAAGGGAAGGTTGCCAAGTTATCAAAGCATTTGCAGGTGCAGGGGGGCTGGAGGGAGTTATGGGGAGGTGCAGGGGAGCAAGGGGAGTGGCAGCAGTTTCCTGGGAAAAAAGCCTCTCCTAGAATCTCCAGAGGCACCTGGAATCTCCATTGCACCTGGCAGGTAATAGCTTTTTTATTGGTATCTCCCCTAAGAGATGAGACTATTAAATTCTGGCTTAAGAAGCCCTAAATGCAATTGGTTTGGGAGCCACTCCTTGTCTGTGCTTGGTGGATAGGGCAAGGCATGCATGTGGACGGCAAATGCACTCACCACTGAAAGCAGAGGGCAAGATATCAGTGGACCTTGGTGGTTGCAGAGGCTTCTCACCGAGTTCAGTTCCATTTACATAAAGGGATCTCATTAGTTCTCCTGTGGAGTTAAAACCTCTGCAAGGCAAGGAAGCACTACCTACCAAAGCCTTGAATGCCCGGGCTCTGAGCAAATCACTCCCACCTCTGGGAATCCATCCTACGGACAGACTCAGGTGAGATCCAGGGAGAACAGCAGCACTGTCATACTGGGGGTAGCAGGGGAGGAAGTGGATGGCAACTGAAAGGTCCATCAGTAGAGGAATCATTAAACAAGCAACAGTGTTTACAAAACGGGGGACCCTGCAGTAACGAAACGGGTGAAGGGCACCCACATTGGCTGATGTACTGTTAATAAAAAAGCACCCTCACTCCTAACCTACTTGGGTCCATTTACACTAATGACTTGTAATTCATGGTGTTCTATTCTACAGTCACCTTGAGACACAGATTAGTGAACACTGACCCACCGCTCCTAGAAGACACAGGGTTAGGTCCCTGTGAACGTCTGATGGCAATGTTTTGTCAACTGAGCAATATGTAGCTCAGAAATTGCATATTTCTCTTAATGTACTGTACTGCTGATTCATCAGCATGAATTCATGGCAAAAAGCACGACAGCTTCTGCCTGAGTGGAGTTTATCCAACAGACACGTATTTTCTCTCCAAGGCACCTCAAAGCCTTCTTGAGCTTAGGATACTAGACAGCACTCAGCTCGATGCTTGTGGGCCACTTGAAACAGCAAATCATTGACAAAAAGGACAAAACTGAGGAAAACGGGGCACTAAGTAGACGAGAAAAAGAATACTTGTTTACAGTTTGAGAGCTAAAAGAACAAGAGCCAGGTGGGCAGCGGCAAGCCTGTAATCCCAGTGGCTCAGGAGGCTAAGGCAGGAGGATGGAACGTTCAAAGCCAGCCTCAGCAACTCAGCGAGGCCCTAAGCAACTCAGCGAGACCCTGTCTCAAAATTAAAATACAAAAAAGGGGGCTTGGGATATGGCTCAGTGGTTAAGTGCCCTTGGGTTCAATTCTCTGTACCCAAAAAAAAAAAAAAAAAAAAAGTAAACTGAAAACTAAAAGAAAAAGGCAGAATTCTGCCCTGCTCCGTCTTGGTGGGGAAGACACATCTAGGGCAACTCCAAATTTTTTTTGCTGCTCTGCCCATGTCCACGAACAACCTCAAAAGCACTGGCACTGAGTTTGGGTTTAAAAAAATTTTAATGAGGGGCTGGGAGTGCAACTCAGTGGTCCAACACTTGCCTGGCAGGTGTGAAGCCCTGGGTTCAACCTCCAGTGCAGCACAAAAGAATGTTTTTATCAAGTGGGCAAATTTGCAAGTACAGAATCAGTGAGTGAGGATTGACTGTATGTTAGTATATGCACAGAACATTTCTAGAAAAATATATTAGATCAATTTTGGAAAAAGACACAGGAACTGTTCCCAGAAGTTACCTCTGTAGTGTGGGATGGGAAACAGACTGGCTTTTTATTTTTTGTTCTTGAGATCTCACTTTACAAGTGAGCATTCCGTCTCTAATTTCACAAATCTACAGACAGGAGGTGGGCTTCCACAAGTAAGCTCAGCACAGTGTAAGAGACTCTGTGGGCTAAGGGATCCTGCCCTGCAGGAAGGCCAGTGTCCAGAGAGGGCTCCCTTCCCGGCATAGAGGACACATGAAAGTCCTCCCACTTGACACTTCTCTCTTCTGGGGAGGAGAATAGGGGCTGAGATGAAGGTCAAAGCAGAATTCAATCTCATCTACAAAAACCAGAAGTCAGAACTTTACCCTGAGGAACAGATGGATCTGCCACCCCCATCTGGCACTGAATTTCAGCCCAGAAGCCTGTCAGCCAGGGCCTGGACAGACTGCTCGTCCAGAGCTAACGACTCAGCAATAACAGACCCTGTTTTCCCAATGGGGGAAGAAGAATGGAAAAGGAAGAAGAGTGGGAATCTGGCCCGTCTGCCCCCTGGGAAGCTGAGAGGGGTATAATAATCGACGAGGCATTTCCCCCTCACAACGAAAATAGGTTTATTTTCTCAATAATGAAAAACATCAGTACGTCTAGGTCTGCAAGGACACAGCCAAGCTGTGGGGTGGGTCTGTGGGCACAGGATGGAAACTACCTTCTTACACTAGGTACCTCTATAGCTTTTGAGCTTTTACAATAAAAATGAACCCCTATGTCTCACGTCATAACTAAGTCTTCCATTTAAGGCCATGCTCTCCAGGGATAAGGCTACTCCTGACATCCCTCTTTCTGCAGCTGCTCCGGGGCTAAGGGCTCAATGATCCAGTCACCTCTGAGCAGCACCCAACAAAAGCAAAACCACAAGTTCTCTCCAAAAAGTTAACCTATGACCTGCTGCCAACAGTTAGCTGCATACCCCCAAAACTGAAGACAGTGATCAAATACACCTGGCACCTGAATGCTCACAGCAGGATTAGTCACCGTAGCCCAAAGGTGAAAACGACCCAAATATCCATCATCAGACGACTTGATAAGCAACCTGCAGCACAGACGGAACTTATTGAGTCTTAAAAAGGAACCAAGTGCTCATGGGTGCCATGACTGGGGAACCTCGCAAACACCATGTGATCCCTTCAGGCAAAAGAGTCAGGACAGGCCAACCCATGGACAGAAAGAAGATCGCAGTACCAGGGCTGGAGGAGGGAAGGAGTGTGCAGGGATGTTTAACCAGCACGAGGATTTCTTTAAAGGTGATGAGGAGGATGACCTGGAACCAGACAGAATGGTGACCGCAAACTATCAGTGTGCATGCACTAACTGCCACTGAGTTGCATACTTTAAAGTAGACTGAATAGCAAATCTTGGGTTACAGTATGAATTTTTCCTTGATTGAAAAGAAAAAAGCAAAACCCCTAAACTGCATGACCTTGGACAGGTTACTCAGCCTCTCTGGACCTAAAAACTGGGCAGATCACAGCATGACCAGCTAGGCTGGCAGGAGGACTCTGTGTGCCTGGTATGGGGTGGGCACAAAGAAAGGGGCTCGTTTGGGATGAGGTGGTGGCTGCAGCTGTGATACCTTATTTTCTCAGTGCTGGGGATGGAAACCAGGGCCTCAGGCATGCTAGGCAAGCACTCTACCCCTGAGGCACACCCCAAGTCCTTTTTATTTTTTATTTTGAGGCAGGGGGTCCTGCTCTGTGGTTGAGACTGGTCTTGAATTTGTGAACCTCGTGCCTCAGCTTCCTGAGCTACTGGGATCACAGGGGCAGGGGGCATCATGTCTGGCTGTGGCGACAATTATCACGGTGCACTGTCAGAGCTAACCCACAGGAAGTCGTGGGGTGTCCGGGATGTCAAATTGTCCTTTTTCTTTGTGGTGCTAGGGATTGAACCCAGGGCCTGTGCATACCAGCTACATCCCCAGCCCTTAAATCATCCTTTCAATTAAACTCCGAGAACAACAAAAAGACAAGCAGGGGAGGGGTAATGTGTAAGATAGATTCAAAGTATGTTCATATCTTTACTTATATTTATATTAAAATTCTATCAGGCAGAGACAAAAGGGCGGATCTGCCTAATGACCTCTGGGTAAGGACTCCTTTTCCACCCGCTTCCTTAGGCCTGCAGACCTGGATCCTTACCTGATCCCCATTTACCGGGGCTGCAGGGGCTGTGGGCAGGCGAGAAAGTCCCAAGTCCCACCTGTGCAAAGGCCCTCCTTATCTGGAAGTAGCTTTGCAAACCTGAAAACTGACAGGTGGGGGCAATAATCTAACTCTTCTTATCTCAGAATAATTTAGGACCAAATTAGCACCACTCCAAACTTCCTGCCGCAAGGTGACCCCCTGAGGCTGACAGTCTTCCTGGGGAGGGAGGGAGGAGTGAATAGGATTTCAGGCTGCCATGGAAACTTTTCCTTCCTGGGGCCTCCGGAGCATATGGCAGGTGTCCTGAAAAATCCGTTCCTGCCACCCACCCAGGCTGGCTGCCGCCTGCAGACGTGTGGGTGGGGGCGTCTGCCTCCCCATCTGAATGGCCCCCTCCCTCCGCCATGGCGACAGCGCACAAAGGAGTCTCCGGTGTGCAGTGTGCGTGCGCCCTCACGTCCCAGCTCCCAGACAGTCCGCTTGGGAAATGTTAAGTCCCTCATGGAAATGTAAGTCAGTCCCCAGCCTCCAGCAGACCTCAGATCACAGACAGCAAGAGGCCAAAGGCCACGAAGCAGATTTCCCCTGCACCACCTGAAATGCAATGCCCATTCTGTCCTCTGCTGACAGGGGAGACCTGCATCTCTTCCCAAGACGAAAGGATGCTGGTGTGCTGATTTGGGACTTTCAAGTAGGTAACAGGCTGGACTCCCAGCAAGACTGGCTGGGGAAAAAAATCACAAATTTAGGGGCATCAAACCTAAAGCAGCCAAAGGGATTAAAACCAGCAGCAGGTAGCCCAGGGAGGAAAAAAAGACAGGGCTGGAACACTCTAAAGCTTTACTTCTCCAACTGGTGATGGTGCCTGTGGGGTTTGTGGCAGCGTGCCAGGAACAGACAAAGCCACAGTGGAGAATGGGCGCTGTCCGCCTCAGTTATCAGCTGGGAAATGTGCAATAAAGTGGGACAATGGCATATCATGGAGGAGAATGCAGCACCTGGTTGAATTTTAAAGATAAAATGTGCAATGCCAAAGAAGCATCCTGAGCTGGGCACAGCAGCGCATGCCTGTAATCCCAGGCTGAGGCAGGAGGATCATGGGTTCCAAGAGAGCCCCAGCAACTTAGCGAGGCTCTAAGCAACTCCTGAGAGACCCTGTCTCTAAATAAAATATAAAAAATGGCTGGGGGGCTGGGGATATAGCTCAGTTGGTAGAGTGCTTGCCTAGTAAGCACAAGGCCCTGGGTTCAAGCCCCAGCACCGCAAAATAAATAAATAAACAAATAAATAAAATTTAAAAAAAGGCTGGGGATGTGGTTCAGTGGTTAAGCACTCCCGGGTTCAATCCCTAGTACCACAAAAAAAAAAAAAAAAAAAAAAAAAATCCCAATCGCAGCTGCCTACTTAGAGCCCAAGGTCTCTGGGACACACCACTGCTCTGCCTTAAAGGCAGCCTAGAGAAATGCAGACCCTCAGTCTGGAAAGAGCCATTGATTTCATTTATTCCACAAATGATTCCATGAGGACTTACTATGTGCTGAGCCCTGAAACTCCTGGGCAGGAGGGGCAGTGGGTGTTAATTCACAGCATCGGAGGCGTGGGTCTGGGATCAGATACGACCTATCCAGGGGAGTGGGGATGAAGGGCCTGGACCAGAAGGGCAAAGGGACCAGCGTGTGGAAAATTCTGTGACAGAATGGGGACTGGTCAGTGTGGCCCGAACCCAGCAGTGAGGAGGAGAAAGAAAGGTCAGGGAGGCCAGAACCTGAGGGGTGGTCTTTATCCTAAGACTCCGGTAACCACATGAGATTTTAAGTGCCAGGTGGCATGGCAGACCTGTGTCCTCAGGATATTGTTCAAGCAGCAGCACATTAATATAGTCATCCCTCTGGAGCAGACAGATGGTCAAAGCCACACAGTGGAAGGTGCTAATCCCAAGAGGGCCATGCTCAGGCCTGGTGACTATGTAAAAGTCCGGCTTAGGTCCAGATCAACAGTCACATTTTTAAGTACCTCTAAGAAAAGGGGTTGTAGGGGTTCCCTCCCAGCACCCCATATCGAGAAACAGGAGCCACAGCCCAAGGTTAGGAGCACAATTCCAACATCATGCAGACCTGGCTTCGAATCTTGCCCACCCTGTACTATTGGGGCAACCAAAACACATTTCTTTTCTGGTACCAGGAATTGAACCCAGATGTGCTTAACCACTGAGCCACATCCCTAGTCCTTTTATGTTTTATTCTGAGACAGAGCCTCACTGAGTTGCTGAGGCTGGCTTTGGACTCGTTCTTCTCCTGCCTCAATCTCCTGAGCCACTGGGATTACAGGCATGTGCCACTGCACTCAGCTCCAAAACAAGTTTCTTAACATCACTGGGTCTTGGCAAAGTGGGGTGGTAAGAGGTGGATTCATTAAGATCAAGCTGCTAAAATCCTTATGACTTAGTTTGGTACATTATAGACTCTAAAAACCACTGACGACTATTAATATAGTTCACTCCCAGCTAAGGAGGCACACAGAAGATGCTCGAAGATGGCGGGAGTGTGAAATGGAAGCAGTAGGGTTGCTGAGGGGCAGCCACGGCACAGGAAGAGGTCAGGTTCCACTTACTTGCAAGCAGGAGGCAGGAGATGGCCACAGTGTACAGCTGCTTGGAGGTGGTGATGTTGTAGCGATCCGTGAAGTGGTCCAGCAGGTAGATGGCCAGGTGCCGGGCCGCAGGGCAGAGCTGGCAGTGGCTGCTCAGCAGGGTCAAGATGTCCACAAAGAAGCGGCGGCTCTTCAGGAGTGGGGAGTGGGCTCGGAAGATGGGCAGCTCTAGCTCCTGCAGGACAGGAGGGACAGGTGGGGGTCAAGGCTGCTTGTCAACCTCAGAGACCTCAGGGCCAGCTGCTGACCGGCCGGAGTGGTGCGTCCCTCCATTCCCTCATTCCTTCTGCCTCAGGTCTCAGGCTGGCAGCCCCTCTGTCCCAGAATATCTGGACAGTCTCCCCTAAGTACATGTTGAATATCTGGAACCACACGATGACAGAAGAAGCCAGTCAGACAGAAGAAGCCAGTCATTCCCGGGGGAAAGGCTTTGCTCTACAAGACACACAGGCCAGGAAAGAATGACGGCCTTGAGGCCAGATGCCCAGGCCTGGATTTGGGTTCCACTGACTCTGGTCACCTGCCTTCCCCTTTGTTCCCTCCTCAATCCCTGAGGATTAAATGAAAAAATATATATATATGCAAAATGTCCAGCACACAATAACCTCTCACTGTCCACAGCTCACTCTTTTTGTGGGTAGGATCATGAGGCAGAGCTTTGAAAACAACCGACCACAACAGCAAAGCCTAGGAAGAGTTGTTGAAATGGTAGGAGGAACTCCCGAGCACCCCGAGCTCGGATTCACTCTGCCTTCTCCCTGCATGTACACACTTCTTTCTAAAAGAAAGTTCCAGACATCATGATCCCACCTCCTGGGAGGTGCCTCCTGCTTTGTAATCAGCACACCACCACATTATCTGAATTTATGTCTAACACAAAGAAGAGCCAGCCAAAGAAAGAGCAAAACAACAAAGATTTAGATGCCAGAAAAAAATGTTTATGTATGTACCACATTTAACATTTAACCAAGTAGATTAGACAATTTGTTCAGGAAATGTCTTAGCAGTATTTTGTCAATAGAAAAACTAAAGAGAAGCAAAACTGAAGGAAAATTGGAAAGAAGTTGGCAGGAAAGAGATTATGAGAGCTCACTAATGGCAGGTTCATGGGCGATGACATTGAAACAAATCTGTGTCCCCCTCCCTCCCTTCCTCTCCTGGTGCTGGGGTTGGAACCCAGGGCCTTGCACCTGCTGGGCAAGCACTCTACCACTGAGCTACACCCCCAGCCTTATATAATGCCTCTCTTAATCCTTTACTCAATCAACCAAAGACTAGGACTAGAAAGAGGTGTGTGTCCATCCACTCTGTACAGATTCCTTCATTTGCCTCAGTACAGATCAAGTGCCTGCCAAACACCACACACCATTCCAGGCACTGCATCTGGAACAAGGCGGACTCAGACCTAAATGAAGGATTTAAACTATAAAACTCTTAGAAGAAAACAGGAGGAAATCTTCATGATGTTAGATGTGTACAAACATAGAAATGAAAAGATGTACCCCTTTTGTGTACAAAAAAAAAATGTGGAAAAATACTGTCATGTATAACTAAATATAAAAGATAGAAATAAAAAAAAAAGCAAAAAAATTAATTGAACAATTATTTGGCTAAATAAAAACCAAAGCCACAAGAGAAAAATACATAAGTTGGATTTTAACATTAAAAACTTGGGGCTGGGGAGGGAATTCGGTGGTACAGTGCTTGCCTAGCACATGCAAGGCCCTGGGATCCATCCCTAGCACTGCAAAAAAATAAAATAAAACAGAAGCCAGTGAGCACATGAAAAGACATTCAACATCACTAGTCATTGGGGAAAAGCAACACCAAAATAAGATACTACCTCACACCCATGGGGATGGCTGTTTAAAAAAAGAAAACTGCCACTCAAAGAAGTGCTGGTGAGGATATGGGCAAATGGGAACCCCCACAGACCACGGGTGGGAAAGCAAAGTGGTGGAGCTGCTGTGGGAAAGAATTTGGCAGAAATATTCAATAGAGAGTTATCACATGACCCAGCAATTCCAGTCCTTGTTTTATACCTACGAGAAAGGAAAACCCATGGCTGTACAGGGACTCGAGCATGAATATTCACAGTGGCATTATTCATGACAGCCCCCAAGCGAGAGTAACCCAAATGTCCATCAACCGATTAACAAAAGTGTGGTATAGCCGTGCAATGGACTAGAACACAGATCACACAGGGATGAACCCTGTGGAAAGAGCTAGCCATCAAAGGCCACAAGCTATGTGACTCGATGTATGAGACATGTTCAGAATAATCGATCCATACCAACCGAACGTGGAAGAGTGTGTGCCAGGGGCTGGGGGCAGGAGCCCGTGGGGATGGGAATTCTCTGCCAAGTGATGAAACTGGTCTGAAACTGGACAATGGAGACGATTGTATAACTCTGTGAATATACAGCAACTGAACTGCACACCTTAAAAAAGGTGAATTTTATGGGAAATGAGTGATTCTGTCCCAAGAAAGCTCTTATTAGAAAAGATAAGACAGACACATCACCCACGCTCATGCAGCCTCTGGTCCAGTAAGAGAGACGGTATAAACAATATCGCAGTTACATAATTCCAACTAGGGAGGAGAGCTAGGAGGAAGAGAGCCCCCAGCTTCCCTGAGGGAGGTGCCTGCCTTGCCCAAGCAAAGCTGGGTGCAGACTTCACACTGATTCCTTCTCTGGTGACAGGACTCAGCTATCCTTATAGCCTAGGGCTGTGCTCATGGAAGGTGCTCAGAGCCGGAATAAGTTACTTCCTCTCCCTAATATTTACAGATGAAGAAACTGAGTGTGAGAAAGTTCCTTAACCCTGAGGCTTTACTGAACTAGCAACAGACCTGAGACTAGAATTTTTGATGGATCCTTTTTCCAACATTTTTTTTTTCAAGTCATGGTGTGTCCTTCATCCTCATTGACTTGGTGCGGGGGTGCTGGGGACTCAACGCAGGGCCTCAGAACTGCCAGGCAAACACTCTACCATTGAGTCACAACCCCTATCTGATGATCCACGTGGCACCACAGGAGTTCAAACTCTGGGTCCAGGTTCCAGGTCTGCTGTTGCTCATCACTGTTTCCCCAGCCTCCCAGTGTGATCAGAAGGGGTGTGTGCTCAGTAACCAACAGGTGATGGGAAAAGACAGGGAGGGAAGGAGAAGGGAGAGAGGAAAGGAGTGAATCGCAGGGGTGGGTATAGGTGGCCCTGGCCTAGAAGGGACTTCAAAGAGGAGAAATGGAGCCAAGTTTTTTTGTTTTTGTTTTTTCTGTTTTTTTTTTTTTTTTTTCCAGGGATTGAATCCAGGGGCGCTTAACCACATCCCCAGCCTTATTAATATTTTATTTAGAGACAGGGTTTCGCTGAGTTGCTTAGGGCCTCACTCAGTTATTAAGGCTAGCTTTGAACTTGCAATTCTCCTGCTTCAACCTCCCAAGCTGCTGAGATTACAGGCATAGGCCACCATGCCTGGCTGGAGCCAAGTTTTGAAAGGACATCTAGGAATTTCTTGTGCAGGAAGGGAAGTAAGCTCAGCAGAAGACACAGCTTCTGCAAAGTCACACAGGTGACTCTCTGGGGAAACTGGAGCAGGTGGAACAGCCAGGCAGGCAGGGTCTGCCTGGACAAAGCACACTGGAAAGATGGGCTGGGTTCTGGCTTATATACCCTGCTAAGATCTGTGGGCCGACGATTTCCTCCCAACACTTCCTTCCAGCACCCCACACCATCATGCTGCTGCTTGGGTATTTCCTCTAAGCACAGGGCTGTAGTAAGTTCAGGTCACGGCAGAAGCAACCACAATCACAGATCCTTGATGTCTGGTAGGCCACAGCTGCTAGAAATCAGCTCTTGCCAAGTGACCTTTGGCTGGACCATGCTACCCTCATCAGGGCGGTTCAGAGCCTTGAGACACAAGTTAGATAATGCAACGTCCTGACTTCCAGGCTCACTCAACTCATCGGAGCTCAGCGCCTTCTAGATTTTCCTTTGTGCATACCTGATGTCTGACCTCTGTACACATTTCTGGGAAAAAGATCCTTTGCCTTGAGCAAATTCTCAACGGAAGTCATGGATGCATAAAAGAAAAAGTTATGGACTGTCGGAGTAGGCAAGCAACACCTGTCAAGAAGCAGTGAGCAGGTGAGACTTTCTAGAAGAGCCTTGTCTCAAGGGGCAGGGCTGTGAAAGTGAGAACCATCTCCCTGGGATACTTACTCTTCCTCCTGATTTCTACTTGAACCTCAAATATTGGTTTAAGTGTTACTTCTTGAGAGGCCTCCCCTGACCTCCCCATCATCCCAAATCAGGGTCCCTTATTCTCTCTCCTGGCCTGCTATTCTTCATGGCTCTGATGTTACTTATTTAAGCGTCCCTCCTGCTAAAATACACTCTCCACAAAGCCTGCGCCAACAGTTTCACCACTGTTTGCCCAGTGCCCAAAGGTGGCTGACATAGAGCAGGTGTTTAAAAATGTGTGTTGAGTGAAAAAGAATGATTACAGGGTTGTCCTTCCCTTCGTCAGACATTGCCCCAACCCCTGCTTACAGGGAAGCGGATGGCCAGGCTGTGGAGTCCAACAGCTGGAGGCTGGATTCTCAGTTCCACTGTTTGCTAACCTTGGGCGTGTGACTTCTGGCTTTCAGAGTCCTGAGTGATGGAGAAATGCTGCTGTAAATATGAAGTATTTGGCACTCAGCAAGCATGATGGCCCCTCTCTCAAACTCCTGGATAACCAACTCCAGGTGAGCAGAGTGTATCCAAGACCTGGAGCCCTGGTCTCTTTATTAGGTTCAAAGGAACCCAGTTTGAGGAACAGGGAACGAAGCTTTCTACCCTGGGATTTGTTGACAGCTAGGTTGAGACACCTCTGCCAGGAAGGACACCTGTCTATCTCTGTGCCTCCTGCAGAGTCCCCAAACCAAATGGAATTGGTGGCACTGAGCCTCAGCTTCTTCCTGTCCCTCAGAAAAAGGCGACTCTTTGGCTCGAGAACAACAATGTGGAGCGGCAGTCTGTTTGGTTTGTGTCCAGCTGATTATTTCACTAAAGCAATTAGGGCTGGGGGAAGGCACTCATTTCGAGGATCTGCACTCCTCCCCAAGCCCCCTGGACCTAAGTGCTCCAGGGAAGGCCAAGCAGCCCACATGCAGGAGGCCAGTCTCTCTGCTGAGTGCTCTGGGTTCCAGAAACAAAGGGGCAGCCTGCCCAGGGTGGCTCATAATACTCTCTCTGGATCAGGCAGCTGCTGGCAGGCAGTTAGCAACCATCTGGGACAGGACCTCACAGCAAACCAGCTGGGCAGGTGGCCTTCCCATCTCCAACATGCCTGGCAGGGACAGGGCAGCATCAGTGTGGCCGGCAGCAGGCTGTGGGGAGAGTGGAGACAAAAGGGACGGAGGGAAGGACCCAGGTTTCCTGACAACGGTCCCTCCCTCCCCAGCTGCTGCTCTTTATCACCTGAGCTGGACAGGCAAGCCCATCTGCCACAGGTGCATCTACAGATGAGCAGATGGTACCCCGGCACAGGTGGTCATGACTGATCTGGGGGTGGGAGACCTTCTTTATCAAAACCCCCACCTCTCACAGTAGTTTGTTCATTTACTTTGTGGTGCTGGGGATTGAACCCAGGGCCTCACACATGCTTAGTGCTCTACCATGACCTACGACACCACCCCAACCCTTTCTTAATTTTTATTCTGGGACAGGGTTTTGCTAAGTTGCCCAGGCTGGCCTCGAACTTGTGATCCTCCTGCCGCAGCCTCTGGAAGAACTGAGATTTAGGAGTGAACCACCACACTTGGTCATGGTAGTTTATTTTCTAAAATAATTACTACGGGCCAGAAAAAATTAGAAGACAATATACCAAAATGTTAAGGTGGTTATCCGGAGAGTAGGTGAGAGGTGCTGACGTTCTGCATGATTTTCACTTTCCTGCTGTTTTCTTTGGGGAGGATGCCAGGAATTGAACTCAAGGTCACTCGACCACCAAGCCACACCCCAGCCCTATTTTGTATTTTATTTAGAGGCAGGGTTTCACTGAGTTGCTTAACACTTTGCTGCTGCTCAGGCTGGCTTTGAACTTAAGATCCTTCTGCCTCAGCCTCCTGAGCCGCTGGGATTAAGGGCATGTGCCACCATGCCCTGCACTTTCCTGCTTTTTGATATTGTCTGAATTAAAAAAAAAATTCAATGTATAACCACTTTATTTCAATAAATAGGTTTCCAGTTTAAAAAAAAAAATGAAGAGGACGAGATGCCCATATATTGAGGTCCAGCTCAGTGTATCCCCAACGGTTAACCTTACATCAGCCCTTTAATAGTAAAGCCCCTTCAATGCCCAGTCAGTCCCTGTTTCATCCTCCAAGGATGCAAAGCTCAGGCCAATGTCTTCCCCATGGATGTTCCTTTTCTCTCTCTCTCTCTCTTTTTTTTTGGCAGTGCCGGGGACTGAATTGAACTCAAGGCCTCACATATACTAGGTAAGCACTTTACCACTGAGCCACATCCACAGTCTTTCTTTTTTTAACTAATTATAAATAATATGTTCACCAATGAATTTTAAAAAATAGAAGTGCATAGGGATGCAGAGTGAAAGACTAAGCTTTACTTAGTACATTTTTCTTAGCACTGGGGATGGAGCCCAGGCCTCAGACAAGCTGGGCAAGGGCTGCTGTGTACCATGGAGCTCCACCCAGCCCAAGGACTGAGCTGTGCATGGATTCCTCAGATGCTTCTTGATGCAAATGTTCACAAAATGGGGTCACGAATTTCAGCTGCTTCCCAATGCCCCCAAGACAGCCTCGTGGACAATGTTTTCAACACGGCCTAGTATTTCACTGCAGTGTTGTACCATGACCTGATTTTGGACATTTGGACTATTTCTCTTCCTTCAGGTCTCTCTCCTCAGAGGCCTTTCCCCCACTCTCCTACCCCGCAGCATCTGGGACTTCCTACAATCAGCAGTTTACCTGCTTCTTAAATGCCTTCCTTCCCACCCCACACAATGGGATCTCTCTGAGGTGGGAGACTCAGCTCTCGGCTGCTCTCGGCTATATCCTGGGTACCTGGCGCACAGTAAGGATGAATGAACTTTCCTATGTTCACATGTGAATACACAACCAGTGTATTCTTGCAATCACAAGAATGGATCCTAATTAGAAATGTTATATACTCCATGTATGTATAACATATCAAAATACACCCTACTGTCACATTTATCTAAAAAGAACAAATAAATATTAAAAGACCCAGTAGTATGTACAAAAAATTTTTAAAAAACTTCTGCTGAATGAGATGATGCACAACTGAATGAACAAAGGGGATGCTCAGTGGGGACCCTTGCTCTGCTTGTGCTTCTATGTCCTCTTTTCCCTGAGGCTCTCTTACCCACCCCTGCATCCTTCCCTGGGGTTAGTGCCAGGAAGTAACTCCTCCCCATCATGGGAACACTGCCATGACTTGTAAGCCAGCATCTCTGGGACCGGAGGAGCCATTCAGGGGAACGGGAGGTGGTGGTGGCAGGCAGGCTTGACTCCACTCTCCCTGGGCTGGGGTGTAGCTCAGAAGCAGAGCACCTGCCTAGCAAGATCCAGGGCCTGGGTTTGGTCCCCAGCAACTCACAAGAAAAGAACTGAATAGTCAAGAGAAGGGCAGGGAAACCACTTCTTTACCTGGGGGCTCTCTAGTAGCAAGAGGGTTATCAGTGGGGGAGCTCTCTGGGACAGGTCAGGGGTCAGTGAATCACAACCTACACAGAGCCCCAAACTGAGCTATGTACAGAGGCAGTGGGATGGCTGCACAGGTCTTGAAGACTCCAGGTGTAAGACTCTATGGTGGCGCGCACACCTGTAATCCCAGTGATGTGGGAGGCAGAGGCAGGAGGATTGCCAATTTTAAGGACAGTCTCAGCAGTTTAGTGAGGCTCCAAGTAACTTAGTGAGACCCTGTCTCAAAAAAAAAAAAAAAAAAAAAGGGCTAGGGATGTGGCTCAGTGGTTAAGCACCTTTGTTTTCAATTCCTGGGACCAAAAGAAAAAAAAGAAAGAAAAAAGTCCCCTGGTGTGTGTTGGTCCCCCACCCTTGGTGCCCCTCTCACAGTGGTGCTCAAACTGGCATAGTGGGGCACAATTCCCTGACGGTGCGAAACCTCCCATGTGCTGGGAGGGCCTTCAGGTGGGCAGGGTCCAGCCCAAGCAAAGTTACACTCCAGGCCAAGAGCCAGAATGTGGCAGTCACTGCCCAGGGGACCCATCCATGACTATTGCAGGACAGACCAAGAAAACGCTTCACACACACTCTTCACACACAGGCCCTGACAGCCCTTTGTGGCTAACCTTGGAGGAGTCTGAAGGTCATGTGCGCTGTAAGAGTTCAGCAGCTGGGTTCCTCCTATTAGCGGAGAAGGACATGTCCTCCCTTTAACCCTTGCTATCCTGCAGGCTTTATTTTCTTCTGGCTGCCTGCAGCCTCATTTCTGATTATTAATTCTCTGCTACGTCTCATGTCAGTTTAAGTCACCTCTGACTTCTGCTCCCTTCTCATGCTTCTGTCTGCTACTCTCCACGTGCCCAGGACTCTCCATCCATCAGTCCACTCACTCTTGCTGCCCTTCTTCCCCACCAGACTGCAAACATCACAAGAGCAGGGACCGGGCTCAGCTGCTCAGCCTCCTGACCCCAATACCTGATCTGAAAGAGATGCTCACTGTGGCGAATACTTGAAAAGAACAGGAGAGAAAAAAATGATTTATTCCTGATCTTTAGTTGTAAGAAACGGCTCATCCTAGTAAGCAATTCCAAACATTCAGGAAGGCCAGAGGGGTGGCACAAGAAACCGGGGGAGCTGAATTCCAGGGGAAAGAGAAGGCATTTCCTTGCCTGAGGGTGGGAAAGGAAAGGAGCTTCTGTCTACCCGCTGGCAATAAAGGATTTCCAGAGGAAGCAGGTCAGTGTTTATGGAGGACTGGGAACTTCAAGAAGAATGATAAATCATGCAACCATTTTAAAGGCAATGTTTCCCAATGTGCGTTCCATGCTATACTGGTCCTGAGACATGTTCCCTGAAGCAAAGGGTTCTAGAGGCCATAGTTTGGGTAACACTGCATACCACATTGCTTCTTCCTAAATTGGAAAAGTGCATTAGCCCAGGAGAGGCCCTGAAACATTTGTTCAGCAAAAACACTTATACAGCTATAGGGAACTCCAGGTTCAATTAATTTATCCACAGGATACCAACCCATTTGGGGGAGGCAGAAAGCTTATCCTGGGAAATAGTGCTTTAGGGTGCTGGCAGCTGGGTACCAGCCCACTGGGGAAATTAAACTCTAGCACATCTGTAAGGCGAGGCTGGTGGAAATCCCTGGCTTGGTGCCTAATAATTTGATGATTCTAAGCCTAGAGATTTACTGAAAGCTCACCGAGATTAACAAGGGCAGCGTCCACCTGCAGAACTGCCCTGGTAAAAATTTCCATACGGCCATGGCACAAGGAGACCAGAAGAGGCCAACAAGGGGCTGCAGATGGCCGCTCACGGAAGCCCTAGGCAGCCCAGGGCTGGCTACCCTGCCTTGAGGGGTCTGGGGACTGGGCTCCAGAAGAAATCCCCCCCACCCTTGTCCCATCTCATACATAATATATATTTTTTTATATATTAGAATTTTGGCAGCTCCCAATCCTCCTTAAACAGCACCCTCCTTGGAAGCTTTCTGCTGCTGTTTGGTAGACTGAGACCCATGCCACCCTAAGGCAAGGAAGCAGAGAGGCTTTCTTCTGCAGAAATTCAGCTCCCCAAGCTTCTTGTGCCCCCTGCCCAGGACTGCCTGTGTAATTTAGAATTGCTCACTACGATGAATTAGTTTTACACAGTCTGCTGAGAGTACCCATTTATGTATATCTATCATATTCATACAGATAGAGTTAAAATAAATAATTTAAAGCCTTTCATTTGTCATAGTAGGATATGAGGAAAGACCATGTGTAACCAAAGTGACCAACAGGAAGCAGACTTGCAAATCTGAAGGGAAAAAGAAAGGGGAGGGGGAGGGGTTCCTCAGAGGCCTCAGGAGTCCACACACTGACCCGGAAGGCCTGGCCAGGCCCAGCCTCCCTCCCTCCCTCATCACCGTTGCCTAACAGCCCTGAGGAGGCACTTTCGGTAAAGCATCTATACCTCTGTGGGAACCCTTTCGACACCCTCCGGAGGGTGCACTGCAGCATGAGAGGCAAGCAATGCCAGTCATGTCCCCTCCTGCTGAAGTCTGGCCTGGGCTTCCATCCAGCAGAGTGAGAGGCCGCACCCAGTGACCTCTCTCTGTCCCTGGCCCTCTATTCCTCAGCAAATGGCAGGGGGGCCAGCATCACACGCTTCTTATTTCCAAGAGCCAAGGTCACTGTCCCCTGAGCAAACCTCTGAAGCAGGCTCAGGTACGGCTGCCAGGGCACCCGACAGTGACCACATGCATCTCTGCCCAGTCCCTGCTGGTCCCCACTTCACTCCTCCAAACACCCCGAAAGACAACAATCAGGGCCTTTTTATATCCCTGCTTCCGGAGCTGTTCACTTCAGCAGCTTCCTGATAGGACCACACCCCACACACCTCCTGAGCCAGGATGCCCCTTACTCTCCCATGCCAGTATCTAGGCAACCCTGCCCAACCATCCCGCCTGCCTCTCTGTAATAATTCCCAAACTCGGATCTCTCCTTTTCCCTCTGAGTTACTAATCTTGTTTGGTGTTTTTTCCCCACTTCTTGGTGCTAGGGATGGAACCCAAAGACAAGTGCTCAATCACTGAGCTACATCCCCAGCCCAGGGTTACCACTCTTGTGCAGTGGCCTCCAAAGCTCTTCACTCTCAACTTCTAGCCTCCATTTCCGAGTTCCAGATTCCTCTGGTGCTTTTCCTGAGCAGCCTGACTCTAGTGTGAAGCCCAAAATGTTTCAGCGGGTAATTCCCACCCCTCCCCCGCACCAGGGGGGACTCTGCTCCCCTGCCCATCTACTGTCCAGAGTTTCTCAAAGGATCATCATTTGACCACATGCGTTAGAATCTCCTGGAGACCTGTTGAAAAAACAGAGGTTCCTCCCTATACTGGGTTGAATAGCGTTCCCCCACAATTCACATCCACCCAGAATCTAAGAATGTGACCTCATTTGGAAATAGGGAGTTTACAGATGCAATCAAGTTAAAATAAGATCATATTGGAACAGGATGGGCCTTAATCTCATAGTTCGTATCCTTATAAGAAGAGGAAACAGGGGTGGAGATATAGCTCAGTGGTAGACCTCTGGGTTCAGATCCAAGCCTGACCAAAAAAAGTGAGAGAGCGAGAGAGAGAGAGAGAATGAAAACAGACACACACATTCATGCAGAGGGAAGACAAGGTAGACAGAGATCCAGAAGAGAAGGCTTTGCAAAGATGGATGCAAGAAGTGCCGAGATGCAGCTACAAGCCCAAGACCACCCTGAGCTGCCCGGGACCACCGGGCACAGCCCTACCCACACCTCAATCTCAAACTCAATCTCTACAAGTGTAAGAGAATGACTTGTTGCTTTAAGTGTCTCAGTTTGTATGCTTGTGACATCAGCCCTAGGAGCTGAATACACCCCCTAGTTACTGAACCAGAATCCCTGGAGAGGGAGCCGGGTGCCTAGCTGTGTGGGGCAACGTTGAGTTGGATGTCCAACTATCAGCTCAACAAAGGTAAAGAACTTAATTCTGTTCAAAACATGGCGACTCACACTGAGCTTGGCACACAGTCAGCTGCTTAAAAAAAAAAAGTGTTGAAATAAAGAATGAATAGGCACTGATATTCAAAGATATCAGTGCCTCGGGCAGTACGCTTAACTGGCTCTTGCTCTTCCAGAAGCAACTTCAATAAACAAATGAGATAATGCGCACAGGGCATCGGCAGCCCCGGGCACACTGTAGGTACCCACTAAACATCGACTCCCTTCACTCAGGGCGGCGTGTCCTTTGAGATTCCTAGAAACTAACAGTTTCCTTCTGGGACTCAAGAACAATGTTCACAGTGAAAAAGGCTGATCGCGCTCAGTTCCGGAGTTACTTTGTTCCAGCCAGGGAGCAACTTGAAATCTTTCCTGTCTTGTCTATCTAACTGGTCCTCTTGACCCCGGTGTCCAAAACCTCTCAGGTCTCTGCGCTTCCTGTGCTGGCACCCTGCTCTCGGATTTAAACACCCACGGAGCCCAGTATCCCCAAAGCCAATGCTCCTGGTCCATCTCCCTGCTGCCCACTCTCAACTCACCAAACCAGACTATCACAAACCAGACTATCTCCCTGCTGCCTTTCCTGGTAGAAGACCCTCCTCCGCTCCTTTCTCTCCTTTACTCATCCATAAACCTGTATTGAACAACACGTCCTCTGTAAGAGCTTTTCAAGACTCCCCAGGCATCAGTGGTCATCAGTGTGAGCTTTGAGACCAGGTTGCCACCTGGCTGGGTGGTCTTGGGTAAGTTATTTAATTCTCTAAACTTTGCATGTCCCACCTGTGAAACAGGGACAGTTATAGGGCCTTCTGGGGCGGGGGCTGCCTGGAGACTTAGCTAGAGGAAGGGAACAGAATGCAAGCTCTTAGCACACAGTGAGATCTCATTAAAGGTGGAATATCTTTACCAGCCATTATGGCCATTACTGATGGCTCTAAGTGGTTTTATGTGACCATGTCCTTAGCTATGACATGGACCCCAGGGCAGAGTTTGGATCATGGCTTCTCTTGGCAGAGCATCCCATGGGGCCACAGGTAATACACTGGGCTCACTGAATGACTGGGAATGAAGAGCAATGTTATGGTTTGGATCTGGAATGCTGCACGAAGGTTCTGGTTAAAGGCTTAGTCCCCAGTGCAGCAGTGTTCAGAGACAGGCTTTGAGGAAGTGACTGGATCACAAGGGTGGTAATCACACCAATGGTTTAATCCACTGAGAGTTCACAGCTTTAATGGGCTATCAGGAGGTGGGCCTACACAGAGGAAGCTGGTCACTGGGGGTGTGCAACTGGAAGGGTATATATTGTCTCTGGCCCCTTCTTTCTCCCCGTCTCTCTCTGCTTCCCTGCTGCCGTAAGCAGCTGTGTTCTGCCACACCCTTCCGCCATGTTGTGCTGCCTCACCTCAGGCCCAAGAATCAACGAAGCCAGCCAACTATGAACTGAAACCTTAGAAACTGTGAGCCAAAATAAATCTTTCCTTCTTGAAGTGGGTTTTCTCAGATATTCTGTCACAGTCACTAACACAGGCTACCTGCTGGACATTGAGGGCCAACCGAACCAAGGAGATGACCAAGGAAATAAGGTAGAAAGTTGCCTTCCCCAGACTGGAGGCTGACAGGGCCTACCGGGACCACTACTGGGCTTCCCCATTCCTGACCAGAATGTCAATCCCCCTCTCCAGAAGTGTGCCTCACACCTGGCCACATGTCTTTAGTTTTTGCCTGACAAAAAAATTCTTCCAGAAACAACTTCATGGTCAATCTTGAAAGTAAACATGAGAAACAAATTCTGAAGTATCTAAGGGCTAATGGAGTATGATTCCTGCCACTGGGTTCAGAAAAGAAATGCGGACATGGAGAAAAAAGAGACTGATAAGGCAACCCTGTTAAAATGTTCACAAAATGGTGCACTATGCCTGCAACTCAGACTAAGCTTGAAATCATGTCAAAACCAAAGTTAACACCAAAGGAGACTAAAGAGAGATTTTGGCTCCAAGTCAACAGTTCTGTACATGAATCCCCACCTTCTCACCTAGCTGGGCCACTGCCCTGGTGTCAGCTGTTTGAGGGAAGTCCACATGACACCATCACTAACTTCAAGGCCTACTGCAGTTCCTCTGCATCCTGTGTATTTTGGCTAAGGTGGGACTCTGGAGATAGCAGATCACAAGATTTTGAGGCCCCCCCAGTCTCCCATCTGACAGGGGGGCTGGGGCCACATACCTAAGCTCTGGGAGGCTGTTTCTCCACCAGTGTGATGGAATTATTGGCAGTCGAGCCTCCTGCCCCACCAGACTGCTGCAACAGGGAAGTCCAGGAAGGCAATCTGTGGGCTGCAACGTACGGTCAGATAAGGCGTCTGTGATGTGCACACTCTGAGGGGCCCTTGCGCAACAGTGAACCCTGCTTAGACCTGCGCGGAGGGGGGCTGCCCTCATGGCCAGTGGTCTAGGGAGGGAGCCAGACAGAGTCAGGCAATCATGTACATGTGTGAGTACAAGTTGTGCTAAGTGTCAAAGGAGTCATGTGGGTGGTCTGAGAAGATATAACAAGGGGCCCAGCTCTGAACTTGCTGGGGAGTCAGGGACGGCTTCACTGAGGAAGCAAAGTTTAAGTCTAAAGCCAGAGGAGAAGTAGGTTAAGGCACGTTAGAATCCCACAAGAGGGGGGAGTATATAGCCAAACTGTTCACAGGGAATGCAAATGAGAGCATGGGGGAAGGAACGGGTCCGATAAGAATAAGGGAGACAAATATACCGGCTTCCTGAGAACCAGTGGCATGAAAAAAAATTTAAAGTGATGTCAGAGGAAGGAGCCATTGGAGAATAAAATACTTAAGGACATTTAAAAAAAAATGCAATGCATAGACTTATCTGGATTATGATGGAAACAAATCCCTATAAAAACCTTAAAAGATTTAAGAGATTGGGTCTCACTGTATTGCTCAGGCTGGCCTTGACCTCCTGGGCTCAAGTGATCCTCCTACCTCAGCCTCCAAAGTAGTGGGGACTCCAGGGGTGTGCCACCACATCTGGTTACTTATAGGAGTCATTTCTGACACAAGGGAAAACTGAATACCAGACTGAACAATGGAAGATATTGATAAACTATTGGTAATTTTGTTAGGTGTGATAACGGCATAGTTATGTTTTTTAAAAAGGCATTAACTGGGCCGGGGATATAGCTCAGTTAGTAGAGTGCTTGCCTTGCAAGCCCAAGGCACTGGGTTCAATCCCCAGCACCGAAAAAAAAAAAAAAAACACAAAAAAAAGAGGCATTAACTGCAGTTGATGTTTGTGGATAAAATGACCTGTTGTCTGAAGAAGAGGTGACATAGGTAACAAAGCTGGGTGGGGGGCACAGGGGAATCATTCTACCATTCTCACTACTTTTGTAACATTTTAAAATTTCTATAAAAATTAAGGAAAACACAGTGGTCAACATCAGAGTCATAGGTTCTCTGAATTACTGGATTTTTTTTCTTTTTACGATGATCAGAAATACCAACGATTATGCAGGACAAGGCTGTCCATCATGTCATACCCAGAGACTGCACCCTATTTTGATAAATGGATGAACCACAATCTCAGCGACTCCCATCTGATGGACAATGCAGTTCGTTCCAACCTTGCTTTGCAGTTGAATCTATCTGATTTCTAATGCTTCTGTCTTGTATGTCATCCTTCCCTCCCTCCTTGTCCCCCCACAACCCACCCACCCAAGTCCCTTAGTGACCACTCTGGACTAAGTGTCTGGCAGCACATTGTAGGCGTTCCTGTCAGAAGAATGCCCAGGTTCTGGCACCATCTTCTCCCGAGACCTGCAAGGGACTGGTGCCTCAAGATGATTCAAATTCTGCCTCCAAAGGATTCAGTTACCAAGTGACTGCCACTTGGGGGCAGGGGGCACAGCACACACTGCAATGGATGGGGTGAAGAGGGGGCAGGATGAATTTTCTAGTCAGGTTCCCTCAACAGTCCTCCCTGGCACCTGACAGGGGTCTCAGGCCAGTTTCCTGCTGCAGACAGGGGTCTCTGGATACCAGAGCTGACTCAGATCCTTCCCATTTTCTAGTGTTTTCCCCACTCTGGACTCCTGGTCTTTTTAAACAAACCAATGAAATACAATTTTTAACCAATCCAAATGGCACCATTTTTAAAAAAGGATTATATTCAGGGTTATCAAAGTTACTGGGAAGCAGTCATTCTATCACACTATCAGGATAAGGGCAAAACCTCTTGGGTTGATTGATGGTTCCTGAAATCACACCCTGTGACCAGCAAATTTCAAATTAGGAATTCATTCCTGTGAGCAGACTTGCAGATATACAGACAAAGACCACCACCTAGACAAGGACCACCACCACAGGAGTACATAAAATACAATGGTGGGCTGGGGTTATAGCTCGGTGGTAGAGTGCTTGCCTAGCACATGTGAGGCCCTGGGTTCAATCCTCAGCACCACATAAAGATAAATAAATTAAATAAAGGTATTGTGTCCATCTACAACTTAAAAAAAAATAAAAAAAAAATACAATGGTAAATCCAATGGTTCACTAGACATAATCCAAAAAGCATTCATTGGAAGGAGAGATGAACAACCATGTTACATACATGCAATGATATATTACTATATTACTTGGCCACAAAAAGCAATGGACTCCTGATAGGTGCAAAGTGAGTGAATCTCATGAGCGTTACATTAAGTAAAAAAAAGTAAGGCAGAAAAGAATACATACGTGTACTTCCATTTATATCAAACTCTGGCAAAAACTAATCTAATCTACAAAAACAAAGTAGGTCAGGGATTGTTTGGAGCTGAGCGTGGGATGGGGTAACTGGCAGAGGAGGGGAACAGGGAGCTTTTTAGGTTGATGGCAATGTCTTCCATCTTGATCATGGCAGTGGTGACCTGAGGGAACAAGTTTGCCCAAACTCACTATCCAACTAAGATCTGGACTTCAGACCATATATAAATTATACTTTGATATAAAAATAAAAGCAGCTCCACCTAAATATCCACTAAGGAGATGAGTTAGTTAACTGTGGTGCAGCCATAAAATAGAACATTACACATGAGACTGGAGAGGAATAGTTAAGACCACAGAAAGTCACGTAGCACACTCGGTGAAGGAGAAAAAAAGAAGTTAGAGAACTGTAATACACTTGATGGCATATATGTAAAATAAAATGCATCTGTTTGAATAGGAAGTGACCAAAAGAAAACATTCATTTTTCAACATATTCATTCATTCAATACGAATCTGTTGATTGTTACAACCAGCAGAAGACAAAACATCCCGAGTGCTCGTGGAGCTTCTGTTTCATAATTTTATAAAAATATTTATATTATTATGCAAACATTAAAATAATGAAATGGTAAAAGAAAGTACGCAAATTATACTACTAAATGTGTCAAAACACACAATTTATGTTTGCTCGAGCTTGCACAGAATAACTCATAAATATGACTTGAGACATTAAGATCCCTTCCCTTTGGGGACAGGATGAAAGAAAGTCTTTTCATTATCCGTTTATACAGCTTTTCCTTTTAACCATGTTCATGTATTCTCTATTCCTAATAAACATCAGTGATTATTTTTAATTTTCTTTGCTAGTATCCAGTAATCAGGAATTTGGTGTAGAACAATGTGGGAAGATGCATATGTAAAACGAACATAACATTTTCAGAAGTTATTTTCCATTTTTACTTTTTTAAAAATTCTCAAAATGTCTTGGATGATATGCATACGGAAGAACAGAATATGCATCCAATGTCAACAGAGGTCATTTCCAAGTGGTGGACTGTGAGGGGAACTTGACCTTCTTCTGATTACTTATATTTATTTTTGCAGTTTCTGAAACAAATACTTTGTGTGCCTGTGTGTGTGTGTGTGTGTGTGTGTGTGCATGCATGTATGTGCACGTGTGTGTAATAACCCAGTGTCACCTCCCACTGCCAGGTGCACCAAAGAATTGTTGGCTGAGCTCCCTTTACCCAAGGGGATGAATGATTTAGGAAGACAAATAACAAGTCAAGGGCAGGGTCATGGGGCCAGGCCCCAGCCCTCAAGGTCTTCCCCTTACGTAGAGAGCACAGGCTTCCCCAGTCAAACAAGGTGCCCAGCCAAGTCCTTCCCCATCCCACACCCTAGAGACCTGGAGGTTGACAGAGGGCACACAGACCCATTTTCTCCCTGGGACACCTGGGAGGCAGGTGTTACAGATAAAAAGAAGCCTTTGAAGATAAGTCTGCTTCTTCCACAAAGTGCACAGAGACCAAGCCTCAAATGGGTGCTGTGCCCACACACACTGTGCACTTTGGTATTCTAAGACCTCGAGGACTCCAGAGACTATGCCAAGTCCTGATTCGATTCTGCACTAGCTTCCTGTAAGATACAGGTAAAGGCTGAGTATGGGGGTGCACGCCTGTAATCCCAGTGACTTGGGAGGCTGAGGCAAGAGGATCACAAGTTTGATGCCAGCCCCAGCAACTTAGACCCTGTCTCAAAATAAAAATAAAGAGAGCTTGGGGTAGTTCAGTTCTAAAGTGTCCCTGGGCTCAATTCCCAGGACCATAAAAATAAAGGGGAAAAAAAAACCAAAACAAAAAACAAGACTCAGGTGAGGCATTGGGGCCAGAGAGCCTCAAAGCTGAACAACTTCTTGAATGACATCTCGTCCAGCTCTCCAATCCCATTTACAGTTTTTGATCCTTCTCCCATCTTTCATTCTGTCCATACATCCCAGCACTGGGGCCAACATGAGGAGTTAATGACCTCTTGGGACAGCTCAAATCACCTTTTCAATGTGGACTTAAGGAAACCCCTTCTTGTACTGGGAAGCTTGGTTCCCTCACCTCCAGGAAGGACCCTGAGGGCCAATCACTTAAGATCTCACTTGAAGACTCAAGTGACAATGCTAAGTCACGTGAATCACCAGGAAGTACAGTTAGTACAGTAGGTAACGGCTTGTCAAGACCTATATTTGGGTTTGAAAGGCCTGAATTACATATTCCTAGATATAAGCTGGGCAGACACATCCCATCAGCAGTGTCTGAAATACCTTCCTATTGGCAGACCTGGGTATGTCTTGTGATGGCAGACCTGGGTATGTCTTGTGATATGGGAAGAACTCCTGTCTGGAGGTGCAGGTGAAAGAAATGGAAAAACCAATGGGGGGGGGTGACCTAACCAAATTATTGAATAGGGACTTGGGTCACCACTTTCTATAAGGAGACAGATGTGCAGCCTATGGTGCAAAAATATGAGGAATTTAGGAGACAAAGAGTGAAAAAAAAAACATATTAATGAGGAAAGAGAGAAATAAAAGAATATGCAAATTTCAGAGGTTGCTAGAAAACTATATGGTTGTAACTCAGGGGCCAAGGAAGGATCTAGGATGAGATTCTACCATCAGTCAACTTGTAGACTCAGGCGGGAGGAGGGCCCTGAGGCATTTCTTTCCCTGATCAGTTGGAAGAGCCCACTATATCCTCTCCAAGGACAGGCAACGGCAGAGGCCAGATCACTTCAAGGTAAGAAGCACCATATACAGGTGAGGTACCAGGCAAGGTCACCCATCAGGACCACACAGGGAGGTCCTGGCCTGGCATGGCCTGGCTTTGTCCTTCCCAATGCCTAGACTGAGGCCAGCACCCAGAGAGACTAACTTTTCAGGGTGGTTTAGGGACAGCACATCTCCTAGAGACCACTGTAAACAAACTAAAGCACCAGAGCCTACAGAGTCAAGACTGACAGAGTTTAAATTTTCCCCTGCCTTATAGTTCCAATCTTCATTAAAATAATAATAATAATTCATTTAAATAATGTACATTCAAACTCTAATACAATCAGGAGTTTGATCTCAAGATAGTGACATCAGCTGGGGCTTGTAGTTCTGTCTCTGTAAAATAGGGGGAATCCCTGCACTGGAGCCAAGATGCGGAGTAAATGAGATAATCCATGGGAGAATGCCGGCACAAAATAGTCAAGTGTGCCAAACAGCAACCACCAGCATTATCATCACTAGGCAGAATTTAGGTTGTTGGTGTTTTGGAAGATCTTTTCCTAAATTCAATCACAAATCAGTAAAAACGTCCTTTATCAGTGCACTGACTGAAGAAAGGTGGTCTCCCACAGATAAGGTCCCCTAAGTGCACAGTGAAGTAGCTTCAGGAAGCAGGACAGATGCTCCAGATGGCTGGCTGCTCTGCAGAGCACAGCCAGAGGCAGGTGCCATGCTGACTTGGAAGTCAGAAGATGGTGGGCCTCTGGGATTACGGGACGAGGAGGAGGCTTCTGGCCAGGCCTGCAGCTCCAGAGCCAGAGGGATGAAGCTATGAGGTCATGTCAAGCCAGGCTTGTCACCATGGCCTTAGGGGTAGACATTTTTTCCTCCAAGCATTCCCCCAACTCCCTAAATTCAAAACATCTTAAACCACAATGCCGAGGGCCCTCGGCAACTTCTTCACTTACTAACTCCTTTTTCCTAGTTGGAGAGTGAAGGCTACGTGGAAAATAAGCGTAAAGAAGACGAGAGAGAGTTCTATTCTTGTGGCTCATCTGGAGATAAAACTCAGGAAGAAAAATGGGATCTTCTGATGGAGGTCTGGGCAGGATTATGGAGACTCCTCTTTTTTGGGTTCCACCTGTAGTCATTTGCCTAAGATCCTGAAGCTGTACTTTGGTCCAGGCCTGAAAACCTGCCCTGTGGTAATTGTTTTCTAAGTCTCCGCCCAGCACTGCCTGAGAGGAGAACGTGCACGTGCCTAGGAGCTGGGAAGCAGCCTCCTCTGTGTGCTGTGCCCAGCAGCACAGCTAAGTGTGGACTCCCCTGGCTGATTTAGTCAACTTTTTTGCTCCTGTGACCAAAAGACCTGACAAGAACAATTAAAGGAGGAAAAGTTTATTTGGGGGCTCATGGTTTCAGAGGTCACGGTTCGTGGAAGGCTGGCTCCATTCCTCAGGGCTCGCGGTGAGGCACAACCTCATGGTGGAGACATGGCTCAAGACATCACACCAGGAAACACAGAGTGCACTCACCAGATACATACCCCAAAGGCATGCCCCCCAATGCCCACCTCCTCCAGCCACACCCTACCTGTCTTCAGTTACCACCCAGTTAATCCCATCAGGGGATTAATTCACTGATCAGGTTAGGACTCTCATAACCCCATCATTTCACCTCTGAATGTTCTTGCACTGTCTCACACATGAGCTTTCGGGGACACCTAATATATAAACTCTAACACTGGCTAAGTCAGGGGGTACCCAATGGCAGATGCTAAGGGCCTAATACAGGATCCCGGGGAAGTGCTTCTGTACAGCTGTTCAACATGCCCCCGAAAGAATCCATCCTGGGCCTGTTTCCAATCTCTGGGCTCCTTCCTGTCTGTGACTGCAAGGTTCCTCTGCCTGGAGACCCCAAAGTATAAGCACATTCATGCCCACAAGGAGCTCAGTGTCTAATGGGCAGAGACACATTTAATACCCAGGTGACAAAGACCTTGAGAGAAGTAAACAGGTTGCTAGGACCAGGACACATGGAGAGAGGATAGAGGCTGGACAGCTTTGGAGGACAGGAAAGGTGGCCCTCAGGCCAAGTGCCATCCAGTGTTCACCATGTGTACCCCAAACTTGCCCAAACCTGCTAATTCTTAGATTTAAGAGTCTGTATTAATTTTAAACTTGGGTGGATGTCTCTTTCTGCCCCCCAAAAAGTGACTATGGGTTTGCTTGCCTGGGACTAGTACCTTACCATTGAGCTGCATCCCCAGTCCTTTTATTTTTTATTTTGAGATGGGACCTCACTGAACTGCTGAGGCTGGTTTCAAGTTTATAATCCTCCTACCTCAGACTCCCAAGTCACTGGGATTACAGGTGTGCGCCCTGCCCCCAGCTGGATCCTTACAGTGGCATAGACCCAATTACCAAAAACACTAAAGCCTCTCCCCGACCCAGGTGGCTATGATGTGCTAGCTCCTCCCTCAAGTTCAATGAAGAGGGTCAAAGGGCACTCAGGTAGCAACAGCAGGTAAGAAACCTGGTTCTCCTGTGCGCTGGAGCCCCAACCCCAGTAGAAAGGTCAGAGGGGGAGGAGACAAAGAGAGGCAGGTTCTAGGTGGCTTCCACAGGAGCAGCAGCCCCAGAGCATGATCAAAGGAGGAATTTAAGGGCTTCCTGTGGGATAAAGTGGTTTGGAGAAGGGGAAGCAGGAGAGCTTTCTCCAGAGTATTCTCGCAGGAGAGGGGCTCCACTGCCCCATTCATAGGACAGGATGCCTTGCCCAGGCAGGCCAGGTCTTCTGAGACAGAGTCCTGCTCCTGGGAACCAGGACTTGGGCAAACTGCTCTTTGGGGGCCTCAACCCTGTCACTGGTTCGATGATCCAAAGAAATAACAAAGCCTTTCTTACAAGGATTGTCTATTGCACTTGTGGACCCCGTGGAAGGTGGCCACATCCGAACCCACACTACGCGAAGGGGCCATGGTGTCCCACACAAGGGTCATACATGGAAAGGCAGGACACCTGCCAGATATCTACTCAAGTCTCACATGGCCCTTAATCCTTGTATTCCTCTGAAACACTTCTCTCCAGTTTATGCATGAAGACAGTATACTAACACTGATGTATTCATCCTTCTCTTCACTTCATACTCATCAGGAAGGCTCCGTGCTAGGCACCAAGTCCCCAGCCCTGAACAAGACAGGGCCTGTTTTCATGGAGCACGTATTACAGTGTAGGAGGAAAGACAGCAAACAAATAGGAAATAATTTCAGATTCTGGTAAAACTGCTATAAAGAAAATAAAACAGTGATTTGAGAGTGATACAGAGGGCAAGTAACACACTGGGTCGGGGAGGCAACCATGCTATAGACTGAGACACATAAGAAGTCCAACAGAACAGCCAGTGCAAAGGCCCCAAGGCATGAACATGTTTGACCTGTTTAAGGAACAGAAAGGAGGTCAGTGTGCCTCCAGAGCAATGAAGGGAGCTGGGGGTGTAGCTCAGGGGCAGAGCATTCTCCTAGCATGTGCAAGGGTCTGGGTTCATCCCTAGCACAAGGAAGGAAGGGAAGGAGGGAGGGAGGAAAGAGGGACATGAAGGGTGGGAAGCAGGCAGGAGACAATGTAGGCAAGGGCCAGATTGTTTCAGGTGTCCCAGGGAATTTTATTGTAAGTGCAATAGGATGGCACTGAAGGTCTTTAAACAAGGAGGTGACACAATCTAAATTGTGGCTACCATGGGAAAATGGACCCCAGCAGCCAGGTTCAAGAAGTTAAGCATGCAGCTCAGGGATTCACTGCCATTAGTACTTTGCATCCAACACCGAGACTTGTTTCCATGGTTTTCCTTTTCCACACTCTAGTCTGATGCTAGACTGGACTCAGATCTGATGAAACGGGGCTCCCGTTCTTTCCAGGGTCTCAGGATTGCCTCAGGGTTACCTGGTCCTATGGGATAACTGCTGGTGGTTCTGTGATGACTACACATGGCATGTGTCCCCGTGCTTTGGATCCATCCAGCACCATTCAACAAAGAATGAGTGCCTAATGTGTGCCAGGCACTTGCGAAGTTGTTCTAAGTGTTAAAAATGCATTATCAGAGAAGATGTTTATTAAAAATTACCCAGTCTGGGAAAAACAAGGGGCCAGCCCTCATTCCTCAAGGAAGGCGAGGCACTTGACCCTGCAAACTCTCCACTAAGCCAAAGGTTCTTTTTTTTTTTTTATTCTTTTTTTTAGATGTTGATAGATCTTTATTTTATTCATTTATTTATATGTAGTGCTGAGAATCGAACCTAGTGCCTCACACATGCTAGGCAAGCGCTCTACCACTGAGCCACAACCTAGCCCCAAGTCAAATGTTCTTAAGAAACATCTTCTTTGAAGAGGGAGCGGAAATAAAGAAAAACAATCAGCAGTATTTGGAGGAGGTGGGACATGACAGCAAAAGATCCTTAGGATTTGCTCTAGTGAGATCAGCTTTAAGTCATGGGTGACCCTGGACACAGCCCCAAGTGAATCTTCTATTTCTAACCTGTAAACCTGGGACAAACCTGACTTCACTTAGAGGTGAGCAGCCAAGAGGAAACTAATGTGGGACTATAGCATGGGAAAGCGAAAATTCATGGAGGAATTACATTCTTTGCACAGCTTGTACATATCCTTGCTTATATATTAAAGGCTGGGCTTGTCAGGTAACTGAACTAGTTGAGTTTATATTGCTCTCTGTAATCCTTCCCTCTAGGTCAAAGTCATTCCTCATAAGCCATGAGCAGAAAGGACAACCCCTGGAGCCTTTGATAAACAAGGAGACTCGCTTTCACAGCAGCTCTTGCTAACTGCATCTACCACCACTGCCCCAGCCAAATGGAACCACCCAGAGCTGGACTTCTCCAGAAGCCCAGTTTGTCCCACTGTGGCCATTCTTCTCCAGGAAGATCAAGGGAACGGGGAAACTATAGCCTTGACAAGAACGCCATGCAGGGGTTCAGCAGGTACAGGAAAAGAGAAAAAAAGCACCCACATGGCTGAAAGACTGCCACTCCTGATGGAGCAAAAATCCCAGGAGCTGGCCGCTTTATGCACAGGTCCTACAGACAGCTGGTAGGGAAGGGCTGAATGCAGGACCGGGTGTGGAGGAACTGGGGTGCCCCACAGAAGACCTCTCCCTCCCTGCACTGGGTTGAGTAGTGCCTCCCCCTTCACTTGGTGTCCACCTAGAACCTCAGGATGAGACCTTACTTGGAAATAGGGTCTTTTCAGATGCAATTAAATTATAACGAGGTCATACTGGATTAGGGCGGGTGTGTTCCTAAGAGAAAACACACTCTGATAGACTGGAGTCAGGGAGGCAAGGAAGGTCAAGAACTGCCAGCAGCCACCAAAATTTAAGAGAGAAGGAAAGATCCTTCTCTGGGGCATTCATAGAGGGTGTGTCCCAGCCAACACCTTAATCTAGAATTTGAAATCTGAAGTTTCCAGAGCTTCAGGCACTCCATCCGTCAGGGCTGCATACATGGTGGTCTCAGGAAACCCACCTACTACCCTGTTTCACACCTGTTCCCCAAATCACCCTTCCAGTTTCAGGACAGCCAGGGCCTCCTGTCCACCTGGCCCTTCCAGCCTCCCACACCCATCAGCACTCCTCTCCAGGGGAGCAGAGTGCAGGGGTCACATTTCAGCGGCCACCTTCTGCCACAGGAGAGAAGCCAATCGGGAGGTTTTGTTTTTTCCCTCAGCCTTCCAGTTTTGTAGTCTCTTTCAAGTACACTGGAGTTTCTTAAATTTCAGTCATTCCGTTCCATCCTACACACACACACACACACACAATTTGGCCATAAATATACATTTCCCCGAAATACCATTTACTTAATATTTCTTTACATAAACTTACTCCTGTTACTTAAATACGTTTATTGCCCCCAAGCACTCTTCCACTGAGCTCCCCCGGGCCCCAGAGCTAATAAATTTATTTTAAAAGAAACTACTACATCATTACTATAATAAATGGAAAGTCAGCATCGTTTATCCTAGGCAGAACTTTTTCCTCTCCCTTTCTCTACACATATTCGTATACACAAACGCACACAACACATATATGCATACCTATAAATTTAACATTAGGATTAATTATATGTTTAAAGATCTATTCATAGAGCACCTAAAACAACATGCGGTGGCAATCCTATGAGAAATACTGCCTTTGCGGTATGGTGACTATCTCCGTTTAATAGTCCTGGCCGGGAGCTCTAGGCTCCTAAATCAGAAAAAAACGAGTTCAAGTTCTCCAATATTGCTTCAGTCCTCACTCCCGGGCCCCCCAAAACCCCAGCACTCCGGGAGAAGGAAAGGAGCAGCGGCAAAGAAAGGCATTCGGAGTTCTGAGTTCCCACGCGAGGCAACCCGAGGACACCGAGGGGAGGCGGGAGGAAGAATGGAGAAAGAGGGCCGATTTTAAATACCCAGTCCCCCGAGTGACAAGGGCGGGGAGGGACTGACCTTCTCGCGCAGAGTGCAGTGGACGTCCGAGGCGACGCACCCTTCCCACCACGGCTCATCCATCATTGCGACTGCAGCGCCGCGCTCCGCGGCTATCGGGATCTGGGGACGTACCCTGCCAGGACACGGACAACCACAGTGGCCGAAGAGTGTCGCCGGCTCCGACCCCCGCGCCGCCCGCCCCCGGTATCCTATCCTCCCTCGCCCTCAGTCAGGGGCCCGGACGGGCGCCCATTCTGCCTCACTTAGCGAAGCTGGCGGTCACCTCCTGTCCTGGAAAACCTATGGCTGCCCCCGCCTCTCTGCCCGCTGGAGCCGGGGCGATCTGGAGCTGTGCAACAACTTGCAGAATTTTTATCTTCGCTTTTGCAAAAGTTGCAGAGAAAGTTCCAAGTCCGCTAGCTCGCCCGAGGCTGGAGCTCCGGCGGCGGCCACTGGCTCGCCGTCCCCAACTCCTCCCCCGCCGCCCAGCCTTTGTCCTGCTCCCACATCCTGCCCTCGAGCCGGGACGAAACTCACGCATCCCTCTCCGGGCGTGGGGGGCCGCGGGCGCCGGGCCCCTCCGGGGGTCGAGCGGGCTGTGCCCTCGGGTGCCTGCACGCCGCTGGACCTCGCCCCGGGCTCTTGGCGCTCTCAGCTGCAGCGTCCGCAGCCCGGCTCCCCGGCAGCCGCCGCGCCCCTGCGTGCGCTCGGGTCCCGCAGCGGCTCGCAGCTCCCGGCCGCCGGGGGCCTCCCTCCCTCGCTGGGGGAATTGGGGGCCGGGCCTCGCGCATGCGCTGCCAGTGCCCCGCGCCCCGCGGGGCGGGGGGCTGGGAATTGGAGTCTTTCTTTCCCCACCGCTGGCTGGGCTTCCTGCCTGTCCTCCTCCCTTGCCTGGGTGGAAAGCTTCCTCTCACCTTCGCGGACACTCGCCGTGAGCTCCTGGACACACCGGCGGCTTGCGCCGTGAGAGTGGGGACGCGGCGCCACCTGCGCGCACCACGCGTGAAACGCGCGGGCAGGATGTCCCCAGAAAGTTCTACCTTCCGCGCGCATTGCTCTAGCCAACCTGCGGTCTGTTCCACCTGTTTTTCTCTTTTCTTTTCTCTTTTCTTTTCTTTTCCTTTTCTTTTTTCTTTTCTTTTCTTTCCTTTTCTTTTCTTTTCTTTCTCCTTCCTCCCTCCCTCCCTCCCTCCCTTCCTTCCTTCCTTCTTCCCTCTCTTTTATTTTTAAACCTGTCCTGAGATGGGGAGGTGACTTACCAAACGACACTAACCCACAAAAGCTCTAGAAAAGCCACTCCTCATTATCCATGAATTCCTCACTGGTATTTATTGTGCTCGTGCAAAGTATGGATCCATGCCGTACTTTGGAGGAAAACCAGTCTTCTTGAAAGGTAACATGGATGGAAAGCAGTGTTTATAATTCAGTTGTTTTCAGAAAGGGGCTTTCTTCAATCAGCCCACCTGATAGCACAGCACTGGACTGTCCCGGTTTTTGTGAGACCTTTGGAGATCACAAACTTTGGATCAAATCCACCTACCAACTGGGTGATTTTTTTTTTTTTTTTTGGTACTGGGGATTGAACCCACGGGTACTCAACCACTGAGACACATTCCCAGCACCATTTTTTGTATTTTGTTTAGAGACAGGGTCTCAATGAGTTGCTTAGGGCCTTGCTAAGTTGCTGAGGCTGACTTTGAACTCGCCATCCTCCTGTCTCAGCCTCCCAAGTGCTGGGATTACAGGCGTGCACCACCACGCCCTGCCAACTGGGTGATTTTTGACAAGTTCCTCAAACACTCAAGAGTCTGGGGTCATGGAAAATGGTACTATAAGTTGCACTAACCTACCTCATTAAATGAGAAAATGCACGTGAGAGAATAATCACTATGCCGGGCATAAAGTGAATACGGAAGAGTCTTGTCTGTCTGATTTTCCACAAGCAAAAAACCACCTGAAAAAAAAATTAAGTCAACTTTGATAAACTTAAGTTGAATCTTAAAAGCACCCTTTAAAAAAATACATTTTTACTGTGCTGAGGGTTGAACCCAGGATCTCTCCTGCTAGGTAAACATTCTACCCCTGAGCTGCACCCCCACTCCTTTTTATTTTGAGACAGCAATTCACACTAAATTGCTAAGACTGACCTGCAATCCTCCTGCCTCAGCCTCCCTAGTAGCTGGAATTGCAGGTGGGTTTGACTAGGTGCCTAGTACCAAAAGTGTATTTTGTGTTGTGGTGTTGGGTTCAACCCAGGGCCTGGAGCATGCTAGGTAAGCAATCTACCTCTGAGCTGCATTCCCAGTTCCTTGAAAAGCATTTTTTTTTTCTTATTCCACATTTTTTATTGGTGCATTATAGTTGAATGTAATGATGAGATTTGTTTATGTAAAAAAGAAAGCATTTTCAGTATAAAAAATTATGAGCCCTTGTAAAAGAAAATACTCAGGAATAAACCAATAAATGTGCAGGCCCTTAATGAAGAAATTACAAAGGTTGAAACATAATAAGGAAGACTAGAAGGAATTGAAAGAGGTAAAAATACAAACTTTACTAAACTTACTCTAATAAAATCCTGATGGTTCAGAGTGGGTGGAAGGGAATGTAACAATTTTTCCAACATTCTAATGGAAGGATAAAAAGTTAAGAAATTCATATTTTTTAGGTAGACAGACCTATATTTTACCAAATCTTAAGACATATTGAAAGTTTTACAACAGGTTTTGATGCAAGAATGAATATATTAAGCATCAGTGGAATAATTGAAAATCTAGAAATATTTAGCATGTTTAAAAGTCCATTGTGATATATATGGCATTGCAAACTTGTTGGGAAAGGGATCCAAGGATAAATTCTTTAATCAATTAGGTAAAATTGCAGAAATTAATGGGAGGTACAAAAGTAAGGATTTATTTAAACTGTCATCAAATGTAAGAACTGCAAACAAACAAAAATCACCAGAAAATTAGAAGACGACCTAGGTAAATTATTCAGAGGGGAATGTCTCAATACTAAGACATAGGAAGAAGCTAAGAGTAAGGATGAGTAGATAAATTGGAATAAATGTGCAAGACTTAGATACATCAAATATCCATTACCAATAAGGTAAGTGACAAATAGGAGAAAAAAAATTTTAACAAATGTGACAAAAGGTTGATCTTAGTATGTAAATCTCTTATGAATCAATCTGCAAAACACTAACCCCCCTACATGCAGAAACAAAGGAAGAACTTGAACAGTCATGCCATCGAAGAAATCTACAAGAAATTCACATGGGTAAACGTATTTTTTTACTTTTTATTTTTGCAGTTCTAGGGATTTAACCCAGGGCTTCATGCATGCTACCACTGAGGTACACCTCCAGCCCTTTACGTTATTTTATTTTGTTTTGTTTTGTTTTGTTTTGTTTTGAGACAGGGTCTTGATAAATTGCCCCAGCTGACCTCAGACTTTTGATTCTCCTGCCTGTGTCCCGAGTAGCTGGATTTACAGGCATGCACCACTGTGCATAGGTAAATAGCATTTTTAAATGCCCATATGCACTAGCAAACACAGTAAAAATTTATAAAAACAATGGGTATATTTTCCGCAAAGATTTTTGAAAGCATAATACACAAAATTAGCAAATATACAGTTTTATTAAGTATATAAATCAATGCCATCTTCTGAACAACATGAATCAGACAGTTTAAGAGTGTATCATTTGACCCAACTATTCCACCCCTGGAAATTTTTTCTAAAAAAAAAAAAAAAAGCAGACAAGTATACAGATTTTTGTAGAAGGGGTTTCATCAAAATGCTTTTTTTAGTAGAGTGAACTGTTAGAACAGTGACCTGGCTAAAAACAATCCAGATCTTAAAAAAATTTTTTTTTAAAGAATGCATAATGAATTAGGAAAGTGTTCATGATACATTAAATAAATAGAAGTCTGGAGTATAATTCCAGTTGTATTACATATCCATACTGTGTGATCAGAGCAGTGGGGTTATGGGAAATTTTAATTTACTTTTTTTCCTAGTATATCTGTATTTTCTAAATTTTCTACAAGAAACATATATTACTTTCATAACCACAAAAAAGTGAATGCTATTTTATTTTTTATTTTTTTAGCTACGCATGACAGTAGAATGTATTTTGACATATCATACATACATGGGGTATTGCTTCCCATTCTTGGGGTTGTACATGATGTGGAGTTACACAGGTCATATGTTCCTATGTGAGCATAGGAAAGTTAAGTTCAATTGCTTCTACTGTCTTACCCAGTAAATGCTATTTTAAGATCACATCACATATTTTACTAAAGAGACCTTCCATTGAACAACTTGTGGTGGTGGTATTTTTGGTTTGCTTTTTTTTCCCCACTCAGCTGTATTGCTTCTTTTTCAAAACCTTTCTTTTCTGGATATATGGAAAGAAAAAAAGGACTTGTTTAGGTAGTTTGTAGTCCCTCAGCCATCCCAAACCTCAGCTATCAGTTATCAGGAGTGCTGATAACAGAGGAAGCAGATCCTTTGGGCTTTTCCCCAGGGGCTATTTTAAGAGGATTCTAAACATTCTCATTCTGCACTCTCGTATTCTGCATTCTCAGGAGCCCCTCATTTCCCAGTTTTATCTCTGAAGAGTAAAAATACATTGCACCAATAAACTGATGGCTTTGGTGGTAAGTCACTGTCTACAGGTGCCCTTAGCAGAGGGAGGCTTCCTGGGCTGGACAGCAGGGAGCTGGAGTTACTTCTCTCATCTACTCCAGCCCTGGCCAAGCCAAGAAGAAGTAATCTGTCATCCATTTACTCATTCAAAAACTAAACTTTTAAGTACTTGCTATGGATCACTTATCCCCCACCTCCACCCTCAGCCTCTGAAGGTCATGGACTGGGAGGCACACATTTAAAGCAAATGCATTCTACTCGTCTGCAGATTTCTTAGGTTTAAATTAAGGGGGGAAATTCTCTGCTTGTTCTAATCTTCCTTAAAGACAAATTGACCTAATGTTTCCACCATACTAGTATTTTATTGACTGCTAACTTGGCAATAGACTTGACTTTCTCCTTTTTTATGATACAAACTCCCACATACAGTGAAACATACATGCTGTCACCCTGGTCCCAGGCCTTAAACTCCTCCCCAAGGATAGTCATCTCCTTATGTTTCCTTTAAAAGTGACCCATACATTTACCAACATAAACATTCATGCCTTTTTCCTTTTACACCAATGGAGGCATAATATGCATGTTTTTCTGGACCTCTTTTTTTCCCACTTGGTTGTTTGTGGCAGTGCCCTTAGAGCTGCACGATATCCCATAGTCCCGTAGGATGGATCCATCGTGAAGTATGTTTTGCTGGATATTGAGGCTGTTTCCAGCTTTTGCTGCCAAGGACTACACTGCAGTGGATATTCTGGACAGGTGAGTCAATGTTATAAATTCCTTCAACACAACTTTCCAGGGGATGTGAGTGGTGTTTCCTTGGGGTCTTACTGGTTTGCACTTGCCATTTGAGACCAAAAGCATGAAAGCTGGCTTGGAAGACATCTGCCATGTTATCACTTTGGTCTTTAACCAGAACCCAATCTAACCCCTTTAACTGTTCCTAGCTGTGTGCTCTACATAGTCAAGGGAACATTTGCCAAATCCTTTATGATCCTTACTTAGAAATTCTTGAGATATCATTCTGCAGATTAGGCCTGAGAATCAGGCAGGAAATACAAAAAAAGCAGCAATTTGCAAACAGAACTTAAAAATTAGGACATTTATAAAGTTGGCATATCTTACCTTTTTAAACAATAATGGAAAAGTGTATAGTGTGATGAAAATACAAGAGGAATAAGTGAAAAGTCTCCCTGTGCCGAGAGCCAGCTTCATGCTTCTCTGTCTGACCCATGCTTGGTTCAATGCTCGGCCATTGAGATTCTGAAGAATTTATCTTTGAACCTGTGTTCCATAGAGGAGCGTGCAGGATAGCAGAGCAAAGAAGTGCCATAGATGCCAGTTGTCCCTTGCAGTCCCATTTGCCTGTCATATTCTGTGTCTCATGAGCACAGAATTCCAGTGGATCTATGATGCATTGAGTTGGTTGAGGTTCCAAGGGATTCCAAAGCAGGTGGGTTAGGTCTACAAGTTCAGTGGAGGGCTGGGCAGTGACAGCCTTGGAAGGGTGAATGTTCCATTTGAACCAGAATTTTTTTTTTTTTTTTTTTATTGGTACTGGGGATTGAACCCAGGGGCACTCGACCACTGAGCCACATCCCCAGCCCTATTTTGTATTTTATTTAGAGACAGGGTCTCACTGAGTTGCTTAGGGCCTCGCTAAGCTGCTGAGGCTGGCTTTGAACTCGCGATCCTCCTGACTCAGCCTCCCAAATCGCTTGGATTACAGGCGTGCACCACCACGCCCCGCTCTGGCCAGAATTTGTTTTGAGCACAGAAGGAAGGTGCTGCCCTTCCTAGGGTTGCTGTAACAAAGTGCCACAAGCTAAGTGGCTTAAAGCCACAGACATGCATTTTCTTGGTTCTGGATGCCTGAAGTCGTGTCTGGCTATGCTCCTTTTGAGACTCTGGGGAAGGATCCTTCTTTGCTTCTTCCTAGTTTCTGGTGGTGGTCAGGAGTCCCTGTTCCTTGGTTTGTAACTAGCTACATGACTCCAAACTGCCTCCATCTTCACATAGCCGCCTTCCCTCCTGTCTTTACCTAATCTTCTTATATGTACACGAGTCATATTGGACTAAGGGCCCACTCTACTCCAGAATGGCCTCATTTTAACTAATGACATCTGCAACAACCCTATTCCCCAATAAGGTCACAATCTGGGGTACTTAGAGTTAGGACCTCAGCATATTTTGGGGGACACAATTCTGCCCTATAACAAAGGCAGTAGTATTCTAAGTAACACGGATTACCCAGAAACCCTGTTTCATGCTTTCATGTGACTGTTAACTTCCTGCCTTAGGCAACCAGATACCATGACGGAGAAGGAAAGCGAATATTGGATTAACTACTAGTCCCTCTTCCTTCAGCTCTTTACTCTTGAATAAGCCAAAGGTAGAGAATGTAAGTTGGATGTGCATGTATCAAGAGGTGCAATAAAAAGTTATGTTAGTTTTGTGCAGCATTTCTGCTGTGTGTGGTTAGAATTAAATATGCCCGTGTGTACCAGCTGCAAAATAGTTGTGGAATTTCAGTGATTCTGCATGAGTTAAATCGTTCTTTTTCCGTTTAAAACTGGCATTTCACAACATAAAGATGAATTATTAACACCACCAGTATTAATATACAACAAAAATATTAATACTAATATTTTAAATTTTAAATTTTTCTTTACTGAGAACATTAAATAGGATATTATTTAAAAAAATAAAAATAAAAAAAACAGCAACCCTGGGGTAGATATAGAGCTCAGTTGGTACAGCACTTGCCTGGCGTTTTGTGAGACCCTGGATTCTGTACCCACTACCACCCCAGGGGGGTGGGGGTGAGGAGAAAAATCAAGAAAGATGGAAAGGAGAGAGAGGGAGAGAGAGAGGAAACACCTGTATATCTGAATACCTTTAACAGCACTTTTTCCTTACTTTTTGAACAGTGGTTCCAGTATTTTTATTTTGCAGTGAGTTTCACAAATTGGTGTGATGCTGTTCCTCCAAACTCCAGCCCAGGAGAAATCCATTTATGTTTCCCTCCAGAGATAGTCTATGCCATTTTACTCTTAACCTGCACTTACCCACTTTCCTCCATGGGTAATCACTGGGGCAAAAATTTCCCCTTTGCTAGTTTTTTTTTTTTAACTTACTGTTCAATTATTATAATAATTTCTAGTATTTTTGTCAATAAACATGATAAAACCTTCCATTTGCAGAATGCTTAGCATATGCCATGCACAGTGCCACAGTCCCAAGCTGAGAGCAGGTGTCCCTCATCCTCAAGGAGTTAGCCATCCCCTTTCTTCCAGTTCTCCATGCCCGTCTCTGTCACCTCTCACATAGGCCTGGCTCCTTAAGGACAAGGGCAGTGTTTGTCTTATTTGCATCCCTGGCACCTAGCACAGAGCCTGAAGTAAAGGAGGCAGTCAATATGGGGTTATTGAATTAATAACAGCAGACATGGGAGATGGGGTGCTAAAGGAACCATCCGGCCCAGATTTTGGACTGGTAAGGAATTAACTGTCCCCATTTTCCAGATGGGATCCAGAAAGTTGCGAGACCTCAGACTAGCCACTTAGGGCCTTGTTCTTATTAGAAAAATGAAGGAAACACTTTTTCCTTAAAGGATTGTCATGACTATGAGTGGAAGCATAACTGCTCTCTAATATTTTGTCATTCATAATAATTACAGGACACACTAGAATCTTCCTAGGACATTGCTCTTTAGAACCTAATGCAGGCTCTGAGCTAATTCCCTGAGGGGCTTGAGACTTCTCCTGATTGGTAAATATTGACCTTTTAAAGAAACTCTGCATGGGCCACACACACAGCTCCAGCCCTGGTTTGGGAACCAGGATTAGGGTTGCAGTAGGAGCCTTCCAGTCTGACTGGGATTCTGGGGAATAATGGAGCAAGATGCTAAGAACTTCCCAGATTGCAGGAGGAGAAAATAAAAGGAACCATTAACTTCAAAGCCCTGAAGCCTGCCAGACCTCCCTTCTCTGACAGACAATGAACAGGAAGGAGACTGAGACTGGACAGTAAAAAGTGACCAGACAAGATTGCCAATGGGACCCTCAAGCCAGGGAGACCTAACTGCTAGCAAAAGGGCAGTGCTTTCCTTGGGCCACCAGGCTGTCACAAAGTCACCTTCTATAAGGAACTGCCAAAGTTTCCAGATATGCAGAGATTTGAAGTCAAAAGAGCCGGAGAATCAGGGTAGCAGTTGCTCAGATGAGGGGACTGAGGCTGGGTGAAAGAAAGTGCCTTGAAATATTCTATGAAAGCTTTTAAAAATTACATAGCTATCATTTCTCTTTCTAATGTTATTAGAGCATGATTAAATACTACTAAAGATCTTGACCCCCGTCTAGCAGGTAAATAGTTCATATCAGTGCAATCTTAGCCTTGGCTGGGTACAGGCACAGTGAGGGGCAATGCAGACCCTTGGAGACAACTGTAAACATCCAGATAAGAGGGGCAGGTGGCTTGGACCAGGTGGAGGGAGCGGAAGAGGAAAGGAGCCAAATCCAGAGCTGAGTTGAAAATAAGAGTTGATAGGCTCTGGTGATGGACTAGATGTGGGATGGGAGAGAGAGAAGGGAGTCAGAATGAGCCCAGGTTGTAGTGCTGAGCACCTGAGGTGAAGTTCCCATTTACTGAGATGTGGAATTGTGATGTGTTGTTCCCCTCCTTCTATCTCCCACACCATCCTACCTACCATGCCTCCCACCAGCTCAAGGATTAAAGCAAGACTCAGAGTAAGAATGCCTCCAACTTCAACCATGGCTTTGAGTCTTTCCTATAGATGATCTCAGGCTGAGTTTGTTGACCCCAGAGTCCTTGTTTGCAAAATGGTGATAATAATAGTACCCACTTTATAGAGTTATATGAAGATGAAATGACAAGAATGCCTGGTGTGTAGAGGGTGCTGCAGAAGAGTGAGCTAAAACTAGTATGGAATCATCAAACTATCACACATGCACATAGTTTTGTATCCTGCTTCTAAGCCCAAAATTATATCATGAGCATTTTTCATAAGACACCTTAAAAATGCTTTTCAAAGCTATTTTAATGGCTGCATAATATTCTATCATATGTGCCAGGTCCAGTGGCACATACCTGTCATCCTAGCAGGATCTCAAGTTCAAAGCCAGCCTCAGCAACTTAGTGATGCCCTAAGCAATTTAGCAAGACCCTGTCTTTAAATAAAATACCAAAAAGGGCTGAGGATGTGGCTCAGTGGATAAGCACCTCTGGTACCAAAATCTTTTTAAAAATTTTGTCATGGATAATTTAACAAATTTTTAAATTGTTGAATATTTTAAACCATGACTGAAAGCTCCTTACATCATTTCTGGGTTTTCTTTGTGTTATCAACAGCACAAAGGTGACAATTCTAAAAACATAATGTTTTTATGCTTCTTCAATTATATACTGGGGATGCATTCCTAAAAGTGAAATTGCTGTAATGCAGGATGTGATGGTTAATGTTCTGTGTCAACCTGATCAGCCAACGGGGTGCCCACATATTGGGTCAGATACTATTCTGGATGTGACTATGAGGTGCTTCTGGAAGAGGGTAACAGGAGCAGAAGTCAGGGTGATGCAGATGCCCTCCTATTGTGGTTGGGCCTCATCCAGTCAGTTGAAAACCTGAATAGAACAAAAATGCAGATGGGAGAAGGTTCTCTCTTTGCCTGACTGCCTTTCAGTTGGGACGTCTTTCTTACCCTCAGGCTCAACCTCACCAGCATTCAGACTGGAACTATTCCACCAGCTCTCCTCATTCTCAGGCTTTGGACTTGGACTTACTTGAACTATACGGCTTGCCCAGTGTTAAAAAAATGAGCCAAATCCTGATAATGCATTGGTCACACAGTCAACCCCATTGGTTCTGAGTCTCTGGAGACCCTGACTTACATGAAGGGTGTGAACAGTTTTAAAACTTCTGAAACAGATTATAAACTGACCTGCTGTACCAGAACATGCCCTATCGAAACCATGTTAGAAAGTTGGCTCTTCATCAGGACTAAGTTGCGAAAGAAAGAAAGAAAGAAAGAAAGAAAGAAAGAAAGAAAGAAAGAAAGAAAAGAAAGAGCCGAGTATGGTGGTGCATACCAGCTACTCAGAAGACCAAGGCAGGAGAATCACAAGTTGGAGGTCAGCCTGGGCAACTTGGCAAGACCTGTCTCAAAAAATTAAAAAGGGCCGGGCGTGGTGGCGCACGCCTGTAATCCAAGCGACTTGGGAGGCTGAGTCAGGAGGATCGCGAGTTCAAAGCCAGCCTCAGCAACTCAGCGAGGCCCTAAGCAACTCAGTGAGACCCTGTCTCTAAATAAAATACAAAATAAGGCTGGGGATGTGGCTCAGTGGCCGAGTGTCCCTGAGTTCAATTCCTGGTTCAAAAAAAAAAAAAAAAAAATTAAAAAGGGCTAGGGGTGTAGCACAGTGATACAATCCCCCCAAAATCTATCATTTGCATTTCATCTACAAACTGTCCTTTACCTCATCTTTCTGTTGGTGTGTTTGAGTTTTGCTAAAGAAGAGTAGTAATGTGCTAAAACTAACAAGCTTTGCTCTGCTGAACTTGCTACATGTGTTTTTCCTGCTGTCTTTAAATTTTGTGTTGATTTTTAGGACCTCCAGGACACATGTGGTCAGACCTCTGAGTTTTCTTTGTGGCAGTGTCTGACTTCCAAAGCACGTTGGCCTGTGTGCTCCCGGGGTCCCAGGTGCTAGGCCTGCCCCTGCCCTCACTTGCTGTGTGGCCTTGGGCATGTGACATCTCCTCTCAGATCTCAGCTCCCATCTGTCAGTGGGCGTGGAGTGGGTAGACCTGTGTCTCCTCCAGGCTCCGGCATTCTGTGATTCTAGTCTAGGACTAGTAATTCAGCCCGCTGACTGTGAGCTCAGAGCTTTTATTTCAAGAAACCATTACTGCCTACTACAACAGTCTCTGAACTGGCCTCCCCACTTTTGATTGCTCCGTGCCCCAATTCATAATGGGCACTGCTGACACCAACCTTCCTAATGGACGGTTCTAAGCACACTGCCCACGGTCCTCAGACCAGACTGCAATCCACAGACAGTCGCACTCTCTCCCTGCTGTTCCAACCTTATCACCTGCTACTCCCTGTCAAAATGAATATTGTGATTCCCAAATATTTTTGCTCAGGCCATTGCTTTTCTTGGAATGTGCCCAACCCCAACATGTTGCATGGAAAATCCTTACCAAACTTTTAAATCCCACCAAGCACCATCCCAATAAAGCCTCTCTTACTATTTCCTGATTCAGAGGAATCTTTATCTCTTTTGAACTGCAATGTTTCTCACATGCCGTGGTATTACAGTTGTTATTTATGTCTTATTGAATGAACAGAAGCATACAAACCTCTGAGGCAACATGGCAGGCCACTAAATTAAGGAGTGCAAACTGGCAGCCCATACTCTATTTTTGGAATTGGGAAATTTTACATAAAAATCCTGATTTCCGTCTTCTCTCCAAATAATTGGATCTGACTTGGGTTCTTAAATGCAGAGGTCAGCAAACTACAGTTCATGGGCCAAATCTGACCTGCCCCTAGTTATTTTTGTGAATAAAGTTTTATTGGAATACAACCATGCTCATCTGTTCATAAATTCTCAAAGGCTGTTCTTCTGCCTGAAAAGTCTATTTGTCGTCTAGCCCTTTGCATGAAAGGTTTCCTGACACCTGACACAAGGTACATCTATGGAACATGTAGAGGTACCCTTCAAAAGGCTCCAGGATCCCGCTGTCCCACCCCATGTCAAACCTGGTGGATTGCAAGTATTTATCCTGCCCTTCCAAGGCCTTTGAACCTTTTGAGTTTTTCGTTCTTATCAGTCTCTCAATCACAACATGAAATCCATTGTGCCATGCATGTTAGTCAGTTTTTTGTCACTGAGATAGTACCTGAGAAGGTCAACCTAGAGAAGGAGAGATTAATCTTGGTTCCACAGTTCTGGTCTGCAGTCTCTTGGACCCATCATTGTGGGCCTGGGAGCACATGGCAGACAGAGCTGCTCACCTCATGGTGGACAGAAATGGGGGAGACCGGGGGCGGGGGGGAGGAAAGGACGAGGGGCAAGATGTAGTCCACCCACATGCCCCTGAGGACCTACTCCCTTCACCTAGGTCCCTCCTCTTAGAGTTCCCATCACCTCGAAGTGGTCCATTCAGCTCTGAATCCCTCAGTGGATTAATCCACTGATGAGGCCAGAGCTCTCAGAATCCAATCACTTTCCAAAAGCCCCACCTCTGAACACTGCTGCCCAGAGGATCAAGCCTTCAACACAGGAGCCTTTGGGGGACATTTCAGATCCAAAGCATAACACCACATAAGCAAGACAATTTCTAAAAAATATCCAGAATCATCCTACTGCCAACACACACTTCGATGATCCAGTTTAGTAATATTCCTCAGTAACTGTAGCTATTGGCAAAGGAGCCTGAGGTCTAAGGGCGGAGTCTGAATCTGAACTCCAGGTGTGCCACCTATGTGAGCCAGGTGGCCCAGAAGCAAGGCAGGGTCTTTGTTACCTCATTTAAAATGAGGGCAACAACAGTACCTGCCCTGGTTGGGGGAAAGGATTCGTTAGATTCATTCAGCTAAAACATATTGATCCCTACTACGCGTTTGGCACCAAGCTCATGCTAGGTTCTCGGATCCATCAGTGAAAGAACCAAGGTATCTCCACTTATGAAGAACTTACCCTTTAGTGGGGGAAATGGATCAAGGCGCAGACACCACCTGTGCCTGCCCTACAACTGTTCATTCAACCTCTGAGTTCAGCCGCAGCTGTGGGGGAAGTTCTGACTCCCTGCTGGGTGCCAGAAGCCCCTCAGAGCAGCAGAGCAGCTGGAACAGGCTTGATCCCCAGGCAGGTGCATCCTGGAAGTCAAGGGAGTTAGAGCCACCCCCCCCCAAGGCCCCCAATAGGTGTGTGTGTGGGAGGGGGATGAGTGGATAAAGGCCTTGGCCTCTCATCTTCTAGAAGGTACTGGTGGGGCAAAGCTGCCAGAGTAGAGCAGTGAGGCTGATAACCCCCTTCCCCTGACCTAGCACCTTCCCTGTCTCACTTTCTCTGTTTTCTGACAACTTCTTCCAAATGTATTATCTGCATTCAAAGGTCTCAGTCTCTGCATTTGTGGAAATCCAAAGTTAAAAAATAAACAAACATAAATAAAGACAAGAAAATGCAAGAGAATCGGTTGAACTATTACATGCAGAGAATTAAAATAGGTTGAGACAAGTGAGTGATCAGAGGCCACACGATACTGGAGCCATGGAAGGCCTCTGTTGAGACTAGAGTGACAGGAAGAATCTAGCCACACACAGGCTGGGGGCAGGGGGAAGGATAATCCAAGCAGAGGGACAGTTGTTGGTGCAAAGGCCAAAACCAGAAATGTGTTTGGCATGTCAGAGAAGAGAAATGTCGTGGGTACAGGAATGAGGTGGAGAGGAAGGTCATGTTGCAGGGGACTTTGTTGAAATCCAGGTATAATGATTTGGACTTTATCCTAAATGCCATGGAAGTTTCTAAGCAAAGGAGTAACATGGACTGATGTGCAGTTTCACAGTGTCTCCCTGGCTGCCCCGTGAGAGTGGGTTAAAAAAAGAATGGAGCCAGATGGACACACCCATAATCCCACCAGCTTGGGAGGCTGAGGCAGGAGGATCGAAATTTCAAAGCCAGCCTCAGCAACTTAGGAAAACCCTTCACAACTTAGTGAGACCCTGTCTCAAAATAAAAAATACAAAAATGGAGCAGGGGATGAGATTCAATGGTTAAGCACCTCTGGGTTCAATATCTGGTAACAGAAAAAACAAACAAACAAACACCACCACCATCAACAACAACAACAAAGAAAGAACAGAGAATAAAAACAGGGTGTCTGCTAATAAGGCCGCAGCAGAAGTCCCAGAAAGTGATGATGGTGACTTGAACTAGTCTTATAACAATGCAGATAAGGAGAAATACATTTGGGATGTCTTGGAAAGAATAATGGCAAACACAACTAGGGGTTGCTGCATGCCAGGTTCTCTTCTAGCATAGTGATAAACCAATTAATGCTCACAAAATCCCTGAGAGGGCATAATATTCTCAGCCTCACTTTATGGATGAGCAAACTGGGACACAGAAAGATTGAGTAACTTACTTAAGGTCACCCAGAGCTGACATTTCTGTTGTTGATATTTGTGCACAACTGGGGATTAAACCCAGAGCCTCACATGTTAGGCAAGTGGCTCCATCACTGAGCCATATCCCTAGCCCTTGTCAAATTCTTTTGAGACTTGTGGTCCTCCTGCCTCAGCCTCCAGAGTAGCTGGGATTACAGGGTGCATCACCACACTCAGCTGCAGAACAGAGATTTGAACCCAGACCATCGGGCTCTACCACCCATTCTCTAACCACTACATTCCCCTGCCTCCCCGGAGCCCACCGGCCTTGTGGAGGGTGAAGGGCAGAGGAAGCCAGGAGCTAAGCTCTAGCAGAGTTCCTGGTGATAAATGAAACTCACAGGAGTCATTGTTTTGAACTGAGCTCCTATACCAGGCTCGGCAGGCCAGATCCATCCAGAATGCAGTCTCTTGTCCTAGGTGCCACATAATCAAAGGGAACTTAGAAAAGGAGGAGCTTCACAGCTACTAACCCAAAGCCGCCTGGTCAGTCTGAGTTGCATACTCGGACTGAAGTCTCCCCAGCTCAGACCTGAATCAGGCACTGGGAAGTGGGCCCAGCGCTGTTTTAACAGGCCCTCCAGGTGAGTCTGATGCACTTCTGAAGTTTCAGTGGTGAAGTTTCTAGTTCACATCCTCTTCCTCGCAGATGCCCTTTTGTACATCCTCTCCCCGCACTCAGGACTTCCTCAGGTCTGAGCTCCTTAGCTCTTAGGTAGGCAGCTGGGGCATGAAGAGCTATCCAGCTTGGTGGGTCTGTGGGCAGAGAGAACCAGAGGCCGCTCCTCAGCCTCCCCTTGCTCTGCTGGGGTGCCAGGACAGGTACAGTATGGGCACAGGTGTGGGGCGGGAACTTGCAGGAGCCAGCTGAACCTGCCCTAGAGGGAGGGACTGTCTCCATGCCCACACCTCCACCACGGGCAGCTCAGCTGTTGCCAGCCAGGGCTCTCAGACGAGGCTCTAGAACTGTTAAGTCAGGCACAGAAAGTCAAGTGCACACGATCTCACTCATGCATGGGATCTAAAAAAGATGATCCCATGAAATTGAGTGTAGGATGAGGGTTATCAGAGGCTGGGGAGCGTTGGGGAGGGGAAGGGGAGCATGGGAGAGGG
>JAJEJO010000513.1:114732-201950 GCA_020662805.1 Glaucomys volans
CCCCTAGCTCCTGTCTGTACTCTTGATGGATGACTTTGCTCTGGTCCACTGAGAAAACAGGAGCAAATTAGAAGAGGGCGTCAACAATCCTCTCTTCATGTCCCCTCCCCTTTTTGTACCTGTGCTGGGTAGCTGCCCTCCTTCCTGCCCTTACAGATGGGCTGTCTCTCTCCTGGATCATTCCCATCAATATGTAAACATGCTATAACTTTTCCCTTCGAAAAAGAAATTAGTTCAGCCACTCCTCTAGCTCTTTTAATCTGCTTTTAACAAAATTGCTCAAATCTGTTGCCTGTACTCACTGTCTCCAACTACTCACCTCTTTTTCAAAATTATTATTTTTTAAAGACTGCAATTTTAATTTATTTTTCTCAGTAGTGGGGGCACTCTGCCACTGAGCACATCCCCAGCCTTTTTTTTAGTTTTTATTTTGAGACAGGGTCTTGCTAAGTTGCCCAGGCTGCCCTTGAACTTGCAACCCTCCTGCCTCGACCTCCTGAGTTGCTGGGATTACAAGTGTGCACCCCCAAGCCCAGTTCTTCTTCTTCTTCTTTTTAATTAGTTGTTTTGTTGTGATAAAAAGCATAAAACATAAAACACACTCTTTTGACTATTTTAAGTATCCAGGGGCATCAGTATAATTATACCATTGTATGGTCAGCATTACCGTCTTCAAATCTTTTCCCAAGAATTAACAAGAAAGTTACTAGAGCTAATAAATGAATTCGGCAAAGTTGCAGCCTTTTATTATTTCTCGAACATTCCCAGGTCACGGGTTGCTTCTATTCCTCCACCCGAAATGTCCTTTCCAAGTCACCTCTGAGTTCTGCCTTTCAAAAGCCAGTGGTCAGCACATGGTCCCTGTCCTAATTTCCCTCCTGCCCATCTGATGGGCTTGATCATTCCGTCCTTTCTAGCACCGCTCCCCAGGCTCTCTCCTGGCTCTGTAGCCACGACTCACGCCTCCATTACCTTGCTGCTTCCTCCTCATCTCCCACACTGTAAATGCTAGAATATTCCAGGGCCTGGTGCTCAGACTCTCCTTCTTTATCTGTTTTCACACCCCTGGTGATCTCAACTAGGGCTAAGACTTGAGAGATTGTCTGTAGACTAATAACTTCTAAATTTATAGTCAGCTAGATGTTCAACTACGCACTTGCTACCTCTGTTTGGATGCTGATGAGGTTGCTGATGGTTTCCTGAAAGATATGTCTATATCAAATCTCTGGAATTTGTGACTCTGACTGCTATTTGGATCTGGAATGTTCCCTAGGGGTTCATGTGTTAAAGGCTTGGTCCTCAGCTTGGTGTGACCCTCTAAGAAGTGGGAGGCTTTAGGTCATTGGGGACATGCTCTTGAAGGGGCTAGCAGGAATACAGCATCTTTCTGTCTGTCTTTTTGCTTCCAGACCATGAAGTGAACAGTTTGCTCCAGCATATGCTGTTCCCCATTGCCATCCAGCAACCAGAGACCCAAAACCAATGAGTCTATCTGATCATGAACTGAAGCCTCTAAAACCATGAGCAAAGTAAACCTTTTCTCTTTGTAAGTTGATTACCTCAGGTATTTGTTACAGTAATAGAAAGCTGACAAATATACTGACCTTATTTTTGAAAAGGAGCTTTGCAGGAATCCTGAGATGGAGAAATCACGAGAGTGGGTCCTCAGTCAAATACACATACCCTTAAAAGAGACATACAGGGAATAGACAGAAGGAAAGAAGGAAATGTGACCAGGGAGGCAGAGATTAAAGCAATGGGGCCAAAGTCAAGGAATCCTGGCAGCCACCAGAGCCTGGAAAGGCAAAGAATCTCTTCTCCCCTAGGGCCTTCGGTGTGAGCACAGCCCTGCTGACAGTCAGATTTCAACCTCTGGCTTCCAGAGCTGCCAGAGAATCCATCTCTGTTGGTTTAAGCCATGGAGTTTGTGGTAGTTTGTTATGGTAGACACATGATGATAATACAGATGTCTAATAGACATCTCCAGCTCAATGTGGCCAAGAGAAAACCTCATTTACTCACCTCCAGCTCCACCAGCCAGACCTTCTCATCTTGCAGAAGCAGCCCTTCCCATCCCAGTAAAGGGCAATGCCAGCTTAATGTCATTTGGATCAAAACTTCGACTTCATCGTTTTGACCCTTCACTTTCTATCAACCCTGTCATCCAAATCATCAGCAAACCCTGGTGACTCTTTTTTCGAGGATAGTCCAATCAGATCACTTGTCACCTTCTACCCTGTGACCCCTTGGGTCCAAGGCACTATCATCTCTTGCTTGGATTATGACAGTACTCTCCTGTCTCCCTGCTTTCTGTCCTAGCCCTATGCAGTCTATTCTCAGAATAGTAGCTGGAGTGATGCTGGTATGACCTAAGAGTCCATCACTTTTCTGCTCAAAACCCTCCAGTGATTCCCCATCTCACTCAGCATAAGAGCCAAGTCTACAATGCAGACCCGACAAGAGCCTTCCATGATCTTGGTGCCTGTAACCTCTCTGACGTCACCCTCTGCTACCTACCCCATTGCTTGGCTCCTGGAACCAACTGTTTTGGTTCCCACCTCTGGGACTTTTCACTGAGAATCCTGGGGATTTGCAAGGAGCTAGTAGGATTACCAGGCTAGATTTTGTGCCATTTGAAATTTGTAGACTTGAATTTAAACTTGGCATAGCTGTGTCCTCTTTCCATTCCGTTGGGAATGCATGACTTGGCCAGATTAAGATTCTGCTGGGGCATAATTATGGGATGAAGGGGCAAAAATATTAAGGCCATTTGTATACAGGAATGATGGCTAATGTTGGGCCATGAAATCTGAGCTGGGTAAGGAGGAATTAAGTGAAGTCATGCATACAAAGCACTTACTATAGGGTCTGGCATATTGTAAAGGCTCAATAAGCCTGAGCTGTTATTTCTACAAGCCTTAATCCTAAATCTGCTAAAAGTACTCTTTTTTTTTTTTTGGAACCAGGGATTGAACTCAGGGACACTCAGCCACTGAGCCACATCCCCAGCCCTATTTTGTATTTTATTTAGAGACAGGGTCTCACTGAGTTGCTTAGGGCCTCACTAAGTTGCCGAGGCTGGCTTTGAACTCGAGATCCTCCTGACTCAGCCTCCCAAGTTGCTTGGATTACAGGCATGCACCACCATGCCCGGCTAAAAGTACTCTTAAATGCAAAAGACCTGGCGAAATTAACTTCAGTGCCACAATCTAGCCTAGCACTTGTAATTAAACCTCAAAACAAGAGAAGGCTTTGAAGAAAGAGCAATAAAATCCAAGACAAGGATAATACTTAAGAAATGTATGTGTATTTTAGGCACAAATAAATAAAAGGCATAATTTGAACTTCACCACCACCAGAATGAAAAGCCATCTTTGCTTTTCAACTCAAGAATTTACGAGTAATATGCAAGAAACACACCTAAACATGTTCATCAATTGAAATACATAAAGATTTACTTCCTCTTCCAAATATTTCAGCTGGATAATATTGTGGTTTTCTCAGAGATGTATACCACATTTTATAAATCTTTATCGACTTGCTTTCAGTTATACATTAGCGCTGACACCAAAAGTGCTTTTTCATCTGTTACCCGTATCTGCCAAGTCGCAAGCTGCGACAGGCTAATTGGAAACACACAACCAAATGGATCAACTTTATCAATGTGTTCCAGGTACCCAAGGCCATGGCCCGTTTTCCTCAAGCTTCAATATTATTGGAAGAGTTGGCTAAGAAAAACATTTTATGTTCACACAAACAGAGGTGTTAATATGTTGAATGTCAGAGTCACATGTATCTTAAAGATTAAAGCTTTTCAGCAAAACTCAGGAGTGGGGCCATGGAGCAAGAAATCAACAGATGGGAGTCATAGACGGGAGGTCCCATCTGCCAATTCAAGGTCCTGCTAGTTCAGGACTAAGGGAAATTCTCTGTGACAACACCAGGGTGGAGGGAATGAGCTCTATGTTTTTGAGCTGAGACCCCTGAGTGGAGTTGCTGGTTACTGAAATGTAGGTGCAGGGGCTGGAATAAATGGCTGAGGGTTCAAGACCCTCTGTTTCCTTCTAATTGTAGGAGCTCAAGTTTATTGTCTATGAAATGGATGTGAAAGCTCCGGACTTCCTCAATTCTCTCATTCAGTTTTTGACATTTCTGCCCTTAAGAATGTGTGTTAAAGGCTGGGGATGTAGCTCAGTTGATAGAATGCCTGCCTCGCAAGCACAAGGCCCTGGGTTCAATTCCCAGCACCGCAAAAAAAAAAAAAAAAAAAAAATGTGTGTTAAAATTAATCCATGTGGAGCTGGAGATGTAGCTCAGTGACAGAGTGCTTGCCTAAGTGTTCACAAGGCCCTGGGTTCAATCCCTAGCACTGCCAAAAAGAGGAAATATTAATCCCTTTGAACAGATAGGGCTTATCTTTTAGTGGAAAAATTCTGAAATCGAAGCCTTTTTTTTACACGCTGTTGATTTTAAATATGTTGAAATGAGTTGTTGTCTGTACAGCCTTTAGGGAAGCATCTGGACCTTGGGTGCGTGAGGAGAGGTGAGGAGCAGGTCAGGGATGCAAGTGGAAGCTGCCCCATACCCAGTCCCTGTGCTGCTAAGATTTCCGCCTTATCAGAGCACAGCAGAGAAAAGGCAAGGGAAAACCTCCCTGGCCTGCTCTGCGGGATTACTTCTTATCTATCATTCCCTGTGACTGGGTTCAGGGATCTGCATTTCCCCTGAGGGTTTCCTACCCCATCCCCCTTTTTTGGTTAATCACTGTGAAACCTGCTTCAGATGAAGGTCGTACTCTGGTCCACCCAATCAGCATCTTTACCGAGGGACCTGGAGCCCTCATTTATTTCCTGTTTACATATGAGTCCTTTATTTAAAACCATTGTTCAAAACATTCCAGAGCCCAGTGTCAGCTCAATGGTCCGTAATGCCATATGTGATCTGCTTCACCATATATTTCTCCAACTGGCTACTCCAACCACGGTGGCTGTTCCTTCAACACACCACACATTCCCCCAATGTCAGGGTTTTGCATTTTCCATTTCTCTCTGTTTGAAATGGTCCCCTCATCACCAACCCTATGCACAGCTTAGAAATTCTCGTCTCACCTTCTGAAAGGTCTTTGTTCAAATGTCTTCTTTGCAGTAACACCGTCTCTGACCAGCCCCTGGAGGCTGTAATGCACCCTTACTAGCTCTCATTTTCTCACTTTTCCCTCCATAGCACTTATAACCATCTAATATGTACTATTCCATGTATTTACCTGGATCATTGCCTCATCTGTTAGAATCTTTGTTGTGCTCACTGTTTTATCCCCTGTGCTCAGAGCAGATCCTGACACCTGCAAGTACTCTGTAAGTCTTTATTTCAATAACTATTCTTTATGCATTTAGCATTTTCCTTCTATACGTTGGGACTCTGGGCCAAAAGGGATGACTGCTTTCTCTAGTTCTTCATCTAGGCTGTTCCATGTATCAGTAGGGTGTACCTTTTCATTGCTGAGTAGTATTTCATGGTATGGACATATCAGTTTGTTCAACCACTCATTCATTGAAGGACATCTGGACTATTAATACTTTGGAGCTATTGTGAGTAAAGCTGCTGTAAAAATTGTGTACAGGATTTGGTGTAAATTCAAGTCTTCATTTCTCTGGAATAAATACCAAGGAATATAATATAGTTGTAGGTTGACCAGTAGTTGTGTGTTTAGCTTTTTAGGATTTTTTTTTAATAAGAAACTGGGAAACTGGTTTCCAGAGAGACTGTATTTTATATCCACTCTTAATGCTTGAGTGATCCAGTTTTTGTGCATCCTTGTCATGTTTGTTATTGTCACTATTATTTATTTTAGTTATTGTCATAGGTGTATAGTGATGTAGAGGTTCTAATTTGCATTTTGCTAATGTCTAATGATCTTGAACACCTTTTTCTATACTTATTTTCATAAGTATACTTATTTCTATACTTATTTCCATCTCTATATCTTCTTCAGTGAAATGTCTCTTAATATCTTTTGCCTATGGACCAATTGGATTGCTTGCTTTTTACTATTAACTTTTGAAAGTTCTTTATGTATTCTAGATACTAGTCCTTTCTCAGATATGTGGCTTGCAAACATTTTCTCCACTTGGAAGGAGTCCTCCGTAGGATGAGATTGAGAGTCTTCTCATCCTTATAACAGAGACTTTCATAGAGTAAAAGTTTTGAATTTTGATGAAGTTTAGTCAGTTTTTCCTTTAATAGATCACACTTTGGTGTCAAATCTGAAAGGGCTTTGCAAATGAGAGATTATACTCTGCTTATATATGATCTATCAAAATGTATAAATGCTTTCTATTGTCATGCACAACAAATTAGAACAAATAAAAAAATTTAAAAGAAATTTAAAAATAATAACAAATGTTAAAAAATAAAATAAAAAGGCTTTGCTTAACTAGATCTTGGAGATTTTCTTTTCTCTATCTGTCTTTTTTCTTTTTAAAGATGGGGTCTCACTATGCTCACTATGTTGCCTAGGCTGGTCTAAAACTTTTGAGCTCAAGCTGTCCTCCTGTCTTTGACCCCAGAGTAGTTGGGCTTATAGGCTTGCACTTCCATGCCTGGCTATAGTTTAATATAGTTTAATAATACTCCCCACTATATATGGGTGTGTGTGTGTGGTACTGAGGAAAAAACCCAGGGCCTTGTACATGCTAGGCAAGTACTTTACCAGTGAGCTATATTCCTAATCCCCATCCTATAGTTTAATGTTTTACATTTGCATTTGTGATCTACTTTAAGCTAATTTTTATATAAAGGTGTAAGGTAAAGCTTTTTATTTTTTGACCTGTGGATATACAATTTGGAACTCGGATTTTAACAAACTCTTCAGGAACATCAAGTTCTGAGAACTGGAACCAATCATGGGATTTACACCATGATGGAATGTTTAACAACCCACATTTTGCAGGGGGGGTGCAATTTCAGTCCTAGGAGTAGAACCCCACAAGCTGATTTCAAGCTACCAAAATGATGCCTCTGAACACAGAGTTGGGGACAGATGTGCAAATGCACAACATTATGCAGTATTGCTGCACTTAAAATAGATACAAACAGCCCAAATGCATAAATAATAGTAAAATGTAGAAGGAGTGAGTTATAAGTTTTTCCTTTGCTTTTTTAGTTTAGTAAATTTTAAGCTCATTTCAAGAACTTTGAAGGTTCTGAGTTTACAAAGTTGGAAGCCGTTACAGTTCATGGATGCTGGCAGAAGACACGAGATTCCTGGGTCAGAGACAAAGGTCTCCAGCACTCATGGTAGTAAGCAGGAAGCAGAGTGTCAGCATGATCTTGCACTGTCCTCCCAAATGCCAATGCCCTAGGGTGAAATAAAGTGAGCCAGCACTGGAAGAATATGAGAGAGGAATAGGAGAAGAATCCTGAGTGTAGGTGGCTGAATCTTTTATAAAGATAACATAACTTTTTAGAATGCTGTAGAGGTACATATTATTTTTATCATTCTCGACAATAAGCAAACCTAATTTATTTTCTGGAGAAAAGTACTATACAGAAAGTTTGAAAAGATAATCCAGAACAAAGACAGTCAAAGCCTCCATTCATGAGACCTGCTGAAACACAAGAGACCCATGGAGAATTTCCTCCCAACAGTTTATATAATTTAATTTTTTAAGTAACTATCTCCTGTGTGTGTGTGTGTGTGTGTGTGTGTGTGTGTGAGAGAGATACTAAAGATTGAACCCAGGGGCCCTTTTATCACTGACCTACATCTCCAGTTCATTTTATTTTTTATTTTTGAGACAGTGTCTGGTTGGAGACCAGTGCAGGCTGGTCTCCAACTTGTGATCCTCCTGCCTCAGCCTCCTGAGTCACTGGGCTTTTAGGTGTGTACCACTTCACCCAGCAATAATGACTGCCTTTAACAACCAGGTCATAAAATTCCTGAAAATTTAACAATGGGTTCTTAGAGTTAGGACAAGCTGGTTTAGAGGGGAAAAAAAAGGACAGATACAGAAAGAAAAAGATTTCCCTAACTAATTTCTCTAGCTGGGAGCCCAGGAAGCTAGAGAGGAGGCCCATGACTGAAGGGGGCTTTTTGATTATTTGCTTTCCAGAAAGGGTATGACTATTGCATATTATAATAATGGCAATTAAAATTAAAACAGCAGCTATTCCTTTATGCCTATCAACCATGGGTCATGCAGTTTGGGGCTTCTAATTTAATCTAATTCTCACAATGAGCCTATGAAGTAAGGACCATTACCATTCTCATTTAATAAGTGAGGAAATTGAGACTCCCAGGGGTCAAAGGAAAAAACCAGATGGGAATGAAGTTACCTGGCATATTCATTCTGAGCTGCTGAGAACTTAGTTCTGAAAACAGCCTTTCCACCCAGAACCCATATCAACTGGTGTTATTTTCACCACACCTGCCTTCTCTCTGCCCCTCTCTGAAGCAAGGCATTGTGGCACAGTGGTTGGAAGGGCTGAGGGTGTAGCTTCTGTTCTCTGTCACTGAGGTCCAGTGTGACCTCAGGCAGATGGATCTGTCCCAGTGCCTCTGTTTCCTCATCTGTAAGATGGGCCGAGGGTGCTTCTCTGCCAGTTGTGCTTCATTATCCTGAGAATCAAAGGTGCAATGAAATCACTGGGGTTATCATCACTCAGGCCTAAACTAAATGATTTTGAATGAGCTGTGAAACCTCTTGCTCCTAATATTAGGTTTGGGTGAAAACAAATTGGTGTCTCATTTAATGATATAACGTCCCTCACATTTACTTATATAACGAGGTGGTCCACAAGAGGTCACCATGAGCCTTGTCAGATTCTGTGAGTCTATAGCTGAGACAATGGTTCCTAAAGGGCCTGAAAGGCAGGAAGCAGCCTATAAATGCACTCTCTGTGCCCCATCTCTTTCCAACTTCCTGTGGTTGTGCAGCCAGTGGGCTCGGAGAAGGTCAGGTGAGCACTATGAGTTGAGTATTGGAGGGCAGCAGTGGGTGCTTCACATGGGGTTGGTCTCCCTGGAGGCAAATAAAGCCCCACCCCGGATTCCAAGGACGAAGGGCCTAGAAGCAGGGAGCATGGGCACAGCCTTGGAGGCCCTTCCACTCAGTTTCTTCTCAGAGCTCTTCTGGGCCATGCCTGCCTTGAAGCCAGTCCTGGGCTTCAGGCTCAATTGCCCTGGCCCGGCAGGGTGCTCAGCAGCAGACTGCTTCATGCTCCTAGTCTCCTCCTTTATGAAACAAGGATGGAAACTCCCCCAGAAGGACGCTAAGTGAGGCTCATGTGAAGAGGAGATCCCAGGACAGATTTAGTGCCTGTTCATTTTAGCTACTGTGATTAGTAGTGGCAGAACCAAGAATAAGACATTTCTTGATTTTCAAAGCAGTGCCCTCTTCATGATAGAAATGAACTTTACCAATCCTTTACAATGCACCATTTACCTTATCTGTGCTAAATCTCAGCAGTCTCAGCTGGAGGATATTATTTGACTTCCAGTTTACAGATTGGAAGACTATAAAATGAGAGGTTGAGTCAGTTCCCTAACGTCACACAAGCTGATGCGCATGGAGTCTGGATTTAAACCCAGTCCACCTGATGCCGGAGTTCTAGCTCATTCTTCACAATGAGTTTACTGTTTTCTCTGGCACCCAAGTTACCCAGGTTGTCAGCAAGAAGGTGCATCCCTACTAAGTGCTAGGTGCCCTTCCAGACTGTGTAGTAACAAAGACCCTTCCTCAAAGGGATGTTATACATCCTAGCAGGAGATCACATGATCACACTCACGTGTGTGTGTGCGCGCGCGCGCACACACACAATTAAGCAGGCTGTGTGCTCAGGGATGAAGGCAGGCGAGACAAAGACAAGCAAGGTCTCTGGGGAAGCCAGAGAAGGATGCTTCAGGAAGTGGTCTTTGAGCTGAGATTTTAGGAGGTAGCAGTGATCAAACAAATGACTAGGAAAAGGCATTCCAGGCTGAGGGACCTGCAGGTGCAAAGGCCTGGAGGCAGTCATGAGTTTGGCAGGTTCAAGTGACAGATCAGTGTGGCTGGAGAGAGGAAGAGGAAAAGGTCGCATGTCACAACATGACCTCAAGCAGCAGAACCCGCAGGTAGCCCAAGGGCCAGAAGGGGCATGTGAATGGTGTTCTCTTGGGCTTTGGCTGCCCAGCACTCAGGCATGGTCAGCCCTGAGCTCTGATGGAGGGGTTGTGCACTTTCATAGCTCCCGTTGTTCTCAAAGGAGTGGGTTGTTCCCTGGTCACCAGCCAGCAGCACCCAGCTGTGGCAGTGCCTGTGTGGATCTGCAGACTTCATTTCCTCTCCTCTCAGTTTGTCTGCGGGCTGGGCCTGGGCACGGGGAAGGCGCTGGCAGGGATTCAGAGATGCAGCCTTGAGAACTCAGCTCTCCCTGCCCAGCCCTGCGAGCCAACACGGCATTACCAAGGTCCCTTGACCTCTATCTGTCAGTTCCAGAAATCCAGTTGCCTTTGGGGGAAAGCCTTCTGGCAGCAGAACTGGTGAATCATAAAATCACAGAATATCTGAGCTGAAAGGGAACTCAGCGGCCTCTGAATCCAGCCAGAGAGACGTGTGTGCAGTGAAGGCTTTCCCAAGCTTCTCCCATGCGGCAGCCAGTGGGTCTCCACCTAGCTGCACAACAGACCTACATGGGGAGTTTCCAAAAGTTCCCAGGGCTCAGGTTGCATTGCAGATGAATTGCATCAGAATCTCTTGGAGGTGGGCCGGGGAAGGGTGGGAGGTGTGGGGGGGGCAGGATTGAAATTTTTAACCCTTCACTCTGGTGATTGCATCGTGCATCCAAGGTGAGGGTTGGGGCCACAGCCTTGTGGCCTCTTGACAGTCAGGGTGCTGCATTCATTACACATGGGGCCCTGGGGTCAGATAGACTAGAACCTGAGTTCCTGTTGTGCAACTTCTCCAACTGGATGACCTCAGTCAACTTGTTGAACCTCTCTGAACCTCTATTTCCTCATCTGTAACACATCATGGTAATATACTTATAAGGCCAAATATATTCATCCACAGAAACCTCACAGCACAATGCTTCATTTCTAGTAAGAGCCCAATAAATGTTAGCTTTTATTGTTATTGCGTTCCCAGGGCCAAGCATTCCATTAGAAAGCTCTTCTGTAAGTTAGGTTGAAATGTTCTTAGAGCTGCAAGAGTGACCTTCTTAAAACCTGTCTGCTTATGTCACCTGCCCACTTAAAATCCTTCTCTGATTTTCCATTATTCCCTAGGTCATTTGATCAGCCAGCCTTTGACATTGGGGCTCTCCCCACTTGTCTTCTTGCACCCTCTCCCCTGTGTCCCGGAGGAGAGGCATCTTTGATTCCCCCCAGCTGCCATGCTTTGTCTTGCCAAAGGGCTTTTGCACGTTATGCCTCCCCTCTGGATACACCTTCACCCAGCTTCCCCTGGCTGACATGCCCCTCAGCTCTCAGCTCAGTTGGTACTCCCCCACTAAATTCCCCCAATACCATTGCCTATCCTCCTGCCATTCTCATGAAATCACGCATTTATTGGTGTGGTCTTTTATCCAATGTTTATTACCTGTGCTAGACTCTAAGTTCCAGGAGGACACAGACCATATTTATGTTTTGCCCACCACCCATCCCTAATGCATAACTTGTGCTTGGCACACAGTAGAGGATCAATAGCTATTTGTTGAATAAACAACTTTTTTGGGTAGCTTTTGGAATTGACCCCATGGCCTCACACGTGCTAGGCAAGCACTCTCTCTACTGCTGAGCTACATTCCTGGTCTTCTTATTTTCTTTCTTTTTGAGACAGGGTCTGGCTAAGTTACCCAGGTTGGCCTTGAACTTGCCATCCTCCTGCCTCAACCTCCTGAGTAGCTGGGATTTCAGGTGCGTGCTGCCACACTTAGCTTGAATCAACAGACTTGGTAAAGTCTTCCAGCTCTTTAGGCTCTGTCCTCTAGAGCTGCTCAAAGCAATCAGTGCCTTCCTCCCAGGCAGGCACCCTCCAGACTCCCATTCTTCTCTCTGTTCCTCATGGGCAGGTGGCTCTTCAAGACCCTGCACAACTTCCTTTGCATAGGTTCAGGTTGAATGATGCTGGAACAGGACTCAGTATTGGGCAGTGAGAGCTTATCAAAAGCTGTTTGCCCATCCTGCTGCGCCAAGGGATGGGGCAGCTGTGATGTGGGTCGGGATTAGTGCTCAAGTCAGCCGTTCCGCCCTGAGCCCTTGGTCTCCGTGTAATTATGCTCGAACGTTGAATGTGTTCCATGGGATAAGAGCCTGCCAAGTGGAATATGGGCATTTCACACCAGGCTTACCGTCAGCCTCAGCTGGAAAAACGCACAAGGGTTGGGGAAGAGTGGGCGCCACACTTTACAAGGGCATCAGCACGAAGAAATGCCAGTGGAGGAGTTGGACTCTCCCTTTTTATTTTAAATCAGGGCCAATCTGAGACAATATTATTAAGTAGATGAAGAATGTCTGGCAAAAAAAAAAAAAAAAAGAAAGAAAGAAAGAAAGAAAGAAAGAAAAAAAATAGCTGTGTGCCCAGAACCATCTTTGGATCTTTTCTGACAATTTTTTTTAGGTCTCTGCCTCTGGAGCAGTGAAAGGAGGTGGCTAGGGATTTCATAGCCCTTGAAGAGCAAGTGAGCCACCCTCTCCTGCCCTAGGAACATGTGAGTGGGCAATGGGGCCTGTGACCTCCAAGTTCATCTGCAGAGCTTCATTCTGTGTCCATGTGGGTCCCAGGACAGCTGTGCACACACCAGGAACAAAAAGGCACACACATCCCACTTTCCTGTAGAGAGCAGAGGCCAAGTGGGTCCTGTTTGAGAGTCCCCTGTAGCCAGGTCAACACTGGTCAGACTGCAGATCCAGCGGAGGAGCTCATGAAAATTCAAGACTAAGGAAACTGAGACTCCAGAGGAGGGCGATTCTGCTCTGGATGCCTGGGGTGGCTGTGGTGGCTCATCTGACCTGGTGCCTTCCCAGGCTTCCCACAGCAAGCACCGAGGACATATGATCAGTTGAAATGGAACTTTCCATGGATCCTGCTTTGGGGGAGGTAAATCTTTTGGTTCCAACTTCTTCCCACTCAGGAGTGCTTTAAAGTCAGGGCAATTCTCATTTCTTTGGCTGTCCTCCAGGGAGGGCCCATGGCTCACAGAAGGACCTGCTGGCAGCCACCTGCTGACAGTCACTACTGGATCCAGATGTGCCTGCTGCTCTCCTGACTGTGCCATCTACCAGCTTTGGCATCCACCTGAATTTCTCCATTTGTAAATGGAAAATGGTGATCCTGGCACCTGCTCACAGGAACCTGGAGAAATGGAAGAGTCTCCACAGCAAAGTATAGTGCGTGTGTAACGTTCAGTAAATGTTGGCTCTTCTTTACATTCCAGCTTGAGAAACCTGAGAACAGCACTTTGTTAAAAGTGTTTGGTGGAAGAGAGGGCCGAATGTGAGAGTTCAGCTTTCCAGAACATGCTGGCCAAATTCACCCAGCGGTTTTATTGTACGTTTTAGGAACTTTAAGCCCTTTCCTAGCTCTGCTTTAAAGTCAGAAATGTAAATATTTATTTTCAAAATGGGTTCTGAGATCATTTTGCCCAGCCCTTCATTTTATAGATGGGTAAACTGAGGTCACTAGATGTTGAATGACATGGCCAAAGCCACACATGGTATGTGAAGACACACAGCAGGACTGGAACCCAGGCTTCTTGTGTCCTGGACAATGCCGTATTGCTGTGCTGTTCCAGGTTGCCTGCAATTTACAGGCTGCTTAAAACCTCTGTAAGTGAAAAAATTAGAGAAGAGGTGAGACTCTTGTTTTCTTATTCCTTTTCTTTTTCGCAACACAAGGTCATGGCTGCATAAGACCGTGTTCTAAAGCTCTGTCTGTCTGTGCAGAAGGCACAGAGGCAGAACTTCAGCCTCTAGCTCCGCCTGGTGGTTTTTGTAGTAGACGTTCTCCCCCTAGTGGCACAAGCGTAAGTGACAAGCAGGAGAGAACCAGGAGTTCTGCCTTCCAGGCACTGCTGATGGAGGACCCAAGGATCCAGACTGCTCTTGAAGGACTCATCCTTTCTCACTTAAAAATTTTGACATTTTGTTCATCAAGGTTTTTTGCATTCATTTTTATTTATTAATAGATTGTATTAAATATTTTTATATTGATTACTGGGTCTTGGGGTATCCTCTTAAATTTTCTGTATGAGGGTGAGTGCCTCATTCACCTGTCCAGTCCCTCTCCCCAGTCACAGCCCTGATCAGGAAGTCAGCTCAGGGAGCCCCAGGTAGAGGAAGTGCACACCCTCCTTGTCAGGTGAACCAGGCGGCCTGTCAGGCACTGAGGGTCTGGTGCTCTTTGCTCTGGAACGATCAGAGCTGCACATTCTTCAAGCTTTCTCCAGAAGGGGATGGCTGCTTTTCAAAGTGTACCATGAATGAGAAAAGACCTTTGGACCAGGAGTGATTTTATTGCACAAAGATGCACCAAGTTGGCACTTCATTGATGCCTACAAATGTGAAGATCTAAAGATAAGCCTGGCAGCTGAGACCCAGAGTAAACAGCCAGAGCTGAAGGGCTGGAGCCCCAGGGTATCTGGGAAGGCCACCTTCTGGGAGCACCATCCTCATTTGGGCCTCCATCCTGAATCATCTGCCTGAGGGCTCCAAGTGGCTTTCCAAGGAAGGGAAGAGGTATCAAGGGAAAATCCAGAGCTCAGCTTTGCCCTCAGCCAGCTATCTGCTTCTGCCCCTCCTGCCAGGGACCTAGCATCTCCAACAACCCTGGACCACATCCAAGAACCCCAGCCCTGGGACCTGTAAGGTCTCTGCTCTCCACCCACTCCCCAGAGTTCTGGGTACCCCCCATGATCCTCACCACTCTCTCAAGGGATTCCTCAGTAGGGTGCCAAGGAGACAAGGATTTAGGGCAGGCCCATAGGAGACAACCACAGAACTCTGGGGTCCTGCCTGCTTTGCTTAGCTGGATCTACAACCCAGGTGACAAAGGGTTAAGTTAACTGCCCACAAATGCCTATATCCCTGGGGACAGAGAGGAAGTGGCCAGAGGTTCTCAGAAAAAAAAATTAATAATAAAAGGAAAGAAAAAATAACTATTTACAAAACACAGGTGTCACTTAATCATGCTGGTCCTTCCTACAGGGTGCTGGACAGGACCCCACCTACACACTGCTCTCTTTAGGTCCTGAACTCTTGCCTGGGTTTCTCAGATCCATTCCAATCTCATGTCATTTGTGGCCCAGTGAAAATGGAGTTATGTTAGATAAACCTGCTTTATTTATGTCAGAGGCCACTCTTCCTAGGACCATCCCATGCAGTGTTTCCTGTCTCTGAGGGTCCCAACAGGGTAGGTCAGAGGAAGCAGCTGGGAGCTACGGCTCCATGCAGTTGGTCTGTAGGGCCTGCTCAGCACCAGCCATTTGCACTGTAGCTTCTTAGGCCCCCAGATCCCTGCACACTGGAGACACCTGTACCAGGGGCAAGATTTATTCCACTCCTGCCATCCTAGAGGAATGCTGTCAGGCGTGTGCAGATGGCCTGGCCTATCTCACTGATTGCAAAGCAGGCCAGTGTGTGATTTGTAACTATTAATACAGTGCTTGAGTCTGTGACTTGACTACTGATGCTTTGAGCAGGTTCAAGGTTACCCCTGTGTTGATGTCATGCTCACTCATGCATCCTGCTGAGCTCTGTGGAGTGAGATGCAGTGGCCTTGAGGTTCCTATCTCTGATCTTCCAGCCTCCCACGTCCCTTCCGCTTTGTCATCTCCCCATCCTCTGGCCTTTAGTCACTTCCTCCAATGGGTGAAGCTCTTCCCTGGGGCTCAAGACTCTTGTATGTGTGCTTCATTTTGCCAGGGGACCTGTCTTCCCAGTCCTTTGCATTGCCCTATGTCTTGCTTCAGGACTCAGCTTAAAAATGGGACTTGATAGGGTTGGGGATATAGCTTAGTCAGTAGACTGCCTGCCTCACAAGTACAAGGCCCTGGGTTCAAATCCCCAGCACCACAAAAGAAAAAAAAAAAAAAAAGGAAACTTGATGAGGGACTGGGGTTTTAGTTCAATAGTAGGGCGCTTGCCTAGCATGTGTGAGGCACTGGGATCAATCCTTAGCACCACATAAAAATAAAGTTATTGTGACCCTCTACAACTAAAATTTATTTTCTTAAATGAATCTTGCTGATAGATGGTCCCGACTTAATGATGGTTTGACTTATAATTTTTTGACTTTATGATGGTGTAAAAGCCGTTTTCGGTCAGTAGAAAGTGTACTTTGAATTTTGATCTTCTCCCTCACTGTGGTACACACTCTCTCATGATGCTGCTCACAAGGTGAATGGCTGATGCTCTCGTGTGCTGTTGCTAAGCTCCCATGCCAAGCAGGGTATGTGTGTTAAGTGCACTTTGACCTTACAATATTTTCAACCTATGATGGGTTTTATTTAATTATTTTGCTGCACCTGGAGTTGAACTCAGGCCCTCACACATGCTAGACAAGTGTTCCACCTCTGAGTTACATCCTCTGTGATGTTTTTTTTTTTTTGGTTGTAACCCTAATGCAAGTCTAGGAACATCTGTACTGACTGGGAGAGGTCTTACCCTTCAGGAGAGGGGGATGGAGGCCAGAAATTGTTTTTAATCTAGATAGTTATTACAAGGTGTGCACTTCAGTAAAAATTCATTGAGTTGCCCACAACAAGTGGCAAAGTCAAATTTATTGACTTGTATATAAATAAACTGAAAAAGATGAACAACAACAACAAAACCATTCAACCTATTCTGGGTCTCCTATTATTCCTACCCTTCTGGCGACATATCCATTTCCATCCGCGCACAATTGTATCGCCCACCAGCATGTAAGCCCACGAAGACAGGAACGCTGCCTTGTCTGCTGCTGTGACCTGCAGAGCGCAGCCCAGAGCCTGTTACAGGGCAGTTACTAAAACAATTAGTGAGTGATTAGACAGATGGATAAAAAAGCTTGGATTTAATGATGAAAACAACAACAACAAGAACAACAACAACAACTACAACAACTACAACAACAAAGCAGAGGCGGTCAGCCGGAGGCTAGAAGCTCCTGGGATCCCCAGCACCCAGCCTACAGTCGAGGGGTCTTGCTCTGTAGGCAGAAATCCAGAAGCTCGGTCCCTGCCTGGAGGCCAGCACAGGCCCGTCTACACCTCGTTGGGGTCTTCCCTGTCGGCATAGATGAGAAAGCCCGTGAAGAGGCTGTCGGTCCAGTATGGGTCATAGAACAGCCCGTTCTGCTCCGAATAGAAGATCTGCAGCCAGACCTCGTCACCCTGCTTGAGAGCCAGGATGGTGGAGCCCGAGGCCACATCATGGTTGCCAGTGTTGGCATCGAAGGTCCGGATGCGGTACTGGCCGTTGTGCACCAGGCCGATGGCCAGGTGCTTGTTGGCCAGCGTGATGTCGTAGGTGAAGTAGTAGATCCCCGGCACCCCGCAGACGAACTTGCCGCTGGATGCGTTGTAGTGGCCGCCCTCGTTCATCAGGATCTTGTCAAACTTGATGGGCAGTCGCTCCCGCGGGTAGCTCTTGGTCACCGCCACTGAGAAGGCCGACTTGGCGCGGCCACTGCCGCAGCTGCAGGGGCCTGGGAGGCCCGGCTCCCCCTTTTTGCCCTTGGGCCCCTTCTTGCCTGGAGTGCCGTGCTTCCCGGGGGTGCCGCTGACCCCCTTGGGGCCACGAGGGCCAGCCCGTCCAATGGCTCCGGCTTTACCCTTTGGCCCTTGCTTGCCCCGATTACCTGTCCGGCCAGGTGGACCTGGAAGACAGAACAGCTGACGTTATGGGGAGGGGGTCCTCCTAGGCCCAGGCAGAGGCTGTGGATCTTGCCGACCCCCACCCCCTTGGAGCAGGAGCCCTGGAGTCGGAAAGAACAAGGGTTTGGAGCCACAGAAATGGGGCAAAGTCTCATGGCCTATCTTGGGGGCACTTTCCTTCCTGGTCTTATCTGGAAAAGGGGAATGGCGATACCTTTCAGAATTATCATGGGTCAGGACAAAAAGAAAACAATGATAATTCACACCCTCTCCTCTTCCTACCTTCTGAAGAACAGCCTGGTTTGTCTGCCAGATCAGTCCTTCGGATGGCTGTTGTGGTAATCCCTGACTGGGGAATGGGAGCAGGCCCCATACCAGGGTTTTATTGCAGCATTGTTTACAATAGCAACAGACCAAAACCAAAAAACCCCAAAAACCCCAACCAATCAAATGCCCTTCCAAAGGGAAATGATTAGAAAATTATGGTCCATTCATACTGTAGAATTCTATGCAGGTGTGAAAAAAAGTAAGGCACTCTGTCACCATTGGATAGATCCTCCAAACAAAACCAAATAAAGAAGCTATAGAAGTAAAAAATACAATTGATAATTTATGCTTAACAGACATATAGAATTTTCATCCATCAAGGACTGAATACACTTCTCAGCAGCACATGGATCCTTCTCTAATATAGACCATGTTAATGGAAGCTATCACATATGTTGCATACAATTGTAATATTGCCTTAATATATTTTTAACATCTGTAGGGTTATTTTGATAGCTCCCTTTCCATATTAACTTTTGTGTTCTTGCTTTTTTCTTGATTAGAATTGATTTTTTTTGAATTTTTAGCTGTATTATTTCTTCTCTATTTCACATATTTCTGCTCTACTCTTATTTTCTCCTTCCTACTATATAATTTAAAAATAATTTGATTGTTCTTCTAGCTTCTTTCTGATACAAGTACTTTTAGTTATAAATGTTCATCTGAGTACTGTTTCATCCCTGAGATCTTGATATTTTAAGCTTTTATTATCACTTAGTTCAAAGCACTTTTTATTTACTTTTCTTGTGCTTTTTCTGGTCGGCATCACCCTGCAGAACATGCCCCCAACAGTGTCTCCTGGAGAGCACATCTCAGTTCTTAATACTCATATTTCATAATAAATATACATTTCTCTCAGTGCAACATTTCAGACCAATGATGACATAGAAAACAACATTTATATTTAGAATTCCCAGTACAACACAACATTTCAAACATATATAGAAAAATATTTGAGTTATATATGAATACAATGTACATTTGGCAAAATGGCAGAATTGAGGGTAGGTGTTCTGAAGTGTAGTTAACTGAGTGTCCTGCTTCTGAAGACTCTTGGTGCCCAGGGCACAATTCATTATTGCAGCCACAGGAATAGGGTGATGTGGAAAATACTGTTTTAGGCATTTTACCTCCTGACAGGCTATTTATGTATACATATATAGGCATTTCACTGTCTTTTACAGAGTTATCAAGAAATGTATTTACATTTTCATATTTTAAATATTTGGGAAATGGATTTCCAAATGGAATTTTCTCACTGAAAGTCTAATTTTCTGGAACATATTCCTTATGTGAAGTGCGTAGCAATATCTGGCATTATTATACACACACACAAATACCTAGAAAAATGCTGGACAGATACACAATGTAGCCAGCTAACAGTGGTTCCCCGTGGAGGATGCAGGCAGGATGAGAAGGGTCGAGATGAAGGAGGACTTGTGCCCTTTGTGTTGTTTGACTATACGACAATGGGAAGGTATGTATATTTTTATTTGTGCAAGAAAAAAAAGAAAAAGAAAAAGAAAAAGAATGGGGGCTGGCAGTGTAGCTCTGTGGTGGAACAAGTGCTTAATGTGTGTGAGACTCTGTGGGGAAAAAAAGAAGAGGAAGAGGAAGAAGAGGAAGAATGGAAAAAATCCAAATCTAATGAAGGTCACAAAAACCCTTCCTTGAAACAACGAAAACAAAGAGAAGGTGGGAGAAGGGGCTGAGAATACAGGAGGAGCAGAGGGTTGTTTTGGCTTAGAGCTTTTCCCCCTGGAGACACCTACCAGGGAGTTAGTTCCACCATGGGTTTGAGATTGCGTCCTTCTTGATTACCTTTTTCTGAGACTCCAGGAAATGCTAACTTTGGCCCTCACCACCCATTCACTAACACCCAGGGCTGGCACATGACCCAATCCCAACAAATGGTGGTACCTCAAGACCTTTCTGGAAATGGATCTGTGTGTGTGGTGGGAGGGTGGTTGGACATTATCCTGAATTGGCCCCAGGGTGACCCAGTTTTATCTGGGTTACACATTGGGACTCTCCATGTCTGTCTTCCTCCGCAGAGACCCAAAGTATGGGAGAAAAGATGGCCTCTCTGATCAAGGGAAAAGTGTCCACTTCAGACACTCTCCTGTGGGGTCCACAGGCAAATCTCTAGGAAAGCTTTAATTGGCCCTGCTTAGAGTACATGTTTGGACCTGAATGGGGTCACCCCTCAAGTCCAAGCCACAGTCAATATTTTCAGAGTTTTTTTCCTGGGAAGGAGGTACTTTTGGAGGAGTCCGTTTGGTGTGGTAGGAAAGACCTGTCTTTGAAGGTTGCTCCAGCTTATGGGAGTTCAGCAAGTTAATTAAGGGGTGACTAACATTTACCATGTGCCTACTTGGAGACTAGGGATTTGTGTATCATTATATTTCATCTTCACCCCAACCTGGTGAGGAAGATGCTATTGTTATTCCTGTTTTAGAAATGAGGAAACCTAGGTTTGGAGAGAGGGTAAGGCATTTGCCAAAACTGGTGTCTAGGTTTGTTACCAAAGTTCAAGTTCCTGCAGTGATGACACGTTGTTATTCATGACTTTGGTTCAGTTTCCTAGCATGTAACATGGGATAATAAGAATATCTCCTCTACAGGGTGACTTTGGTGGTCAGCGGACCAGTCTATTCAAAAGTACTTTGCAGTGTTGAAATGCCATGCCAACAAAAGTTATTTTAGGGCTGAGTGTGTAGTTCAATGGTAGAACATGTGGTTAGCACATGCAAGACCCTGGGCTTAATCCCTAGCACTCATATCCCAAAATAAGTTATTATAATTTCCCTACTGCTTACAATGTACACTTGGGGATTCTGACACTAAAAAGTGCTGGGGTGAAGGGGCTGAGGAAATAGCTCAGTTGGTAGAGTGCCTGCCTCGCAAGCACAAGGCCCTGGGTTTAATCCCCGACACAGCAAAAAAAAAAAAAAAAAAAAAAAAGTGCTGGGGTGAAGATTCAGAGCTAAAAGGAAAGTCAAAGCTGGAAAGGTCTGTAGAAAGCATCCAATCTGTCCTCTGCCTGGCAGCCCTTCCTTTAGGAATCCAGCCTTCACTACCTTATAGGGTCTTAGTGAGGCTGTCAATCACAGTGACCAGTGGCCCTCACCACCCACTCACAAACACCCAGGGCTGGCACATGACCCAGCCTTGACAAATGGTGGTACCTCACCTCTATGATCAAAGAGATTGGTCCAGGACACACAGGTGGCCAGAGAGGATCAGTCACTCTGAGGTGCTGTATGGATAAAGCCATGAGCATGTAGACTTGAGCCCACCAGCTGCCATTCCAGAATTTTAGCCTGTGGGACAATGAAACCAACCTACAGAGAGAAGCAGTACCCTGACAAGGGTATTTAAGCTCCTGGTCTAGCCATTGCTGAAACTCAGCTCTTGGTCTTCCTGTACAGTACAGTCCATTTGGGGCTATACTTTGTTTTTCTTCTCTTGCAACCAATACGGTTTTGCATAATATTTCAGGGAACTTGCTCAAAGTCACTTAGCAATTCAAAGTGCAGCAGAGGCAGGAACACAGGATTTGATACCCTCCGTTCCTTTCAGAAGACACTGGTCTGTTTATAGAGACACTAATTTGGTTTACAGAGAAAATAATTCATATCATAAGCAACTACCTAAGCCCCCTCTGTGTCAATGCTGTCAACCCTGGGTGGGACAGTAGGGGCAGGTACTGGACCTCTTACCTTCCTCTCCGCTGTCCCCCCGGTCCCCGTCCTGGCCATCCTGGCCATCTTTACCAGGAAAGCCCATTCTTCCCACCATTCCTGAAGGCCCTGGGGCTCCTGGGGGTCCAGGTGGGCCCTGGGGGCCAGGCAGGCTGCAGACGAGTTGAGGGGAGCCCTTCTGGAAGTCCCTGCGTGCGAAGGCACCAAGCAGCGGGTCAGCAGCACAGGGGAGGGCACAGGCCAAGAGCACCCAGGGGATCATGGTGGTCGCCTGTGGGAGGCAAGAGAGCCATGCAGGTGAGTGTGGCTGTGGAGCTGACCTGCTGTTCAGTCCGAAAGGCCTCAGAGGAAGAGGGCAGTGGGGCAGACTCAGATATATTTCTGTCCCTTGCTCTTTCCTGTATCACATATGAATATCTGGACAATATCATCACATCCTTTTTAAAATTAATGCATTATAGTTATAAATAAAATTGGGTTCATTTTGACATAATTGTACTAGCAAGGGTTTGTCATCATATCTTGAGGACACATTTGGATGAGCTGAGTCATGTACCCAGAAGACACTTTGGAGGAGTCCTGGGAGCAAGATGCTCATCCTGTCACCCACCCAACTGGCTGAAATACAGTAAGAATTTACTGTCCAGGACTGATGGCAGGGAGGAGCTGTGGAAGAGAGAAATGATCTGAAGTTTCAATATGTGACTTGAATTGACAGTAACAAGGGCAGAAATACTTTGAATTGTAGGTGATGATTTGTAACTAGGTTGCTTCCATGGGGACGCCAGGTTACAGATGTGGAGAAGCAAGTGACTGGGGAAGGTGAACCACCACCTGAGACACACTGGCAGGCCCTGGTGACAACTCCTCTTCTGAGTGCCTCCTGCACCCCAGGCATATGCCAAGAGCTCTCCACACATGATTTTTTTTCTTCATAATAGAGCACCCTTGCAGAATACACACAAGAGGAGAAATGGAGACTCAGAGTGGGAAAATGGGTGTATGTCATGCAATTAGCAGGTGGCAGGGCTGGGGTTTGATTCCGTCCATCCAGATCCAGGGCTGTGCCTTCCTGGTCCAAGCTAGAGTGTGTCCTTAAGATTAGTGGCAGCAATGGCACAGCCCACTGGAAATCAAGATGTTATGCATTCACAGACTGTCCGCTCCCTGTGCTCAGTGTGCAGAAGCAGAAACTGAGGCCCAGAGCAGAGATAAGGAACTTGCCTGAGGCCTTTCACAAATTGTTGCTGTTGCTTTGCAATCAGCAGCCTGTCTTCCTAGAATGAAACCAGCCAAGAGAGCAAGCATTTCCTTCCAAAGGGATGAGCTCTAAAGTGGTAACTGGCTTTGTGACCTTAGGTTCACCTTTTCTGTCTCTGAGCCTCAGTTTCCCCACCTCAGCAGCAGCAAGGGTACTAGACTAGAACAATCATTCCAAACCTTGCCCGTGCATCAGATTCACCTGGAGGGGCCTGTTCAAACACAGGTGGTTAAGTCCCACCCCCAGAGTTTCTGAATCAATTGTTGTGGAGTGGGGATGAATAATTTTCATTACTAGCAAGTTTCTGAGTGATGCTGCGGATGGGGGTCCCAGGATACCACTTTGAGAACCATTAGACTAGTGGTCTCAAAGGCCCCTTCCAGCTCTAGTGCTGAGCCTTTCAGTCTCTAGTCTTCCTTCCCTTCCTAGATATGAAGCATGGCTGGCTTCACGGTTCCCACACAGTCTTTGGCTACTTAATCAGAGCCCGTAGGGGCTCAGGCAGCTATGGTGCTGGTGGCAGGGCAGGAACATTGCTCGATCTTAGAGGTCAGGCTTCCCTCCTGGGCCCTCAACCTCTTTGCTTCCGATGCTGCTTTGGCCTTGGTGCTGGGAACTAACCAGGCTGACCTCACCTCTCCTCCTGCCCCCTTCAGGACCTTTAACCCTGGAAATAGATGAGGGGGACAGAATGCCAGGCCTGGATGCTGAACAGACCTGTAGAGAGCATCCAGTCTGATCACTGTCTGCCTGGTGTCCCTTCCTTTGGGGAGCCACCCTTCATGACTTCATTGGGCCCAGAGAGGCCATAAATCATAATGACCAGCTGTCCTCACCCCCACTCACAATTCGCAGGGAGAGCCAGGGAGCCCTCAGCAGTGCACTGCCCTACACTCGGGATCCCCTTCGCTTCTAGTCCTGATGCTCACCAGTGGTGTGACTTTGGGCAAGCCCCTTTCCTTTCTGGACCTCTAAGGAAGTGCCATAGAGGAGCCACTGACCAGGTAGAGAAGACTTAGCCAGTGCCAGATACTGCTTTCAACACAATCACATCACGTGACAATGGAGGTGTTTTCTTTCCAACTTCTTCAATCCTGATTAAGGGGGTAACAAGTCTCAGGTTGACATCATGTGTCCTGAATGTCTTGATAGTCTTTTTCTAATGTCCCCACCTATCAACTAGCGTGCTCATTGGTAGCGGTATTGACTCATTCCTTCCCCTACCCCCTACCATTTATTCAAAAGGTATTTATTTAGTGCCTACCAAGTGCCAGGAACTATTCTTTGAGAATATAGCCATGAAGCCTGGAGTCGAAAGTCTCTTCTGGAATTTACATTTTAATGGGAAGAAAGACAGCAAATAAATATAAGTAAAATCATTAGTATGTAAAGACAGAGGAAGGAAAGGGATTGAAAACTTGAATGGGGAGTTTGTGTTTTTTTATTTTTATTTTTATTTTTTTGCGATGTTGGGGATTGTGCTCATTGATTGGTAAGCACTCTACGAACTGAGCTATATCCCCAGCCCTCTATTTTGTTTTTATTAGAGCAAATAACAATTCATAAATTGGGCAGGACTCAGAACCAAAACAGATGCAGAGAACTTCACCCAGCAATGTGGGCAGGCAATATTTATAGACAGAGATAAGGAAGTGCAGAGCAGAAATAGCAGGAAGCTTGCCTTATTTGGGTGTGGGGTGATGAGGCATTGGCCTTAAATGGATATGGTCTGATTAGCTGGCAGCTTGTGAGAGATTGAGACTCAGTTATTTGATATTCTTGTGTTGCAGTGTTTACATATTAAGTTAGGTTGCAGTTTGCTACCTAAGGATTCAAAGTATGGAGGCAACTTTATTATTTAATTTAATAATACTGATGTTTCACTTAAAAACATGGGAAAAGGGAAAACAGAAAAGTCTTGCAAGTTAGGAACTTCACACAGTATAAAAGTGGGATTTCACCATCATATTAAGAAAAAGGAAGAAAGATGGGAATGTCAAATGGCATGTTAGCTATAGAAAACACTATTGAGGTTCCTCAGAAATGTAAAAATAGAACTATCGTGTGAGCCAGCATTCCAGATTCTGGGTGCATATCCAAAAGAATCAAAATCAGGATCTTGGAGAGACAGCCACATTCCCTGTTCACTGCCACATATTCATAATAGCCAAGACAGGGAACCATCACAAGTGTCTATTGTCCATTAACAGATGATGAATGAGGAAAATCTGATAGATGGACAGAGTGGACTATTATTCAGCCTGAAAATCTTGCCATTTTCAATAACATGGATGAACCTGGAGGACATTATGCTAAGTGAAGTAAGCCGTCACAGAAGAAAAAACACTACACAATCCTACATAAATGAAGTATATCTATGAGTTAAAACCATGGAAGTAGAGAAGGAAGTCTGGGGGTCAGGGAGGGCCTCACTGTGAAGGGGACCTTGAGGGAACACCTTGGTGTTTGTGGATTCCTGCAGGGAGGGGATGCTCACCACCTGTGGAGGTGGCCTCCCACCAGGAATGCTTCCCAGACTGCCACAGAGCATCTCTTTGTGCTCTGACCTGCTGCTAAGAGGCACAGAAGCAGATCTTAGATGGAAAGGTCACATCACACACAGTGTGTACCCATTCCTAAAGAATCTTGGGTAGGCCACCCCAGAAAGAAGCATGGAGACCCCAGCCACCTTGGACAGGGGCATGGAGCCAGGGACAGAGCTGCTACTGGGGGCAAGGAAGGCCTTGGAAACTGTGTAAAGAGATAGAGGACATAATAGGTTTGGGTGTCTAGTCTTCTGGAAAGGTGGCAAAAGAAGGATTCAGTGGGTTAATGTGAGATGGTGTTGAAATCCGCCCTGGGCACCAAGGCACATAGGCTGCTTCATGCCAAACTGAGGTATGCATCTACAGGGCAGAATTTACAAAGGAACAATTCGCGGGCCTATTCCATATCTCTTGACACACTGACAGATCAAGAGTTTTAAATGTGACCCATGTCATTGTGGAGTGGAGAGGGGGACAGGACCTGAGTCTGAGGAAGTCAGCAGGTGAGAGGCTGGCTGGCTGCCTGGTGGGGGGATCAGAGGCAGCTCTGGGGGAGGGAACTGACCGCCTTTTGCCTGGTAGATGAAAGGTACAAGACAGTCTGCAGTAGGAGTTGGCCTGGCCCAATGGAGGTTCTGCTGGAAAGAGAGCAGGCCCAGTAATGGCAACCATGAGGGGTAGACACCAGAAGGCCTGCAGCTGGCGGGTAGCTTGGGCTTGCCAGAAAAAGGAAAATGTGCTTTGTTAGCACTACAGGTACAATTACCACCTAATGTGAGAATCCCTGGAGAGCAGGCACAAAGGCCCCTGGGACAGAGGCAGCTTCACGTGGATTGAAGTGTGAGCGGCCTGGGAGTGCAATTGGACAGGAGAGATCCTCACTGACGACATTCTATACAGGGGAGGAGGAGGCAAAAGTAAAGTTGCAGTTTGATTGTGTGTTGGTCTCACACTCGCTCAGCACAGTAAATAACAGAAGAGCTGGCAGGCAGGGGTGGCAGACATCATGGAAGTGGTCCATGAGTGACAGGTGCTTTCGGAAAGCAGCCCGAGGCACCCCTTCCCCCAGGCCCCACAATTCGCCATCTTTTTCCTTTTTGTGCCCATGAGACAGGAGACTTGGAACCAGGTTGGTGTTTCTTGAGAGCTGCAGCACATACAGGCCTCTCAGAAGAGGAACTGCATTTTAAAAGCAGGTTTGAAAAGATCTGGAAAGTTGCAGTCAATAAACACTTTGGACTAGGCTAGAGTGAGGAAGGAAGCAGGTGGGAGTGATCTTCAAGGTGGATGAGAGAATCCTGCAAACAGCTGAACAGGCAGGAAAGAGACAGCAAGGTGGGAGAGCGAGGGGAACCATCTGTCACGGTTTACTGTCCTCTCTCCTGACCTCCCTGCCCAGCCACACAGGCCCCATGACAGGGAGCTGGGTTAGCTCTCTCCAGTGTAGGTTTGCTCTGCACTGACCTCTTTAGACAGAAAGGAAACGCCTCTCAGTGACAGCTGGCTGGACAGGCCCCAGGGCCTGGGTGGAGGAGGGGGTTCTGGAACACAGGAAGAGTTTTCTCAGAGCTGGAGCCTGGAGGTTCCTGCAGCCCTGGAGTCCCAGCATCTGAGCCAGGAACTGTTTTGGAAATAAAGGCGGGGGACTAGATTTGGTTCCAAACCTGGAGGGAGGGAGAGGAGAGTCTCTCCCTCCAGGGCACCTCCAAGAAAAACAAGACTTCAAATAGCTCTGCTTCCAGCCTGTGCCCCACCCTGCCCCCACACTCCACACCCTGGTCAAGAGAAAACCCAGGGGCAGGATTTTTAGGGAGGAGCCAAGACCCCAAGGAATCCAGACAGGTTAACTCTTCCAGGGTCTTTTGCATACATGGAGAATCACGATCTTGGGGAGAACCCCAAGGGACCATCATATCCCATCCCTTCAGTTACTGGTGGGGAAACTGAGGCAGAGGCAGACTGACTTCATTATACACCTGTGATGATCCAGGAACTGCTCCCTACCTGCACTGCTTTATTCAAAGTGTACAACAGTCTAAAAGAAGGCCATAGACATACCGTCCCATCTTTCAAATGGAGAAACAGAGGTTCCAAGAAAGAAAATGAGTTCCTTAAGGTCATATAATCAGGGAAGAGTGGACACACCTAACCCATGGCCAAGTAGTTCTGAAGTCTGTCCGCCCCACTCCACCTGCTCCCCTCCCTTGCTACTTTTTCCCCCCAGTTTTACAGAAGAGGAAACTGAGACTCAGAAGACTAATTTGCTCATGTTTACACAACTTGTTGGCTGCAGAAGTTATATTTGAACTTGGATTTGGCTGCCTCTAGGACTCAAATGCTTTCCATTATGTCAGCATTTCTTAGATTTTTCCTCCCAAATATCCCAAATTATAGAAAAGACCTTGGAGCAAATGCCAAAGCCACACATGGCAGTAGAGAAATTTCTTTGATATCTTGTATTTTATTTTATAATTTTCCATGCACGCACACTGCGTGACTTTGAAAAGTAAGTGATGCTTCTTTGTTCTTGGAATACTTTAGTAAATGGATGTTGGAGGAAAACCTCCTGTCCTCTGAGAAGCCTTCCTTCTAAGGACAGGAGCCTCCTGGCCCTTTGGATCAGTGTGCAGAGCCCACTAGCAGTCCCCTCAATTCATCCAATCCTTGCTTGGACCCTGCAGCAACCACTAGCTGCAAACTGCAGACCCAGGGACCCCTGACAAGGCCCTGAATGACCTGGTCCCTGCTGTGCTTAGCCTCAGCTGCTCCCTCTCCACCTCTGCTCCCTGCCAGCTGCTCCTTCAGGTCAAGCTCTGTTCCGACTCACAGTTCCCTCTGGGATAACCTGGCCGCTCCAACCTCTCACTGGCTATTTAGCCATTTTGTCTCAGCTTCCCCCAGGCTTCCCGATGATTCTCTTGGGTAGCTTTCCTTTTGATTCCAGCTCTTCCATTCTTTCCTGGCCCTTATAACATCTTGCTGGTATTTGCTGGTATTTATTTGGTTACTTCTCCCATGTGTCTTATGTTCAAAACTTAAGCCCCCCCAACAAATGGGGCCCCCCACCCCCAGTTTGAACCTGGCTTCAAACTTCCTTGTACATAATGAATATCTAAGAAATATTTGTTTAATCAAAAGTGTTTGAGGTTCAGACTCTGCCATCAAGAAAGTCCATAGCAAAGAGAAAAGGAGGCAGTGTCTACATCCAACACACCTTCAAACACCTTCAAATTCAAATACCTTCTCTTCCTTCCCTCAGTTTTTCCAACCAGCCTAGATCTGATCCTTCCTTCTTTGGGCCTCCTAGCTCAGGTCTGGGTCCTTCTTTGTCCCTGTGGCTGGGCTTCCACAAGATTCACATATAACAGATGCTCCATAAAGAGGTGCTCAGTTGATGGGCTGTGGCTCAGTGGTAGAGCACTTGCCTAGCATGTGTGAGGCCCTGGGTTCGAGTCTCAGCACCACATAAAAGTAAAATAAAGGTATTATGTCCACCTACAACTAAAAAACATATATAAATATGTAAATAAGAGCTGCTCAGTTGATAAGAAGCAAGTATTATTAGTCCTTCTTTAACCTTTTAATGGTTTATTTACTTACTTTTTCCTGTGGTAATGGGAATCAAAACCAGGGCCTTGCACGTGCCAGGCAAGCACTCTACCAATGAGCTACATCCCCTTCCTTACCTTAAAAAAAAAAAGAAAAAAGAAAATAAAAACCAACTACCTAAATTGTGCTTTCTGAGTGTGGAAAGGTGTGAGATGGACAGGGAAGGCTGCACTGTAGTCTTCCTGCTGAAGGGAAAAGGGTTGTTGGTTAAACCCCAGATATGGAATCATGAGGTGCTAGGCTTGGATGCCTTCTGAAGTCTGGTTTTAATTTGCCCAGTCCTTGGCCTCTCATCTCCTCATAAAGTAGCTGATGATTCCTAAGTACACGTGCTTTGGAGGAACAGGAGAGTTGCAGCCTGATGTCCCCTGTGGGAAACGTGGCCTTCTTCCTCCCCTGGCCCACACCCATAGGGCACAGCCCTCTGGCTCGCTCCTTGGGGTCTTTTGCCCAGACAGTAATGAGAGAAAGGGCAGAAGTGGAGATGCTGGGCCCTCAGATTCTTCTGGAATGTGGTCTGTCAGTGCAAACTCCAGGAGCCCCAGTCTGGGCCTCCAGCAAGGCTGCTAGGCCTGGGTGCTGAATAATCTCCCCTGGAGATTATAAATCGTGCTCAAGCTGTTGTTTCATTTTAAGTTTACAAAAGCTTTTAACTCAGTGGTTAAGAACCGTGGGAAATACAGCCACTTGGTTTCTTCAGCTGTCCAGTGGAAGCAATGGCGTACTCCCCTATGGACTTGGCGTGAGGAATGAGGTGATGCACTCAAAGCTTCTGGCCCAGAGTCTGACACAGAACGTTCAGCAGTTGAACAAAACTTTGTCTAAAATGCCACCGATCCTAACCTCCTCCTTAGGAGCCCGTGGAGCTGCCTGGCTCGCCCTTTAAGTCCTCAGGTCGACTCTCCTCAGAGAGGTCTGACCGGTGGCGTGGTATACAGTGGCCCTGCCCACCTGGCCCTGCTCTCATTCCACGCTGCTCTTCTATTCCCAGCACTTGGCCCAATTCGTGATTGTGTATTTGCTGGTTCCTTAACTGTCAGCCTCTTCCCAAGGAAGGCCCAGGGAAGTGGGAGCCCTGTCCCTTGCTCTCTTGTCCCACCAGAGCCTAGCACAGTGCCACACACAGGGCATGCTCAGCCAGTTTCTTAACAGCCTCGAATGCAATGGTCGTTCTTATAATTAACAAAATATCAACAGGATCACAATAGCGTGGATGCCAAAGCTACACAGGGTTACTGAGAAGAACCCTGTGAGATGACTGGTCTTGGATTCAGAGGACCCTGACTGCTAGTACTAGTTTGGTAACTGGTTACAAGACTGTGAAAAAAGACATTCCATCTTATCTAGACCTCCGTTTCCTCAACTGTAAGATGTGGATAATAACACTTCCCAGCTTGCCTTCATGGCTATGGCTATCCTGGTAAGAAATGTGAAAGCAAACCCTCATACAAAATTTGGGCCTGGTTTAAGACTGGAATTGCCACCAACTGCAGCGATACTAAAGCATCGCAGTCCTGACCTCCCCTGGAGCATTTCATGGGCATGCTTCATCCTGGGCCGAAGGGGACACCTGAATCTGACACAGCAGGATAATTCTGTGTTTGGAGTTAAAAGGGATAAGGTGGGTGGCTGGAATTGGAAGGCGTGTGCCTGCAGATGGAGCTTGCTGAAAATCCACTTTGACGGAGTGAAAACCACCCCTGCCCTCCCTGAATTCCAGGAAGCAAATTGGAAGCAGCCCTCTCCAGTTTCTCTGGAAGGCTAAGAAGCTCAAGTACCAGAGGAGAGGGGTTGGCTGTAGCTCGACATACAGTGCCCTTAAAATGTCCCCTTTCCTGGAATCTCAGGATTGGAGAAACATTCATTAGCCAGAATATAAATACAGAGGATTAAAACTCATGGGGCTCACTTGACCAGAGGCCCTAGAATACATTTGATCTTCTGTCTCTCTCTTTTTCTCTTTCTACCCCTCTCCCCGATTCCTGGCTCAGCCAAGAAAAAGAGGTCCAAGGACAAATTATGACCTAAGGAGAGATCTCAGAAGCCGGGATATTGCAGGGTTTATTTCAGCAAGCATTCCTGCGAGCACACAGGAAGTCAGCCTTGGAATTAAACCTGAACTCTGTCTTCTGATGTGTACACACTAAGTCCTTCCAAATCAACAAACGTGGTGTGTAATGTGGTGGGCGCTGGAGTCCACTCTCTGGGACCCATTTCAGGTCTGGGCCTCAGCTGCCTCCCTGAACAATGAGGGCAAGAGCCAGGCTCTGGGTGGCTAGAGCCAAAGCCACTGGGCTTGGGACCTGCCCACAGCTTCGTGTGCCACATGGAGACAAGTATGGCAGTGAGGGAAAAGAATGGTGTGCAGGATGCAAGGGGAGGGGTGACACCTGGGGTGCTGGACGCCTATGCCCAGCATCTCCGGAGAGCCAGCTCCGACGTGGCAGTGCAGGGTGTGGGGGGTGTGTTGGGCAGCACTGACAGATAGGACAATGATGCAAGCCACATGTGTCATTTTAAATGGTCTCACTGCCACATTAAAAACATAAAATAAGCAGATGAAATTAATTTCAATGCTATTTTGCTCAATATATTCCAAATGTCATCATTTCAGTGTGTGATCCTTGTAAAAATTACTAATACCACCTTTCACATTCTTTAATTAGCACCAAGTCTTTGAAACTCAGTGCTATATTTTACATTTGCAGCATCTTTCAGTTCAAATGGGCCACGTGCCAAGTGCTCAACAGCCACACAATGGCTACTAGATTAGCTCTAGAGGATCTGCTTGAGATCAGTCCCACCACCCAGCTGTAGGATCTTTCTATGGTTTGAATATGTCCTCCCAAAGTTCATGTGTTGAAAACCTGATCCTCAAATTCATACATTAGTGGTATTTGGAGGTGAGATCTTTGGGAGGTACTTAGGGTTAGAGGAGGTCATGAGGGTGGGGCCCCATTGTGGCATTAGTGGCTTTATAAGAAGAAGATGAGTGACCCAAGCTAGCATGCTTGTTTTGTCTTGTCATGTGATGCCCTCCGTATATGATAATGCAGTAAGAAGGCCTTCAGCAGAGGCTGGCACATGCTCATGGACTTCCCAGCCCCCAAAACTTAGAGTTAAATAAACCTCTGTTCTTTATAAATTTCCTAATCTCAGACGTTTTCTTATAGTAACAAAATGGACTAGACCTTTAAATGTTACATATCTTCTTTTATTCATTCTCCTACTCTCTAAAATTGGGTGCTGGGGATAATAATTGTACCTACCTTAGAAGATTGTTATGAGGACTTAATGATCCTATAATAAGGTTTGGCCTTATGATTAGAGGTATAAAAATCATTAGCTATTATTATTTTATTATTTCCTCCCCTTCTGAAAATCAAACAAAATAGTGGATCAACATCAAAAGTAAAATGTGATACAAAATTTAAAAACCTTGTCTAAAATCATAATTGTCACCAACTGTAGTTGTACTAACAGAAAATGATCCTGATCTCCCACCATGAATTCTGTGGCATTTTGGGTAGGGGCTTCTGAATGATCCAATAAATTCCTATTTTCACTTAAGTTCATTTGAGTTGTGTTTCTGCCAGTAGCTACTGAAAGAGAGCTCTGGGGGCTTGACCTTTGCTCCTGCCCTGCTGCACTGTTCTGAGGGAAGGATGGGGGTGTCACCTTGGCTCTCACCTCTGAGCCATCTGGCGAGCTCATGCTCTGTAATACAAAGATAAGCAAATCAATGGAACAGTGCTTATCTCATTAAGGGACCGGGCCTAGCAGATGTTGTGTGTCTGCTGCTTGCTGTTATGCTCTTGGGGCCAGGCACTGTGGGTGTTGCTCCGTTAAGGTGCGTCATAGGAGCCCTGTAATGCTGTGGTTACTGAACATCCAGCCCCGTCTATTTGTGTGCCCAGGACAGAAAACAAGCCTTGCTCCTCCTCTTTCTTTGTAACAGGTGCCCAAAGCATCCAGGACCAGGTAGGAGGCAGGGTGAGAAAATTTGGGGGCTAGATGACCCCTCGGAGTGGTACCAAAGGAACCACAGTGGAAGGTCCAGGAACTGAGGGAGAAGAACAAATTCTGAACCTTGAAAGGTGGGGGGAGGAAACGTTGTTTCCTTGGTTTCTCTGGGCTAATCTGAGGGATTCCCTGGAGTCACTTCTGGTCAGGCCCTGGTGGGCAGTCAGGGTAACCTTAAAGATCTGATACAGGTCTAGCCTGTATCGGAGATCAACAGATCACAGAGCTAGTCTGGTGGTTAAGAATCATTTTCTAGCTGTTTGACCTTAGGCAAGTTATTCAGCCTCTCTGGGCCTCAGTTTCTTTATCTGTAAAATGGGGACAATGATATCATCTTATTTGAAATTGAAATGACGTAAAAATTTTTACTGTTTCACTTTATGTGTGAAATCTGACATAACTTGTAACTCTGTGGTTATACTGGGTTGGACTGAGTTGTACTGGCTATACAATCCATACAGTGTGGATTGTAAATTGCAAACTATTTATTCTTTAGCTAGATGACAGCACTATTCTTTTTCTTTTTTGTTCCAGGGTTTGAACCCACAGGTGCTTAACCTCTGAGCCACATCCTCAACCCTTTTTATTTTTATTTTTATTTTGAGATAGGGACTGGCTAAGTTGCTTAGGGCCTTGCTAAACTGCTGAGGCTGGCTTTGAACTCTCAATCCTTCTGCCTCAGCCTCCCGAGGTACTAGGATGGTACATGAGCCGCGCCTTGTGATGGCAGCACTATTCAGCACAGATAAGCAGATATTCCTGCCATCCTTCTGCAGGTGGGTTTTGAATTACTCCAGTCTGGAATTGCTTGAAGTCTTCAGGACCGTCTCCTCTGAATGATTTGACTGTTTGCCCTTTCTAGGGTAATTATAAACATTGAACAAGACCACGCGGTAACCAGCCCGCAGCAAGCACTCAGTGACAGCGTGCTTCTGAAACAATAATTGTTTGTGAGAACAGAGAGATGCTATCTCGGAGAAGGCTGCTACACACCTGTGGATAAACAAGCAGGCCTGGGTTTGCTGTTTCCTCGCCTGTAATTTGGTGATAACTGAGTCAAGTTGAGTTCAGCAGCTGAGCTTTGATGTAAACAGCAGGCAGGATGCTATTTTCTAGCACAGCACGAATGCAAGGGTGCAGGACTTCCATAGGTGTGCCCTACTTTAAGTAGGTTGTAAAATTCGAATCTAGCCAGTCGCCGTGGTGTATGCCTGTAATCCCAGCAACGCGGGAACCTAAGGCAGGAGGATTGCAGGTTTGATGCCAACCTCAGCCATTTAGCAAGACCCTGTCTTAAAATTAAAAAAATTAAAAGGGCTGGAGATGTAGGTCAGGGATAAAGCACTCCTGGGTTCAATCCCCAGTACCAAAAAAACAAAAAACAAAAAAATTAAATGTAGCCGTTCAATGATGAATTTTTGTTAATAATGCAGCGTGAAGAACTGGCTAAGAGCAGTTAAAAATCTGGGCTGGGAACGTAGCTCAGGGGTAGAGCCCAGTGTGTGTAAGGCCCTCAGCTGCATCTCCAGCACTGAAAAACAAAATAAAAACAAACCCAAAAGTTTCAGAACATACTCCTGCCAGTGAGGAAATAACACCTAGACAAGAGGCAATCATTTGGCCACAGACCACACTGTGCATTTGTTTGTTTTAATTTGAAATTGTTGTAATTGAAAACTTGAGAGTTTTTTATTAAAATAAAAATTTCCAGCTTTTCCTGGGATCCTGGAGCAGCTGGTGACACTGAGCCTGCACTCAGGCAGGTCACCACTTGGCTGTCCCTTGAGACAAGGTGTGATGGGCTGAACTGTAATGCCTCAAAAGTCACATGCTGACGCCCTAACCCACAGAATCTCAGAATGGGACTGTATTTGGAGATAGGACCTTTAAAGGGGTAACTAAGGTAAAATGAGTTAAGGTAAAATGAGTTACATAGGTGAGTCCTGATTCCCATGACTTGTCCTTATAAGAAGATATTAGGGGACTGGGGTTGTGGCTCAGTGGTAGAGCGCTTGCCTAGCATGTGTGAGGCACTGGGTTCGATTCTCAGCACCGCATAAAAACAAAAAAAATAAAGGCCCATCGACAACTAAAAAAAATACTTAAAAAAAGATATTAGGACATGGACACACACAGAGGACAATCACTATGAAGACATAGTAAGAAACTATGGCCATCTGCAAGACAAGGAGGGAGGCCTCAGACCTGCTCACACCTTGATCATGGACTTCCAGCTTCCAGACATGAGAGAAAAAAATGTCTGTTGTTTCATTCTGCACCCCACCCACCCAGTCTGTGGTTTCCTGGTATAGCAGCCCAGGCTGATTAAGATACAGGCCTGGAGTGGGTCCAAGGACTCATCTCTGGCAAATATGCATCCATAATCCAGAGATTCTGGGTAGCTGCCACCTGTCTTTTCTTTTTATTATTACACTGTGATTTAAACAAACTGTATAGTAACCCCTGATCTAGAGGAAAAGAGTGATGATTCTCTAGATATGTGTGCTCTAGTTCAAAGCTTTGATGTTCATAGCTCCTTTAATTCTCCCCAAGGTTTTAAGGGGCAGACATTGTCATCTCCACTTGGCAGAGGAGAAAACAACTCAGAGAAACAAAAAACCATTTTTCCCAAGTCAAATATACCTAGAACCCAGGCCCACTGGGCTGGGGCCCAGAGCTCATGTCCCTCTCTGGCGGCCTCTCTGGCGGCCCCTCTGCGAATAGGAGAGTTGCTGACAGGGTGGTGATGCTTGCGTGCATGTGTGCATGTGCTCGAGAAGTAAACCATTTATAGAAGTGAACAAATCCAGGGATGATTATTGGCTTGAAATAATACTTAGCATAGAATTCCTTTAAAAAGTAAACCCAGAGTAGGGCTTACTTCACAGATACCAGATTTACGCAGGAGTTTATCTCACGGAGGTACAGTGCAGTGGGCAGGCCTCTGACCTGGAGGAAGGAGTGCAGAAGTTGTGTCTGTTACCCCACAGTGAACACTGGCAGTAGGAAGCATAGGTGGGAGACTGGGAAAGAATGTCCCATCAGTGGCATAAGGTGAAAGAAGGGATAGTGAGGTAGGGAAGAAAGGAGGGATTGGCAGAGAAGAAGAAAGTGGGTTCCTGAAGAACCAGCTTCATGTTTGATGGAGACAGAGTAACTTCAGAGATGACTCCAGACTTGTGAAAAGGGACTCTCCTCCACCCATTCAGCTGTGAAGCCACTGTTAGAACAAAGAAGTGAGAAAAGCTAGTTGCAGCACTGGATTAAATGGTTCTTCAAATATATTTGGGGGATTTCTGAAAGCACACTTAACTTTGTTGAAGGGGTTACTGCACAGAATTGGGAAGGACTATGAGGCTTTTAGTTTTCACTTTCCACCTTTATGAACGGTCTGAATTTCATATGATAGGCATCATTGCTTTTAGAGTTTTTAAAATCTGAGGTAAGCCTAAGGTTTAAGGATTGGAAGACAGGCAGAGGTGATGTCCCTGGTAGGAGACGGGGAGAAGCAGACCTTTGGCTGTGGAGTGTGAGGTGTTAGGGTGAAGGCAGCAGTGATGTTCTGAGAGGTGTGGTGTCTGAGGAGTGGGTAGTCAAAAGCAGAGCAATGGATATGATCGCCAGGTAACAGAATAATCCAGGCAGACAGGAGGGCAGAAATAGGGATGTAAGAGATTTTTAAAACAATGCTACAGGGGCATCAGTCTTCATTTGACATACGTAGGACATTATCATTATACTGCTGCTGGTTTGGTTTGGCAGAAACACAGGGAGATGCCAGTCTTGGAAGGAAACTTTGAAGGGTTCCAAGTACAGCTGTGTGGTCAAAGAGCCCAAGAGGCGCTAGGCACAGTCAGTTGCAGAGCACTTACCTAGCACACCAGAGGCCTGGGATGAATCCTCCTCTACCCTACCTGAGTGTCACTGAGGATGGACAAATGACTTAGCTGTTAGAGAAGAGACTGGGCTGGAAGTCCACCAGGGGCCATTGCCATACTTCAAGCTGAGAGATAAGGCCCTGAGTCGGGACGGTGGCAATGGGGATGGAGGAATAGGAAGAAAGTGGATGAAGACAAGCCTTAAAGACAAGTAGTTTGGGGGAGGAGTGAAAGAAGAGAAGAAGGGAGGTGTGAAGAGCTGCGTATAAACCTCTGGCTACTGTTTATTACCTTTTGAGGTTGATTTACCCATCTGTATGAAGTATTTAATAAAAAAAGTGTTGTATAGAGTTATTTGAGATGATGCACTCAAAAAATGTTAATTGTTTATGATCGTTAGCCCAGGAATTGAACTCAGACTTAAAAGGGTTCAAGTCATTAATATCTCTGAGCCCAACTCTCGTAGATGGGGATGACTTGTTACCATGGAAATGAAAGCACGCCAGTAAAGGGCTGGTAGGGCTTGGCACCAAGTAGGGCTAGTAAATGGCAAAGATACTACGTCTTATTATAACTAAAACAACCGGCAGAGGCTGGCACAAAGTAAGTGCTTAAGGAATGTTTTAATTTATATTATAATTCATAAAGCAAAGGCTGAGAGCTAGAAACGAGGGGCTGCCAGCTCGAAAAGAGGGTGCGCTCACCGCCCTCTCCCCTTCGCACCGCCGCAGCTCGCGCAGCCGCCCCTCCCCACGAGCCCCGGGCGCTCTCTGCCCCCACCCTGCGGGCAGGACACTCACCCTCTCTGCCCCCGGCCACGTCCAGGGGCGTCCGGACTGAGGAAGCTCTCCGCGGTGCTCGGTGTCCCGCCTCCAGCGGCTTCAGCCCGGGCCCACGCTGGCCCCAAGCATAGTTTTCCCATCCCGTCATGGGCGGGAGGGCCTTCCCCCTGGTCACGTGGGCTGGCGCGCAGTTGGGTGCACTCTTTTTCCGCAAGGGTTTGGAAAAAACTTCCAGCGTTGGTGACACCTTGGGTGCGTCGATGCAGCTCTCTGTACGTAAAATTTGTCATTGTATTTGAAGGCTTAGTACAGGAAGGTGATTGCTTTCCGTGAGTTTGCAAAGGTGTGAGTACTCCTTGGATGCATGTGTCCCAAGAGACATCTGCCTATGCACGTGAACTTTTATCTCATTGTGTTTCTGAGACTGTGGGGGCATGACCATTTATAACAAGAAGACGTTTCCCTGTCTCCTGAATTTAGAGTGATTGTGAATCATATGTGTGTTTAGTGTGTGCCTAAGGACCCATGTATGCACATCTGCATGCACATGTTGAAGGTTGCTGCTTGGTGTGTAACTGGAGTGTACCATATATGCTGGGCGTGCTGGTAGTGGCTGTGTGTTGGATGCATGTTTAGATGTGAGTGTGCATGAAAACATGTTGGTATGTCTGTGGCTTCCGGGAACATGCAGTGGCTCTTTCCCTGTGTGGATAAGTATGCATGCGTTGTGTGGATTTTGTCCGGATATGAGTGTGCATACACATAATACTGTGGACAGGAGCTCCTATGTCCCAGCTCTCATCTCTTCCTCCCCAGCTGATGCTTCTCTGACCTTATTATCTTTCTGTGTCCCAGCTTCAAGTCTTGGAGAGAGGTCATCCCTACTGGAGGGTCTTAGTTCCCAGGACAGCTGAGTGATCCTATTTGGGTAGCAAGCAGACACTGGAGGAAAGAGGAACCATCAGAGATCTGGTTTTTGTTTTTTGGGGTTTTTTCTTTTTTTTTGCTTTCCTTCCTGTTTTCTTCCACTGGCTACCAGTCTTTCATTGGTCTGCTGGAGCATCTGCTTAACAGCTGGTGTGTAATACGAAGTTTTAGTCAGAATTTTAATGTAGATATGCCTTTAAATTCCAGTGCTGGTTCCATTGTCTTAGACAAGTCAGTTAACCTCATAGATGGTGTTTCATTTTCTGAAAAATAGGAAGAGCAATAATTTCATTGCCTGCACTGTCTTTCTCCAAAGTTGCGTCGCTCACCCATAAAGGTATTTGGTATAGCAACTCATTATTTAATAAGCATCAATTAATTATATGATAGTCCCGAAGCTAGGTGCTGGGCATAGAACCTTGATGGAACTTAGGATCTGTTGGGGATGACACAGTAGTTGTAAGTGAAATGAACATCACAGAAAAGAAAAACTGAGTGTAAAACTGGGTGGTCAGAGGAAGGACTGGGAAAACTATGTGTTAGTTGAGTCCTGAGGGAGGATTGGCATTTGTCTGGGTGTTGAGGAGGTGTGGGCTGTAAACAGGAATAAAGGATGGCATGTGAAGGAGAGTTTGGGGTGTCCCTACATAGATGACTGGAAAGGGTCCTCCATCTAGCACACCTGCTGGGTATCTTGGGCTGGGTATCTTAGGTAGCAGGAATGTGTCAGGAATGGAAAGGGTGAGGAAGCTCTGCTCGGAACGTCTGGAGGGTGTTCAGAATCTAAAGAGGTCAGGGAAGCCCCTTTGTAGGGTAGTGGGACTCTGTATTACCCAAGGACTTCACTGGGACAGAAGTTGAAATCATTGGCGTGCTCTTATTTGTTACAGAAAGGTTAGTGAAATGTATTCACTTAATGAGTGAATGGGGACAGATGTTTCTCTAACTCTCAGAGGAGACCTGGAGTCTAGGTCTCTTGAAGCCTAGCAAAGTGTGTGGGGTCTTCACCTATGGATCCTTGCAGTGATTATGGCTTCCTGTAGCAGGCAATAGAGACTTGAATTGTTAAATGGCAGTACCTGGAGCTGTTTGAGCTGCCTCAAGGTAGACTGGGGCTCAGAACTTCTCCCTAGCTTGTTTCTGTCTTTAATTCAGTCTATAAATATTTAAAATCTATTAAGAGTTTGGGGGGAATGGGAATAGAAGACAATAGAATGAATCAGACATGACTTTCCTATGTTCATATATGAATACGCCACTAGTGAAACTCCACATCATGTACAACCACAAGATGATCCTAATTAGAATAAGTTATACTCGATGTCTGCATAATATGTCAGAATACACTCTACTGTGATGTATATCTAAAAAGAACAAATAAGAAATAAAAAAACAGTTTGGAAACATGGAAATGAACTTCTGACTGAGAACACAAATTAAGAGGCAAATGTGCTAAGTCCATTAGAAAGGCACAAAATGTTACAAGAAATGAGAATTTCCCCCTTTGCTTGATGCATTTTGATTCACTTCACATCTGCAGTTTACAATACAGCAAGGGGCAGTCATATCAGGTGTGGTCAGTTGACTTGTTCCACAAAGATCCAAACATTTCTGTGTGCCTTTCGAAACTGTAGAGGTTGCAAAGCAAAGCAAAACCAAACCAAACGGAAACCCCCTGACAAACCATTTCCTAGACTTCTTACTACTGGGGTTCCCACTGTATTTTAGGTTTAGGAAGTCCTGTGCACCTGTGCAAGATCTGACATAAAAATTAAACCTTAAGGAAAACAAAACAGAACAAACCTGAGTGGATGAGGAGGAGGGAGCGACTGGGAGGAATCTCTTTTGCTAGTGCTGACTCGGAAGGTGCAGTGTGGCTCTGGTGTTCTGGCAATTCCTGGACCCAGATTACACCTAAGATGGTGTGTTCCTGTAGCTGGAGACTGAATCAGTGGCTCCCTTCCTGAATGCAGCATATGTAATAGTTTCCTTAGGGCAGGAAGATGTCAATACTGTGGGTTTGGGGGATCATTCCTGGAGACCTAGCCCAAAACTTGCTCTGCAGTGATACTAAACTCACTTGATTCTTTATATTGAATCCTCATTTGCTTTAAAATAGGTCAAAGCATTCCTGCACATTCACCTGAACTTGAACTGATATGTTATCAACTATAGGTACCATGAAAGCTAGGCAGGGGACATGAGTGTGGATCTGAACAAGCAGGGATGTAATCCAGAGTCTCCTTTCTTTCCTCTTTCTATTCACCTACCCTCAGCTCCACATCAACCCTATCATCAATCTTCAAATTAGTTAATTAAATATCAAAGAACTACAATTCACAAGCATTCTGCTTGATGTTGATGCCACAGTGAGGAACATGGCTTCTGCCTCCACAGAGCTTGTGAGGAGACAGATGTTAGACTGGCACTTGAATCGATGTGCCATTCAGAATTGTGGGTAAGAGGAAGGAAAAGAGGAGGGAACCATGAGGAGGAGGATGGTGTGGTATCTTTGAGATAACTTATTTTTGTGGGAATGCTGGAAGGATCTCTTCAGTAGGTAACGTTTAAGCTGAATCCCCAAAGGTGAAAATGCTCTCACTATGCAAAGGTAGCAAAGGAGTGGGCTGAGGGGCCAGGCAGGAGCAGAGTATGGAAAAGAGCACTAGCTTTCCGAAACATCTTTGTCATGCTCCTTGTAATAGAGGATAAAACAAACTCCCCGGCCTTTGTCCATGTGGCCTGTTCTGTGCACTGGAGGATTTTCCCCACCCCAGCTATGACAACTAAAAATGTCTCCGGACATTGCCAAATGTTCCCAGAGGGGCCAACTTGCCCTCCACTGAGAACTACACCTGATGCGCAGCTCCGTTTTGGTCCGGATAGCCTTCTTGCTGACCCCAAGTCCCCCTTCTTCACATGTGTTTCTGCCCTCCACAGTTGAGGTTCCCTCTGCTTGGTGTCTGCTCTTCTGCGTCCCTGAAGCCTCAGTCATGCATCTACTGGATGTTCATGGCTTGCATCTGCCAGCAGTCTTGTCCCTGGGGGACAGTGGTCCATCCCAGTGCTCTGCACCCCCTCTAGTTGCAGGGGGCATGGGCATGTGGCTGAGGTCCCCCTTCTTTCTGTGCCCAGTTAAGGGTCTAAATGGTGGGCCTGAGACCCAAGTGATCCAGTCCCTCACGCGATCTCCCTGAAAGGGCGTTGCTCTTCTCAACTGTAAACTGCAGAGATACAGTGGGGGCTGCCACTTGTCCCGTTTTCCCACCACTTGGGAGAGACTGCGTATGGCAGGAGACAGTGACAGTGAAATGCAAATACACAGGAAGAACAGAAGTGCAGAGTGCTGTCACTGCTGTGTGAAAGCCCTCTGTTCAGTTCCTTGTGCTGAAACACATTCTCGTACTTTCCCCTTTCTTGAAGCTGGTTTGAATTGTTTCTGTCTGCCATGGTGGAAGGAGACCCCATGCAGTATTTTTCCTCATTAAAACCTCTCCTCTTTCATGAAATCTTCTCAACACAGAAGAGAATGCTTTTTTGAATTCTTCACTGGTTGTTGGCTGGATCCCCACAATCAATTCTGTGCATTTCTTCCCATCTCTGAGTTTAGTCATGTCATATTAGTACTTGGATATCATCACAGTGAGAGCAATTGCACCAAGGAAATCAGCAAACAGTACAAATCAAGGCTCTCTGCACCCCGGCCCCACGTGTCCACCAGCACACCACCCAATGCATGGACTTGTGAACCTCCTGCCTTTTGAAATTGGTGACTTTGGGAGGACAAGGCTGCATCTGAAACTTAAGAATCTCAAGGGAAAAAAGGTCCTGAGAAATGATTTGGCCCATGACCTCATTTCACAGATGAAGACAAAGGTTCTAGAGACCTTCAATGACATTAGTCAAGGATCCCAGAGGAAGAGAATTCATGCTCTTTGACTTATGTCCATTATTAAAAGGTGGGCTACCCTCTTTTTGCCTTTTTTTCCAGCCCTTTCCATTCTCTAGTCTTGGCACAAAGGTATCAAAAAAAATTTTTTTGAATCATTCCAAATAGCTGATGGCCAAGACCCAAGTAATCAGATGCTTACTTTCAACAGGAGGCTTTGGGAGTTGTGCAGCTTCCAGAATGAGATCATTCCAGATGGGGTCTCACTAATGTGGTCATACTGGGGAGACAGCTGTTCACAGAGAGGACGTCCATGCTGCCATTCCACAGACTTCTGAGCCAGCAAGCCTGGGGAACCATGCTCACTGTTGTAATGTCATTTGAGGGAAAAGGTCAAAATAGCCTCAGGTTAAAAGAACATGATGTTGAAATGGTGGTTAGTCGCTCTGTGTAGTGTGTCACTTAGAATGAAACAAGATGGTCATTCAACCTTAAGGAAAGCTTGCAGATTTATAAACATTAAAAATACACTGTTTTTTTTTTTGATGTAGCAGTTGTTTCTGGGAGCTTATTCTGGAAATGCACATGTGGATATTTATTACAACTTTATTTGAACTAATGAAAGACTAGAAACCAACTAAATGCACAGCATTAGGGAACTGATTCAATAGACCTTTATGCATACCCATGCATGTATACACACAGACACAGGGATTGAGAGACAGAGATAGAGGAAGGACTCTGCTTTATATGATCATCTCCAAAATACATTGGTTAGTGAGAAAACTAAGAAACAGAACAGTGTGTATTGTTTGCTACCATTCAAGTAAAAAAGAAAAAGAAAAAGCAAGGAAAACACAAGCACACGATTATAAAAGTGTAATTCAGAAGGATGCATACAAAACTGACACAGAAGTTGTCTCTGGAGAGAGGAGCCAGAAAACAGTGGCACGAAGCACACTGATTTTTCAGTGTATGCCTTGGGAACAATTTGATTTTTATTTTAGCTTATTTATTTATTCTGTTTGTTTTGTGGTACTGGGGTTTGGACCTGGGGCATAATACCACTGAGCTACCTCCCCAGTCCTTTTTATTTTGTATTTTAAGACAAGGTCTTAAGGTTGCCCATGCTGACCTCTGTTGTAACTCAACCTGTGGGTTTTTGTCCCTTCTGGAGGGGGTAAGGCCGCCTAGGTAACCAACGCCCTCAGGAGTGCAAGTTCCAGACCAGTCTCAAATTTATTAAGGAATTACAGCACTTTTATAGACGAGGGGAGTCCGAGAACAAAGAACACGTAGAGTAACATGATAGTCTGTAAGGATTGACTCCTGTCCAATCAGGAGTCACACAGTTTACTAAAGGGTGGAGGGAAAGAGGAGGACGAGCGAAGCTCACCTGGGGCAATGGCCATCGGAGGGTCAGGTCACTTGGGAGTTTTCTCCACAAGCATGAACAATCCTGAGTGTTCAATTCAAGGATTATACCTTTCCGCAGCCTCTAGAGCATATATCTCAGGGGCTTCTTTCTGTATCCTCACAGACCTCAAACTTGGGATTCTCCTGTGTCAGCCTGCCAACAGAAACACAACTCGGGAAGTTGAGACAAGAGGATCATAAGTTTGAGGCTAGCCTCAGAAACTTAACTAAATCCTGTCTCAAAATAAAAAGGGCTAGGATGTAGCTTAGTGGTAGAGCATGCCTGAATTCAATCCCCAATATTGGAAAAAAAAAAAAAAACAAACGAAAGTAGGAGTTCTGTCTCATCTTTCAAACTGGGGATGAATATGTCCCCAATCATACAGCAGAAGGACACAAGGTGCAGTGGGGGGCCATCTTCCCAAGGTCATCCTTGAGTGAGTGGGGCATCTGGTGCCCCATTAGTCTCACCAGTGGGTGATTGGGGTACCTGGTCACCAGATCCCTCTACTAGACCATATCTGGCCAGACAGAGGGCTTCAACAGGCAGAGAGTTTTCATGGGAAGGAAAAGAAGAACCAGAGTGTTCTGGAAGCTTTTCTGGCCTAAGGTTTCGGGGCAGTGGAAATGCTGAGAGGGCTAGCGTCCCAGCACAAATGCAATTAGACCAAAATAGACGCCACTTCTACTCAGTGGAAAGTGACCCAGAAAAGCTCCAACTGGTTTCCAGATGTGACTTGAAGGGTCTGGGCTGGAAAGATTTCTTTTTGGAATCTGATGCAGAAAGCTTGTAAGGTTTCTCAACTCAGTGTGTGAATCTGAAATAAACAGACATGTTATTTGAGGAAATGCCATGCCGAGAAGGTCTTGAGAATGAAATGTTGAGAAAGCAGCCTGTGAGCAGGCCTAGAAACAGATTTTGCTGCTCTGGCCAGCAAAATTTTAGGAGGAATTATGAGACATAAAATGATCCATCTCTGCCTTTTAGTGGAAAGAAAACTAGAACTCTGAATCAAAGAAATGAGGCATGATTCAACTGCTTAAATGAAGTTAGCTAGTGGCTGGGAAGAGACTTTTAAAAAACTTGTTATACATGACAGCAGAATGATTATGACTCATTATATACAAATGGAACACCACTTTTCATTTCTTTGGTTGTACATGATGCAGAGTCACATGATTCATGCAGTCATACATGTAATACATGTAATACCATCCATCTCATTCCACTATCTTTCCCACCCCCATACCCTTCCCCTTCCATTATTCCCCTCTGCCCAATATAAAGTTCCTCCCTTCTTTCCTTGCTTGCCCCCATTATGGATCATCATCCACATATCAGAGAAATCATTTGGGATTGGCTTATTTCACTTAGCATGATATTCTCCAACTCCATCCATTTACCTGCAAATGCCATAATTTCATTCTTCTTTAAGGCTGAGTAATATTCCATTGTGTATATATGTCAGTTTCTTTATCCATACATCTACTGAAGGGCATCTAGGTTGATTCCACAATTTAGCTATTGTGAATTGAGCTGCTATAAATATTGATGTGGCTGTGTCACTATAGTATGCTAATGTTAAGTCCTTTGAGTATAGACTGAGGAGTGGAATAGCTGGGTCAAATGATGGTTCCATTCCAGGTTTTCTGAGGAATCTCCATACTGCTTTCCAGAGTGGCTGCACCAATTTGCAGTCCTACCAGCAATGTATGAGTTTACCTTTTTCCCCACATCCTCGCCAACACTTATTATTGCTTATATTATTGATAATTGCCATTCTGACTAGAGTGAGATGAAATCTTAGTTTTGATTTGCATCTCTCATTGCTAGAGATGTTCATGTATTTGTTGATTGATTGTATATCTTCTTCTGTGAAGTGTCCGTTCAGTTCTGGGAAGAGACTTTTTGTCTGTAGCTATTGTGAAGTAGATTTGCCTAAATCTTGTATTTAAAAAGACTTCTACAAAAGTTGGGCATGGTGGCACACACTTGTAATCCAAGATACTTGGGAGGCCAAGACAGGACACTCCCAAGTTCAAGACTAGCCTTGGCCACTTAATGAGACCCATCTCAAAATAAAAACATCAAAAAGGGCTGGGGGCATAACTCAGTGGTAGAGAATTTGCCTTGCATGCTGGGGCCCTGGTTCAATCCTCAGTACCTCAGGAAGAAAAGAGATAAGATTCTTCTACAGAGTTCTCTTGAATAAACTTCAGAAGACATCTAGTTTTATAAGTCTTATTCACTTAATATATATCCAGAAAATTTATTTTTTCCACAGTAAATTACACATTTGTGCATAACCATCTCTTTAAAGATACATAACCTGGAAGTGATGGCAGCCTCTGGGAAGAACTGTGCAGGGGGAGATGGGATCTCAGAGTCGCATCTTTCACCGTGCTGTTGCGCAGTGCTACATGCATATATTGCACATTAAAATCAAAACACATTCTAGAAAAAGCTTAAGGGAAAGACATACGTTCATAATGGAGAGATTTGGTGGCTACTCTACTAACCAAGTAAGCAAATTTAGCATCAGCAAGGGTATAACAACGTGACATTATGTAGTTCCTAATATGACACTAACCTGAATCCAATCAAGCCTTCAGACACACTCTCTGATTAGCAGAAAACATAAAAAGAGGAACTCGTTAAATGGCATGTGAGAATATCAACTCAGAGAGTGTGATTATTTATTTATTTATTTAGGTAATCAATAAAGAATAGAAATTTATTCCCTACAGTTCTGGAGGCCAGGGAGTACAATATCAAGACCTAACATTGCTGTCTGGGAGGCTGCTCTGTGCTTCCAAGAAAGTACCTTATTACTACATCTTTTTACACCTCTGAGTGGGACTATTTTTCAAAATGTTAATGTCATGAAAAAATTAAAAGGTAGTTTAAAAAGAATAAAAGATATTTTGGGGGTAAATGGAGGAATTTTTGAAAATGGTCTGAATATTAGGTAATATTAAGGATTTTTTCATTTTCTTAGGTGTAAATAATGGTTTTGTGGTTATATAGGATAATGTTCCTATTTTAAGGATATGTATCCTGAAGTACATAGGGGTGGGTGAAGAGATATGACGTTGGAAACTCAGTTTAAAGTAGCTCAGTAGCCAAGTGAGGTATTACAAGCCTGTAATCCTAATGACTCGGGAGGCTGAGGCAGGAGGATCACAAGTTCGAGACCAGCTTTGAACTTAGTGAGATCCTATCTCGAAATAAAAAATAAAAAGGAGGTATTTAACTCAGAGGCAAAGCACCCCTGGGTTCACTCTCCAATACCAAAAAATAAAAAAATAAAATAAAGTAGCTCAGAAGACACACAGGAACCCATGTGTGTACACACATGCATTCACACTGTTGGTTTTTAAGTTAAAAATCCTGTTTTAATCTTGGCTGTGTGAAGCCAGGGCTGGGACTTTGCAAATCCCATTTCTCCTTTGCCAGTTGGCCTCTGTTAGGAAGCACTAGGAGACTGGAAGTCTAGAGGAGTGGCAAGGAACTTGGTCTTTTCTGTTTTGCTCCTGTTACTGTTGGGGTCACCAAGCAACAGTTCCTCACCCTGGTAATGACAGAATTATTTCCCTTAGGAGCAGCAGGTTCAAGTTTACATTGTTTCCCCCACAACCCCAGAATCAGCCTCAGTCTTTTCGGACCACCAACTTCAGCAGCAGATGCTCTCTGCGTTCCTGCTCCCTGGGGCCCTTTATCCAAGCTTCTACATCTTAATAATCCCAAACAATTCTCCATTTTCTCTCAGACATAGGGATGGCAGCTGCTGTGTGCGTTTTCTGTAGAATCCTATTTGCCATAGCAGTTCTCTAATACCTGGTTAGCACCTGGTTAGCAAATTCTTCTGTGAAAGGAACTAGTGTAGTTTGTCTCCTGAGCGAACCTCTGACTGAACCCAGGAAACAGACTCTCAAAGATGAAAGTTTTGAGGTGCTTGGGTTTTAGACTTGAATGCAATATCAAGTTCCTTGGCAGGGAAATGGGATGCTGATAATCTATCATCACATTATGCAAATTATCAACTGAAATTATTGTGACAAAGAACTCCTAAAGCAGGTGCCTTAGGGACTCAAGTGGCTGCCAGGAATAAGGAGGATTTAAGGACTGTGAGGCGTGGTGCCTGCTTCTGGGTGCACTGGAGTGCTTCCAGAAAATGTTACACACAGTTCTTCAGAATCCCAGCTCAAGTCCTGGTGACAGAACTAGAGAGTGTCTATGGCAGTCCTAAAAGTACCTCAAATCCCTTATAGCTACAGGAGTGATGTTGCCAAAATTCAGACACACGCTTTCATTGTGAAGGTTGCAGAATTAAATGTAAGCTGAAATTGTAGCCTACATCTCTCATGATGAGGTGAGGTTTGGGAAGGAGTCCCCAGAGTTGAAGAGGACATATGAACAGACTTGGATGAAGTTGGCAATCAGCTCCTGAGTTGCGGTTTTCATTGCCTTCTCCTTCCCATCTGAGACTGGCCTTCCTTTGGTTGCATACCCTGGAGTGACTGCACCTGCAGGAGGTGCCTTTAAAGGAGCTGCCTGTACTCTTCAAGGCTTACTCCAAGGACTCCTTGTTGCTACTACACCTGTGGCTTGGATAAGGCAGAACAGCCTGCAATATGTACAAAGGCAATAAGTACAAAGTCTGATCCTGAAGGCAAGATTTTATAATACAAGAGAACCTCAAGGTTTTTTCTTATGTGTACGCTGATGAATATATACAGGAAAGAGATTCTAAGAGCATTAGATCTAAGAAGGCCAAATATAACAGGCCACACTTACCAGGGATTCTGAATTTTGTGTGTAGCTTGTATAAAGAATTTACTTAGTTGGATGACAGAATCATAGACTAAATAGTGACCTACATATAAGGAGTTTGAGACCCCAGAATTTCCTGGCATAACATAGAGAAAGAAATCCAAAGATTTGAGAGACCTAGTGACCAGGCACATGCTTCCCCTGGTATACCAATATACAGTAAACACAGAAGCAGTTTGTTTTTCCTGGAGGAGCTGAGAGACTCCTTTCACAGACTGGCCTTAAGGCTCCATCAGCTTGCTGTCTTCCATAATAAAGTCTGCAGATATCTTCATCACCCTGTCATTTTGCAGAATGTCATATGGTCCACTCCACTGATGACATTGCAGGTTGGATCTGACAGGAAGGTTGTAGCAAATATTCTAGATGTCTTAGTAAAATTTGTGTGTCAGAGAGTGGGATATAAACATCACAACAATTCAGTCATTTACCACCTTGGTGAAGTTTCTGATGTACCAAGAGTCTACAGCATGTTGCAATATTCCCTTCAAGGTGAAAGGCAAGTTGCTGATCCTTGCATTGCCAACCATTATGAACAGGTGATGTTGGATAGTCTTTTTTCCCTTTTGGAATGCTGTTTCACTGACCCATTTACCAAATAACCTAGGGACTGCCCGTCTAAAACAAAGACCAGAGTGAAAAAAGGCTCTGCGCAAGTCCAGCCTATAGTGTTAGTTACTCTGCCACCTGGAGTTTAAGACCCAGCAGACCCAACCACACTTGAATGGATGCTGTTTGGAGCCTTTGGCCAATGTCAGTAGAGGAACTGAAGCACAGACCTCTAGGGTATTGGAGAAAATCCATGTTCTCCTTTCTATGTATTTACTGTTTTTTTGAGAAACAGCTCCTCATTTGCTATACGTCCTGTTAAAACTGAGCAGCCAACCTGGGTCTGAGTGCTCTTTGATCCAGTAAGCCATGGGACTGTGCACAACAGCATATCAGCAAGTGGAAAAGATAAAAAGAGACAGGGATTAGGCAGATTTGGAAGGCACAGCAAGATACCTGAGTTGGCAGCTTGACTCCTTTGACACCTCCTCCTGCTATAAGCCTTTCCCTGACTCAATCCATAACTTTGACAGCAGAGGATAGGTAGTTCTTTATGACCAACTAACTGGGAAGAAATTTAGACCTGGCTTACAGTTTATTCTGGCCAATATGGTACCAACTAGTTGCTGCAAAAATTGATGCAGTATTACAACTCTAAATGGATACATCACTGAAAGATCTGAATGAAGGGGAATGGTCTCAGGGAGAATTCTGAATGGTACATTTGGTTGTCTACTCTGTCTGATCTGCACAATATTCAGAAGTATAGATCTAAACTGCAGTAGCCAAGGGCAGTTACTAATAGTTTACCCAATGGTTGGGGACTTCGAAGGAAGATTTAGAAGACAAGTGACAAGAATGTCCAGAAAAGAAGTATGTAAATGGACCTCTCAGAGTGCAGTGGCACACGCCTGAATTGTGCTAAGCAATTCAGTGAGACCCTGTCTCTAAATAAAATACAAAATAGGGCTGGGGATGTGGCTCAGTGGTTGAGGGCCCCTGAATTCAATCTCTGATACACTCCCCTCCCCAGCAAAAAAATAAAAATAAATAAAAAAAATAAAGAAAGAATAAGCAGAGAAATAAAGAAAATTGTGTCTCCGGTGAATGCTCACTAAAGCATTGCGTTGCCATGAGAATGCATTTTGCAGACATATAACTATAGGGATCAAAATTAACCATGGCCCAACTGCTATATTGGAAATTCGTCACTGCACTTGTGCTGATTCACACTTCCCAGGGGCTACTCCCAGAAAATGCCTGAGCATGGCAGGAATATGAAGGTATGCCTATTCCTGGTATATATTAGTCTCCTGTGACAGCTGATGATTTGTGGACTTCGTGATGGTGATGCTAAATCTAAGCTAACAGAGACATCCATCCACTGTGGAGGAGGCGTTCAATAAGCAGGACAAAATGAGGCACTTGGTGGGTATCAGTCAACCTCTTTCCCTGGCTATCCGAATGACCAAGCAGAGGGCCCATGTAAAAGGGAGGCCAGGTTGGCAAGCACGGAGACTTATACATCAGCTTCCCTTCACCATGACTGAAATGGGTAGCTGGTGGCAGGTTGATTACATTGACACTTTCTCCCATGGAAGGGGCAACTAGTTATTCTCACTGGAAAATATGCATATTCTGCATTTGGCTTTGCCTTTAGTACATCTGTGAGCCTCATGAACTATTATGGTATCCTGTACCACATTGCTTCTTCTCCAGATTAGCCAAAGAAGGGGTATTAGCCTGGCTGCCATAACAAAAAACCTTAGACCAAGTGGTACAAACAATTCATTCCCCACAGTCTGAAGAATGGAAAGTCTAACATCAAGGTACTGGGCAAGACAGATTTCATCCTAAGGCCTTTGTTTTCTCTTGGCTTGTAGGTATCTCCCATATCACCATCTTGCACAAACCTCTTTGTGTGTGTATGTACTGAGAATGGCCAGGGGATCTATTCAGGTTATCTTCTTATAAAGGCACTAATCCCATTGGACCAGAGGCCCACCCTCAAGTGCTCATGAAACTGTAACCCTAATTATCTCCCAGAGGCCACATTTCCACATGCTATCATATTGATTGGGGGTTAGAATTTCAACATATGAATCTGGAGGTCACAAATATTCATTCCATAAGTTTGTGGCACTACATTGATTCCTATAGAAATTTATTGGTTTTGTCATATACTTTATTACCCAGAAGCAGGTGGGCTGTAAGAATGATGAAATGGTCTACTTAAGACTCAGCTACTTGGCAACTGACAGAAAATAACCTAAATGATGACATTCTAGTTTACAGGATGCAGCATATGCTTTGAATTGGTAACTAACAAATATGGACCCCTTTCCACCCCAAGGCCAGAATACATTGGTCCAGGAACCAAGAGGTGAAAGTGGGAGTGGTGTATCTTACCACTGCATCTAGTAGCTAGCAGAAGTTTTGTTTCTCATTGCTGCAGCTGTTTCCCAAGGGAAAGAAGAATTCAGTGCTTCTACAGAACTGGAAGTTTTGATTGCCACTGATCATTCTGGGTTCATGTTATGAGGATTAATTCCAGTGAGCCAGAAATTGGCCTGAACTGTTTGTACAGCATGAACTTCTGGTGAAGGCATACAATGTCCTGATTAATAATCTTACAGTAGTCATGTGTATGAGGAGTTCAAGGTGGTTAGTACCAGCTTGTCAACATTATTTATTGTCATAGTCAGATGGATAAGTCATACCTGGAGATCTTCAGCTAGCCCGGTTTTCCCTCCTCCAGTGGTTCCAAAAACTTGGTTGTTGGGGCTGGTTATGTAGCAAGAATATGCCTATGTGACCAGCAAATTATAAAAATCCCAGCTGAGACTCCATTTGAAGCTTCTTGATTCTGAGGTGTTTCTGATCCAAGAGATCATGTCCCTGTGGCCCTGTGTGTGTTTCCTTTAGCTGTGGTAATGCTGTACCACAAAATTAGTAGCTTAGAACAACATATATTTATTATCTTACAATTCTGAGGTCAGAAACCAGTCTTATGGGCTGAAGTTGAGGTGCCTGCAGGGCTGGCTGCTCTGGAAGTTCACGTGGAAGTCTATACTCTTGCTGTTTTCAATATCTGGAGGCTGCCTGTATGTCTTAGCTTGTGCCCTTTCCTCCAAGCTCAAAACCAGTAGAGTGGGGCTGGGATTGTGGCTCAGTGGTAGAGCACTTCCCTGGCATGTGTGAGGCACTGGGTTCAATTCTCAGCACCACATATAAATAAATGAATAAAATAAAGGTCTATCAACATCTAAAATATATTTTTAAAAAAACCCAGTAGAGTGAGTGGCACCTCTAAATCTGACTCCCTGGCCTTTGTACTCACCCTCACATCTCCTGACCCTCCTCAGAAACTTTGTGGACCAGTGGATGATCATTCCATCTCAAGATCCTCACTTATGCCCAACTGCAAAGTCCCTTTTTGTCATCTAAAGAAATATATTCACAGGTGTCGGGTATTAAAACGCAGACCCCTCTGGCAGACCACTCTTCTGCCCACCATAGGCCTTGACATGGGAGCAAAGGAACAGCACTACAAGTGTCCTCTACAGACCTCTTGGTGTGGGCAACCTTTGGCAATGATGCATATACTTCTTAAAAATGCTGCTACTATATTGTAATGTTTTCCTGAGATAAACTACAGATTTGTTAGTTTTGCCATTTCGAGTCCTACTAAGTAATTGAACAGTCACCATCAGTGCTGGCCTCCTCATGTCACTGAGCCAATAGGCAAAGAACAGGACACTCTACTGGATGGGGTGATTGTGCTTATCATGGAGAAACTGGGTTGCTGCTACAGAAAGGGGTCAAAAAAGACTGTCTGGGACACCAGTGGATGCTCTAAAGATACTTCTTAGAGCATTCATGTCCAATAGTAAATGTTAGTTTAAAAGTTATTCTTTTTCATTCTGGATACTTTTTATTTTTTTCTTGTCTAATTGCCCTGGCTAAAACCTCCAAGGACAATATTGAATATGAATGGTGGGAGCAGACATTTTTGTCTTTTCTTCTATCTTGTAAGAAACAGTTTCTTTCACTGCTAAATATGATGTTAGCTATGAGTTTTTTATAAATGCTCTTCATCAAGGAAATTCACTGCTCTTTCTAGTATTCTTCATTAGAGGATATTGGATTTTGCCAAGTGGTTTTTCTGTGTTGAGATGATCACATAGTTTCCTTCTTTTTTTCTATTAATATAGTATATTACTGAATTTTGTATTGAATCAACCATGTTTTTCTGAAAAAAAAAAAAAATCTCCCTTAGTTGTGGTGTGTAATCTTTATGTTCCTGGATTTGGTTTGCTAGTATTTTGTTGAGGAATTGTATGGCCATATTCTTAAGGAATATTGGTCTACAGTTTACTTTTTTCATATTTGTCTGGTCTGGTATTATAGGATAAGTTGTTTCTTTGTCAACTTATTGGAAGAGTTTTTAAAAGACTGCTGTTTAAACATCTGGTGGAGTTCACCAGATGACAGGGAGCCATCCTGTCCACAACTTTTCTTCACTGGGCTCTTTTGGTTTGCCAACTCCTTTGGTTTGGATGTGGTTTGTCCCCTAAGGTTTCATTCATTGAAGGTTTGGTTATCAGTATGGAATTTTTGGCGCATTTTAAGAAGTGGAGCATTCCATGTGGGGAGGGGATATTTCATCTTGAGTCAGTCTTGGGACTATGTGCTTTTTTAGGAATTTTTTCATTTCATTTAGGTGACCTAATTTGTTGGTATACAACAGTTGATAGTATTTCCTTGAAAGTCGTTTTGTTTCTGTAAGGTTGTTGTTTCCTTTTATTCATTTTTATTTTCATGTGCTGCTGAGGATTGAACCCAGTGCCTCACGTGTGCCAGGCAAGCGCTCTACTACTGAGCCACACCCCCAGCCCTGTTTCCTTTTATTCCTGGTTTTGAGTCTTTTTCTTTTCCCCCAGAACAATCTAAATAAAGGTTTCTCAAGTTTGTTCATCTTTTCAGAGGACCAACTCTTGGTTTCAATGATTTTCTCTATTTTTACTCTTCTCTATTTCCTTCCGTTTGCTTTGGGTTTAGTTGAATCTTATTTCTTAAGGTGGAAGTTTATTTCTTCATAATGTATACATTTATAGCTATACATTTCCCTTTGAATACTACCTTTGCTGCATTCCATATGTTCTGGGATATAGTTTTTGTTTTCATTTCTCTCAAAATATTCTAACTTCCCTTTGGGTTCATTCTTTGACCTATTATTTATTTGGGGTGATTTGTTATTTCATGCAAGGATTATTATTGGTAGTTAACTTCACAATTTTTTTTTATTTTAAGGAAAATATTTAATGAGACTGCTAGTAAAGAGTGGAGACTTTGTGTCTCATTTTGGGGAGATAGCACCTTTGATTGATAAAGGATAGTTATATCTTAACAAACACAGATCTATGTTTACTGGGTAGAAATTCCAATATGCACAGAAGGGTATGACTGTATGTTGAATGGCCAAAGAGGTGGAAGGTGCTGGAGTAACTAAGCCAATGTTTTTCAGCTTCAAACCTACCCTTTAATACTTTGTATATGTTATTTTGTGATAATGGGGCTAGAACCCCACAAAATACATTTTGTTCTCAATTACCTTATCGCTTACTCTGCAAATAAGAGGTGCAAGAGATACTGGAAATCAAAAGGACAAGCGAGTAGCTCTTCCCTATTTTCATTTCTTGTCAAAACCATCTGTGATGATTCTTTACCCTGTAAAAGAGTTAATTCCAGGAGTGGCAGTTGATTTGTTTCTAGTTTTTTCACACTTCCATAACTAGCCTTATGGTGCCCTCCTAGAGACGTCAGCACCAGCAGGCTAGCACCAATTCTTGACTTTTGAACTAGCAAGGTCAAGCAGGGACTCCTCAGATAGATGAGTCTCATTTCCCGGGGACCCCTCATTCAGGGTTCTCATTCCCACCTTTTCTTGATCCTCTAGCTCTTGGGATGTTGGCTGGATCCCTGACTTACTATCTCTGTGATAACTCAGTATCCCCTTTTGCCTTCCCAATTCTATATTCTGATTCTTTTCATATTTTGTTTAAAAAATGGTATGGCTTGTTTCCTGACTAGGCTCTATTTGATACATGGTTACCTATAATTTAAGTAGATAGCTGTGATAAGATGTTAGTCATTTTTTTCCAGTCTGGGTATTGAAGCCAGGGGAGCTTTACCACTGAGTTACTACTCCAGCCCTTTCATTTTTCCTTTTGAGACAGGGTCTTACTAAGTTGCCTAGGCTGAACTTGAACTAGTTATATTCCTGCGTTGGCCTCCCAAGTAGTGGGGATTACAGGCGTGTGCCACCCTGCCCAGTAAAATGTTAACAATTTTTGAATCTAGAAAACAGGCATTATTGTTCACTGGATTACTTTCCCAACTTTTTAAATTGTCAATAATATTTAAATTGTTAATAATAAAACACTGGAGGTAAAGTTTTGAAAATCTAGTGAGGGCTTTTGTTAGAAGGAAATGATAAATGGAATTGTGATTCATTCCTAAGTCAAATTCATGTCACTACCAAAAATTTCTCAATATCCCCCACACCCCCCAAAAAAGCCTAGTTTTCTGTTTGTACACAGGAAGAGTTCTTCAGGCTGATATCAGTGCCACAAAAATTCTAAAATAAAGCAAATAAAATATGACTTTTGTAAAAAAAAAAGAAAAGATTCTATAGGGAAAACCTACAAAACTATTCATCTTATAAGGGGAGAACACAGAGGCCCAGAATTGGTAAGAATTGTCCAAAATCATGTAATAAAATTAATGGAGTCTAAACTTTCCTATTACTTGTTCTTAAAAATAATGGAAACCAAGTGTATGAGGCAGATCTCCTGGCTATATGTGATAAGAAACAAACAGGCTCAAGCAAAGAAGAGTATCTGTTACCTCATTTAACTGGAAAGGGGGAAAAAGTATGTCTGCGTTTAGCACCTGGAGGAATGGTATGAAGAATCTTTTTCCTTTTCTCTGTTGGCTCCATCTGGCAGCCAAATTGACCACTGTAAGATCCAGGTACCTCCTGATAGGTTAGCATATATAGCATTTTCCCATTAATTCCAGTAAAAGCACTGGAGCTGACTTGAGTCAAGATGGACTGACAATGGGGGAAGCTAGTTCCCTAGAAAAAACAGGCTGCTATTACTAAAAGAAGCAAATGAATGAATGCTGAACAGGTCAAAATGAGACCATCAGTCAGCTGGACCTCTCCATTCCCACAGGCTGAGACCTAGAGTTTACACAGCTACCAAATCAGCAAGCCAAGGCCTGAATTCATTTCTGAAGTAAGAGTAAGATTTGTGGCAAATTTGTAAATCAGAAGGAAAATAACCTTAGGTCTCCCTCTATTCTCAGAAGACAAAGTACAACACAATGCATTAGACAATACTTTTATACTGCCCTTTAAATTAAGATGGACTTTGAAAACCTCAAATTTCACTATTCTAAATCCTGCAGATATTAAACCCAAGTTTACAATATTTTAATACAACTTAGTGCTATAAAGACTCTATACTGCTGGGCGTGGTGGCGCACGCCTGTAATCCCAGCACTTGGGAGGCTGAGGCAGGAGGATCGAGAGTTCAAAGCCAGCCTCAGCAACTTAGCGAGGCCCTAAGCAACTCAGTGAGACCCTGTCTCTAAATAAAATACAAAATAGGGCTGGGGATGTGGCTCAGTGGCCAAGTGCCCCTGGGTTCAATCCCCAGTACCAAAAAAAAAAAAAAAAACAAAAAGACTCTATACTATAAATAGAGCACACATTTTAAATTGAAATATAATTCAAGTACCATAAAGTTTATGCTTTAAAAAGTATATGTCTATTTGGTTTTGATTCCCATTGGATTATGTCTGAAATGTTGACCCACTCACCCACATTAAGCAGCTTTTAGTGGCTTAAAAAAACAGTCAAAATATCAAAAATCCACGTTCATGTCAGTTTTAAAGGAAAAGTAATTCATATCTCCTTTCTCACCCCATTTCCCTGTGATTTCTTATAGTCTGGAGCTTCCTGCTTCCCCCAGAGTTCTGTCTTCTAATTTTAAGCCAGCAGGGGTTCAAGTTTGGGCATTTTTAATTTGAGTCACAATACCTCTTCTAGAGATGCTTAAAATCAGAATTTTGGCAAAATCTGTTATATAGGTAAGTCGGCTTTCAACCAAACCTGCACATAGAGTGACATCTGCTGGTCATACAGACTGTATCTCCATTCTGTTGGAACTCCCTTTTGAAATCTATCCATAACTTTAATTACATAGTGAAAAAACCAAGTAAATTCAAGTCTCTTCCTTGGCAAAAAGTAAATGAAAACAAATGACTTATCTGTGCCAATATATGCTTTCAACTAAGTTTCTTCTTCATTTTACCAACACTGTGTTTCTTTCATTTGGTCCAGGGAAAATAAACTGTTAAAAGAATTTGAAAATGAACTAAAAACCCTTTTAAAACCATTTCCTTACAACTGCCCTTTGGGTTTTTGTTTTGGAGCAACAGTAGATTAATTAATCTGGAGAGGTTCTAGCAGACTTGATGGAAGACAGCTGCCAAAGGCCACGTCACCCCAAAGTTGCTATTGTGCTATGAAGTCGTAGGCTTTGCACAGTCTCATTCCTGTCCCCCTGTCTCAGAACTGCATACAAATTAAACTCTCTATATGTGCATCTTGATTATTCCTATATTAGCTCTGGAAATTCTTCCCACTGCTTCTGAGGTCAGTTTATAATTGGAAAAATTAAGATCTATATTTTGTATCTAAGTTTTTAAATGAAGGCAAGTTATTTAATTTACTGATAAAAGCATTTTTATACATGATGATAATATTGTTTTGTGTAGAAAATATAAACTTTAATTTGCAGTATTCAAGTGGCATCTAACTTGGGTAGTTAAGGTCTACTCCCCTTTAAGGTTCTTCCCCCCCCCCTTTCAATTATTTTGCTACTATAGAAAAGTTGGGACTACTACCATATAAATTAAACTTTAGGACATCTCTGATTCTTTCCATGCAGTGAAATTCTAGAGGGAAAATCTGTAATCAAATGCTGTGCACAACAATTAAAGGAACTAAAATTAGTACTATAATTTAAAAAATGGGATGAATAGCTGGAGGGAGATGGATGTTTTACAAATTCAATCCTTACCTGTTATCTTGAATCAATATATAACTTCTAAAGATGATAAAAAAAACTTGCATATGTGCTTAGTATGAACATATCACTTAGACACAGGTGGAACCAAAGACGTTAAAGCAGAGAAAAGTTAAGGTCGTTGGGCAGGAAGGGATTGTGGCTTTTCACAGAGTGCTGTCCACCAGTTTTCCTCTGGTTTTGAACATGTAGTGCTTTTAAAGTTTTAGAATGAAAATGTAAATATTTAAATTTAAAATTATATATTTTACCAAACTGTAATCCAGAAAAATTAAACTAATTTAGATTCCCATGGGGGAATTTTTTTGATGTTACCCTCAATTACTTTAATGATTCCATGTCAATTTATTTAACTGACATATTTAATCCATATTCTGGCCCACTCAAAAATTTTGGGCTATTTTTAAAAAACACATATAGTACAAGATGTAATGCAAGTGGGGAAAGGAAAAATAGATCTAGGGAAAATAAGCTGCAGCCAGATGACCAAATAATCCATGGGAACCATCTGGAGGGAGAACCAGTTAAGAATGAGGCTCCTCAGCTAGGTATGGTAGCACACAGCTGTAATCCCAGCTATTCTGGAGGCTGAGGTAGGAGTATCATAAGTTCAAAGCCAGCGTGGGCAACTCAATGAGATCCTGGCTCAGAATAATAATGATGATGATGTAGGGCTGGGAGGTATAGCTCCACAGTCCACTGGCCCAGCATTTGATCTTTAATACCACAAAAAACAAACAAAAAAGAGGAATGTGGATCCTTGATCTCATGCAGGACTACTAAAAGAGAAGCTCTAGGGTAAGGTCAGCAATCTCCTTTTCAGCAAATCTGATGATCTGGAATACTGAAGTAATTTAAAAGTGAAGTGACCAACACATTAGGGTATTTATTGATATCCTGGTATTGACAGAATTGGAGCTAGGGGAATGGACATTGAGATTAGCTCCAGAGAATACATTTAAAAGGGCAGGAGTTAGCTGTCATTTCTGAGAGGTCTTCTCTTTACTCATGGCTCAATTCCTAGCCCCTCATTTAGCTGGACATTCTAGAGCTTGGGTTCTTTTTGTGTATTGTATCAATAGGTTATATAGATACTCAGCATCAGAAAAATCCTATGTATCAACCAGGCACTGGTAATCTTTTCTGCTGTTTGTGTTCCTATCAAAACACATTTTCTCTCTTACACACACACAAACAAAAAAACAGAAAACCACAAAACAACACATTTTCACATGCCTTATTAAAAGCTGAAGTAACTAATTTTTTAAAGCACAGAATTCAGTGTACCATAAATATAAAAGGAAAACAATTACAGTTAATTTTACAATGGTGCTAAGTATATATTAAAAATTACACATTAAAAAAGTATATAAGCTTACAGTGACTTCTGCGGCAACTGCAGCTTTTGTTCAATGATGTCTGAGAAACGAGGAACTTTTTTTGAAATAGCCACACGGATGTCATCACTCACACTAAAGCCACTTCTAGACTTTGTTTTGAAATGTAAAAGTGATGAAAAGCCCAGCTCACAAAGGTACGTAGTTGCAAATGGCATGAGGATTTCCAGAGCTGCCTTTGCCAGGTTTGGAAACACTGTGAATTGAGCACACCAGAAATCCTCAAGCTTCATCGTCTCAAACTCCATGAGGATTTGGCCACTAGCTCGAAGTTCAGCAAGATCATTTTTCATTAAATAACCATCATCGACAAAATCGAGATTAAAAAGAAATGGATCCAGTATCCATTTACTTGCCTCATCAAGAGCTCCAACAGAATAATATCCCTGGAAGCAGCTGCTCAAATACTGCAGATGCCGTGTTACGTCGGGGGCAATGCACACTCCTTCATTATCTGAAACAGTGACTTCTTCGAGGAAGGGAAAATTGGTAAAGTTTCTTTTCTCAATTCTTTTTTGCCAAAATGGAAACTTTCTAACCAAGGCAGATAACTTTTCTCTAGCCGAAACTGTGTTCATCCCAGTTCTTTGCAGAGAGGCACTAAGTTCATTTAGGTGTTTGAATAAATCTGCAAGGTATGCCAGGTGAACTTTAAACTCTTTATTTTCAAAGCCATCAATTAAATTACTGCTTTGGTGGTGAAGAAACTGATTTATTTCTTCATACATTTCAAAAATATGAGTAAGCATTTGGCCTCGGGAAAGCCACCTCATTTCAGTATGGAAAAGGAGGACGCTATATTCTATGCCAATTTCTTCCAAGAAAGCCTGAAACAGGCGATGGTTTGGAGCCCGACCTTTGATGAAGCTTATTACCCTCACCACAGTAAACAGGGCATCCCTCAGTTTTGTAGGCAATGTCTTTGTGACAAGTGCATGAGGGTTTAACAGACAATGTGTGATCACAATATGAGGTACCTCTTTTTTCACACAGGCAACAAATTCTGAATCTTCCCCTAGCACAGAGGAGGCACCATCAGTGCAAAGAGAGCCACATACATCAAGTGCTATTTTGTGCTTCAGGAAGAAGTCCCTGAAGAGGTGGAACACATCTCTTCCTTTCGTGGTTAACTGCAGTGGTTCACAGAACAGGAATTCTTCAATGATCTCTTTCTCTTTTATATATCGTACAAATGCCATTAGCTGATTGCAGTCATCCATGTCAGTTGTCTCAGCAAGCTGAATGCCCACCTTAAGAGGACTGGCTTTGATATCTTCTAGAACTTGCTGTAAGATATCCTGGCTCATTTCATCAATTCTAGAATGGATCACATCATCTGATAAAGGTACTTGCTGAAGCTTTTTTTGTGCATCTGGTCCCAAAACTATTTGGGCTATTTCCAGTGCACAAGGTTTGACTAATTTTTCAGCTATTGTATGAGGATTCTTCTCTTTGGCACATAAATATGCAAACTGATACGATGCTTGTAATAAGGCATCGTCGTGAGGTGCAACTCTGAGTGCTTTCAAGGTTTCACTCTTATCAGATGGTGTTGGCACAGGCTTCAGGCCACTGAGATCATGTCCAGCTACACCACCATGCTGTCTGTTAAAATGGTCTGACAGTTTTGATGGCCTGAGGTCAGTATTTGAAAACACTGAGTTACACAACACACACTGTGGTCGCTGAGTTCCATCAGCCTCTGTTGTACAGGTGAACCAGTAACGGACATAGTCATCATCCCATTTGCGTTTCTTTGACATGGCACACAGGAATTCTCAGGTAGTATTCCAGAGACAACACAGAAAATTGCTTTAGGAGTAAGATATAACCCGTACATTAAAAAAATCAGTGGCTAACTGAATTAAAACAAAGCCACATCACATGCTATCCTGTACATGTCAAGAAACATGCTGCAATGTGTCAGTTCAAGGTAAGCCATGAAAAACATGACAATCCACTTAAAGCTGGCAACTCAGAGCTAACTGCCCTGGAATAAATAACCTGACAGCAAGTCATCATGGGAGATTTGGGCTTAGACAAGTTATGACTACCCATAATCCTTTACTGATGAATTGTGGTTATGATGTTTATTACAAATATATCAGGTACATTTTGTATCCTCTAGAAAGGGCATCTCATGAGGATGCCTGCTCCTTCCATCCTGACGCAAAGATGTATGCAGACCCTCAGTTAAGAACCACTGAAAAGAAGAGTAGATTCTGACATGGTGGCTAATTATTCTTACTAGTTAGAGATTAAACAGGTCTGTAAAACCATTTGATCCCTGGCAACTTTGACATCAACTTAAGCAGGAATTTTGAATAGGTTTTTAAGTTTGATTAAGTCTACCTTGACACAAAGGTGGGCTACAAAGACAGGCTTCCTTGCTACTAAGTAAAGTAAAACACACTATTAGTCTTTGACTCTATTGTTCATATATAAAAGCAAAGCAATATGCTCAGAAGATACATATCTATTCTAGTTACTGAGATTTTAGGAAAATCCCTCTTAAGTGAGAACACTTTTAACTACAAGGAATTTCATGATACTTTTCCATATAGCTACCCCTTCAGTAAAAGCAGTCAAAATGGAAGTCAAAACAAGAGATTGTAAATAAGCAGCATTCCTAAGATTTGTCTTATGCCAAAGTCAGGGTGTAGAAAGCTGGTGGTTCTCTACTATAGTAAATGGAGGAATCATCTGAGTCATGGCTAAAATGAATATTCCTAGACCCTACTCCTAGAGATACTGATTCTCTAGCTCTGGAATATGGTCCTAGAATTTGTATTCTAAGTAAGTACTGTAGATAATTAAGAACCGTAACTAGAACACTGATCTATGAGAGCTGCCCATCACAATCACAGGGGATCCTTCTAAAAGTATACATGTCCCTAATTATTATAATAATAAATCATCCTCTGCAGAAAGAAAACAAAAGAATATGAAATAAAGTTGTCTGGGTGATCCTGATGCACACTGGAGCAAGTATGCAAGTATGCAGGTTTAGAAGGAAGAAAATATTTCCTTCAGGACAATCCTTAGCTCACATACATTGTAGGTTGCCAAGTGAATAGTCCAACTGCTTTAATAAGTTTTATTAAAGTTTTATTTAAGTTTTCTTAAAAAGCTTTTGAAGTTCATAAGGCCTTATTTTGTCAAGTAATGATGTATATGACTACTTGTGTTTAGAAATACTTACAAGTAATGATTAAGTCGTCAGCATGAAAATGCCTAAGTTCCTGTATCTGTAAGGTATATTTACTATGTATATTTGAAGAGGTGGAGGGAATGAAGGAAGAAGCTTCACTATAGTCCTAAAAACCATTACAGAAGCCGGGCGTGGTGGCGCACACCTGTAATCCAAGCGACTTGGGAGGCTGAGTCAGGAGGATCTCGAGTTCAAGGCCAGCCTCAGCAACTTAGCAAGTCCCTTAGCAACTCAGTGAGACCCTGTCTCTAAATAAAATACAAAATAGGGCTGGGGATGTGGCTCAGTGGCCAAGTGTCCCTGAGTTCAATCCCTGGTTCAAAAAAACAAAAACAAACAAACAAAAAACAAAAACCATTACAGAACCTGTTAAGAGTCCATTCAAATCTACCCTGACTATTCAACTGAAGTACATTTTGTTTTAAGATATACTTGTTTTGAACAAAAGATTTTTTTAGGAAAATTCATTTATAGTCTTCTTCATTCCCCTCAAATGGGAAAAGAGGTAGCAAGAATTTTTAAGATCCTCAAAGATGAACTTACCGCCCAAATGGCTTTCTTGTGTTTTAGAACCTCACAATTTTCACTTGCTCCTTTGTGGTATTTAGGAGTAACAATACCCTAAAAAATGTAAACATTAAGAAAACCATCACCATGAGGAATTACTAATTCAAACAGATGTGATAATGTTTCTGTGGTTGTGTTAAAAAAGTTTTCATTCGTTAGAGATACAGAATTATTTACAAGTGAAGTGATGTCTAGGATTGCCTCTGAAATACTTGAGCATATGAATGTACACATAAAGGGGGGTGGAGATAAAAAGAAGTAAGACTGGCCTTGAGTTGGCAACTCTTGAAGCTGGATGATGGGTACACATCATACTATTCCCACTTTTATGAACGCTGGAAGTTTTCTGTAATAAAAAGTAAAATAAACAAAACCCCATTATTTTAAAGAAGATATCATTCATTTTCAAAATAGTTCTGAGAATCTTTTGGGAGCTATGTTAAGATGCTGAATGAAAGATATAACAAAGTAAAATGTTTTTGTAAATTTATGCAGCATAGTTACAAAAACTACCATAGTTGAGGCAAAAAATCGGTTAAAAGGGAATGTTCATCTAACAGAACTATTTAGGAAATGCTAAGATATTATATATATGTATTTCAGGAGCGAAAATACTGAAGTGCAGTTATGAGCCTAAAGCTGGAAACCACATGCAATTCAGCTAGTATCTAGTCATTCATTGCCTGGGCAAGTCCATGGTAGGCGCGGTGTTTGGGAAGCAGAGGGTGTAACCATATTTTATAGTTAAAAGCAATAGCCACAGCAGGGGTAGGATGTGGTGATTGCACAGCTCCAGAGGCAGACGTCTGGGATCTTGGCTTTGTCACTTACAGGCTGGGACCTTTCCATTCCTCAAGTGGGTTTAACAGTACCTACCTTAGAGGGCTGTTGGAAGGTTTAATTATGAGAATGCATACAAAGAACACGCTGCTCTTAACTGATAGGGCCTGACGGTGTTATTACGAGGGAGTTTGGCGTAGGCCGGGAGCGCTGGGTCCCCAGCAGCGAGGAAGGCGGGCTCGGCTCGGTCTCCGCCCGCAGGTCTCCGAGCCCGAGGCGCAGGCCCGGAGGATGCTCAGGCTTGGTTTTGGCGCCTGTTTCAGACTCCAGAGCCGCTCTCTGCTCAGCCTGGGCCAGGACGTCAGAACCGGTCCAGGCGGCGGCTCCTGAGGTCAGACCCTCTAACAGGAGCTTGAGGAGCGCCGCAGTCCGACGCTGCCGCAGCGACGCGGTTTCTGCCCCGCCCGGGTTCCGTTCCATCCGGGTCCCGCGCCTTCCCGCCCGCAGACTGGGCGCGGCGCCTCCCGTACGCAGGCGCAGTAGCGGACGGCCGAGGGCCGGCGGTTCCGCGCAGGGTGCATGCGCGCTGGCCCGCTCCGATTTTTATAGTGTGCGTGGAGCTGGGGAATTTTTGTTGTGTTGTTCAGAGGACGAATTGCAGACTCAGGAACGGAAGGCACCGTTAAGTCCTCATAGTTCCTCAGTTTACGTTCAGAGCGCCACAACGTTTTGAATTTGAAGTGATAAAGCTCCAGTAGATACACTTTTGGTTCAGTGAGGAAAAAGAGAAGCCCCTCTTTGCATTCCCAAATCAAGTATTCACGCAAATTGGGCGGACTTTAGATTCCAGTAAGATGCAATGGGGACCAGCTTACCCACGCAGGTCACCACACCCCTCCATCAGAGAACGTAGTCACGTTAATGTCTTAGAAGTCCTCAGTCCATCCTACAGATAAGATTATAATTTATTTAAAATTATTTTTAACAACATGATTTGAAATAAACCCATGTTGAAACGATTTTAAAGAAAAATCCCAGCGTAGAAATGAGAAAACATGGAAAAAATCAAACTCAAATATAGCCCTTTTTTTGTATTTTCAGGCAATTTGTTCCCAAAATTCTTTTAAACGCAGTGAAATGTTTATTTTTGTTTAGTCAGTCTTTGAAGCATTCCGCAAGGCTGGTTCATATGAGGGGAAGAGTTAAGGGAGGATGTGAAAGAATGTGGGATGCTAGGATGCTGGAATTTTAAAATACAAACCCCAAAATTAGCCCAGATTCCCTGCCAATACTACAACCCATTTCTCTACCGAGTATTTGAGATAACACTACAAGCTACACAGTTAAGTATTCTTCATTACATATTTTTATTAACAAAAGATAAAATACAAAACAGATAACCAATGTCAGACTTGATGTCAAACCACCCTATTAACGCAGGAATAATAAAACAAATTTTGACCTTAAGAACAAGATCATCTGCTTTGCTATTTTAATCTCAACTAGTCTGAACGGAGACACCAAGTATATTCCTGGTATTTGCCAATTTGATTCAGCTGCTCTTCTAGCACTACTATTTCTGAGATTCTGACTTAACACAGGATACTACACACGTTTATTGGTGTTTAGTAGTTTTGGTAGTTTAGAAAGGTGTTACGTAAATGCATTCACGTCAGTGATTTTTTAACAATCTGTTTTCATGATTCCACTGTCAGCATTATTTTCACAAAGTGGCCTGAGGATCATGATCTCAGTTACTAAGAGCCACACAAGCCATCATTACAATTCTCTGAAGAAACTTTCAACTTCAGATTTTGCTCTCTGAAAATTTTACAGTGACACCTGTTGGCTATGAAGATTAGGTATATCAGATATTCTATAGTCTTTTAAAATCTAACTTAATGTCATGATTGTTACATAAAGGCATAAAAAATAAAACAACAAAAAGTATCATGAATCATATCTGCTATGATAAATGAAAGGATTTCTGTTTTTTCTGCTATTTCTCTAATAGTAGTAAAAGTACTATTAGCCAATACTGACTCAAGAATAAGAAAATAGTGATCCAAAAAACAAGGGAGAAATAATTTTTTTTCATTTCAGTTCAGGAAAATCTGATAAGATAAAAGCAAATGATTATAAAATAACTGTAATTTACTAGTCATTAAAAAAAATGAAGTCTTTTGAGAAAGAGTAACTAATCTACTTTCAAAATGTGTGCTAATACCAGACAGAAGGTCAGAAAAATTGAGGAAATAAAGTTTGAGACTTAACTGTTGAGTACAAAACATTCTTGAAGGGGGGTGAGTGGGAGGGAGGTAAGAATTAATAACAGAATGAGACAAACATCATTACCCTATGTACATGTATGATTACACAAATGGTGTGACTCTGCTTGTGCACAACCAGAGAAACAACAGCTGTACCCCACTTGTGTACAATGAATCAAAATAAATTAAAGACAACAACAACATTCTTGATAGGTAGAGTGTGAAGGTCTTTTCATATGGCTAATATAAAAATTGAACTATTTCAAATCTTAATCCACACTTAATGTACCTTCTATTTGAGTTCTTCTTTACTTCTTCAGTGTGGAAAAGAATGAATTTACTTTGAGACTTCTGAAAGCTTTATTAAAGTTAGGCAGCAAAGAAGAGTAGACAAGAATTTTCCAATCTACAATCATGAGCAAGAAGCTGAAAAGACCACGTCAGCTGAGTGTATCCTGGATGAACTTCTAGGACTAGTTATTGTCCAAGGAAAGAGGCCATGGGGTCATCTGGCCTCTGCCGTTTCATTCTGTAGGCCTCCATTTCCTCTTCGGTGGGTTCCCGAGTTTCATATATACTATTGTAAGGCCGTTTCCTCTCGTCGACCTGCATGATCTCCTTGACATGAAGAAGGCGGGCCTCCTCTGCATTCAGTGCCTGTAGTGAGAGGGAAAAAATTACTACCACAGTGCTCTGTCAAAAGTCACAAAGTACCAAAGGCACCACTGAATCTGAAGAGCTATATAAAAAAATCCTACATTACCTGAAAAGGGCTTAGGAGTCAATCCTTCCACTGTGAAGCTACAACTAATCAGTATATGACATTTTCATAGAGCATGAAGCATTCTATGACATTTTAAATCAGTGTTTAAGAAATTATCATAAAAATTGAACAGGGTTCATTTTTTTCTGCTACAAGCACACAGCTGATGTTTCTGGCAGAGTGCAATTCCAATTTTTCTCCAGGACTTGCTGAAACTTACTCATGATGGAGCTAGAAGACAATTTATTCTGGGCCACATGTCAATAACTCTAAAATAAAAGCTTTTCCAAGAACATTTCTTTGATGAGTAAGTGATGTTTACCAAATATTCCAAGAAAGTGGCAATACCAAGAGCCACAAAATCTCCATTAATGTGATCTGGGTACCTAGACTTTGGCTCATTTCCTCATTTTTTTATTTTTATTTTTCTGGAACCAGGGATTGAACTCAGGAACACTCGGTCACTGAGTCACATCCCCAGCCCTATTTTGTATTTTATTTAGAGACAGGGTCTCACTGAGTTGCTTAGGGCCTCGCTAAGTTGCTGAGGCTGGCTTTGAACTTGCAATCCTCCTGACTCAGCCTCCCAAGTGGCTTGGATTACAGGCGTGCGCCACCACGCCCGGCTCATTTCCTCATTTTTAAAATGAATATAAAGGCAGACTACACCATTTCCTAAGTCCCTCAACTAAAGAACACTCTTATTTGTCACTTTTACTACTTGAACTTAACGAAATACCTTTTTCAATTTTTCATGTTTCTTTTCTTCATCATCACTATCTGAACTGCTCTTTCGGTGCTTCTTCTTTTTCTTTTTTTTCTTCTTTTTCTCTTCTTTTAGTTTTTCCTGATGCATCTGAAAGGGAAGATTAAAATATAGTGTTATTAGGGTGAAAACAAAGCTCTAGTTCAAGTTTGAAAGTCCTCCTTTCAGGACTTAAAAATTCAGAACAAATGATTACAGACTTACTTCCATGAGGGTTTGAGGTTTTTTCACAGACTCTTCTCCATTTACATCACTTATAATACATTCTTCTGAATTCTGTAGGAAAATAAATGTAATGTGAGTTGAATGTTATAGTCAGCAGTGATTCAAGAACAAGTTAAAAAATCTGAAACATGAGAAGACACATTTTATGTGGGGTTTGACTTAGGAGGTTAAATGCTTAAAAAGTAGAGGACAATTACTTACAACTATATCCTTTCCAGCTTCTCCAGTACAATAGGAATACTTGAAAAAAGAGTGACAGCATTTGTATCCCCATCGGCCATCCTTCCAGTAAGATCCCCAGATATGCTGCAGAGAGAGAGACACATATTACTTTAGGATTTTCATATACTGTTGATAAGAGTTATCAAACAAGATAGTCCCTTTTAAAGGTAATTTGGGGAAAATTTGGGGGATTCCTGACAATAGAAAGAGGGCAGGTCAATCTCAAGTGTTTCTAAGAAGCTAACATTACAGTTACAATGGTCTTAAATTCAATTTTCAAAAGATGAAAAAATTTAGGATATACAACTTCTCTTTAAAAATTAAGACCTGGGCAATACTGGGCCTATATTCCCATTTGGGCAGTAAACCACTGTTCCTAAACAGTGAATATGCTGTTTGTATTTATTTAAAAGATATACAGGGAATAGAGGAGTAAGTTACATAATACTAGTGGGAAACAGTCAAATATAGAATGAGTCAGTCTACAAGATAGTTGGCTAGAACTGGTAAGTTGACTCAATCTGGTCATTGTCAAAGAAACAGGAAGACAGACTCTAGAAAGAAGATACAACAATAAGCTGGGCGTGGTGGCACAGGCCTGTAATCCCAGCAGCTCAGGAGGCTGAGACAGGAGAATCATGAGTTCAATGCCAGCCTCAGCAACAGTGAGGTGCTAGGCAACTCAGTGAGACTCCATCTCTAAATAAAATACAAAATAGGGCTGGGGATGGCTTAGTGGTCAAGTGCCCCTGAGTTTAATCCCTGGTATTCAAAAAAAAAAGTGAGTTGGAAACTGAAAAATTAAACTCAATGAAGATGGAATCATCTCAGGAGAAAATGGAAACATTAGATCTTGTTTTTTGGAGGTGGGATGGGGGGTACCGGTCACATGCCCTGAGTTCAATCCCTGGTAACCCCCTAAAAAGAAGATGTAACAATCAAATAGTAGAACAAACTTCAACTAGATTCTGACTAAAAAAAGCTATTAAAAGCACTTTTGTGTATATTTTTAAAAAAGTGATTTAAGAACAAAATATGATAAAGGAAATCATCAATAAAAATCAATAAGCAGAATAGACTCAAATGACTTCTACTAATATCTTTAGCATATTATGATGATGAGCTTCTGTAGCCTCTAGGAGCTGCTTATAAAATTCTTTCAATTTTTATGTATGTCTCTTCATAATAAAAATGGCAAAAATACAAACTTGGCAGTAGATGTTTTTGAAATTCAATTCTGATTTAGGTCACAGCAAATCTAGATGGTTGGCTGAATGGTGTGAAAAGAAAGATTGCTTCTCATCCTAAATGATCAGTATCATTTGTCATTCCATGCTAAATGGTGCCTTTTTCTGGATCTTGAAAGGCTGTTGTTACTTATTTGACTTTGTTGTTGTTGATGTTATTACTGTTTAAAGTCTGAGTTCTCTGTGTAAGCGAGAACACATGTAGGAAGAATAATAATTTAAGCCTTCGTTAGGAAACGCCCTCTAGAAATGTCTTCTCTTTTTTTAATGGTGGTTCCATTTTTCTAAAGTGTTTTTCATATTATTAAAAGAATAATATTCATGAAAGGAAAAATGGGAAAGAGGAATAAAGAAAATAAGTTGATTGGTCTATAAAGATCCCCAATACACTGGTGATGTAAAAAAAAGAGGCAAAATAGAATACAATTAATATTCTTTATTGTATCACTAAACTCCACATGCAGTAAACAAATGTCTATATTATCTTTAGTATTTGTCATTTTCTTTGAACATGCAATATGAAAATAAACTAATAATCTTTAAAAAAAGAAATATGAGATGATACTAAGGAATTAATATCAATTTTATAAAGTACAATAATGATAATATGGTTATGTAGGAGAATAGCTTCATTTTTAAGTGGTATATGGTATTGCGTTTATGGGTAAAATGTCGTATGTGCAATTTCCAAATGTTTCAGTCAAAAAATTTACAAATATACAATGTGTGTGTGTGTGCGCGTGTGTGTATGAGACCAGTGAATACATAAACCCAGTCAAAGAGTATATGATAACATGTTAAAAATTTTTGAATCTAGGTGGGCACATAGGTGAATATAATAATATTCTTTCACATTTCTCCTATTTTTGGAAAAATTTCATAAAGCTCACTGAAAGCATTAAAGAAAAAAAAGCATAGTGATGGATAGTAAATAAAGTTATAATGGAAAAATGCAATCCAAAGAAAATTAACAAGGACAAATGGTTCTAGTTTAATACGTACTGTGTGGTTGTGGATCTTCACATCCTCCTCATATTTGGAGCAGGCAACAGCTCGCTCCTGTCCTTTGATGACTGTACCATGTCTTGAGTATTCTACATAGTCTTCAGTCTGGGCTAAAAGCAATTCAGCTGGAGGAGCATCCAAGTGTTCTTGGCCACCATACTAAAAGAACATTGGACATTATTAAATATATATACAGAAGGGTTTGCGTTCAAAACTCTGTGCAAGGGTTTATTTTTCAACCAGAAAGATTAAAGGAGCATCTTTTCTAGGTTTGTTATAAAAAGCAGTGGAAAAAAATGCCTCCAAGTTTTCACAGGCAATTAAAAGACATTACAGTTCTTACTTGTCTATTAAGTATGGTAGATCACAAGATGGCCATAAGTCCATCTTATCCATGTATGCATACCCCTGGTCTCATGACTTTGCTGGTCCTTCCATCAAGAGATGGGAGTCCGTTTCTCTATTCGTTGAATTTGGGCTTGGCCATGTTACTTTTGTCAATGAGAAGTTGGCAAATGTGCACTGGAGAGTGTTTATTTTAAGGTACTAAGTTTTGAGGTGGCATGTTTTGCTGCAAATGTTTATTGAAAAAGAAAGTCTGTACCAACTGACTAAGTTAATGTAAGGAAAGGACTATTCTTCATGCATTGAAAGAAACTCTCTTTGTATTGTATTCCAAAGGCAAAATGAATACTTATTAACTAGTAATGTCTCTTCAAGGAAAGTTCTTTAGTATTTTGATCAAAATTACCTTTTCCAGGATGCTTTCTTTCTGCTGTTCTTTGAAGTCTTCCTTTTTGACTTTGAAGGACTTGTACAACAGCTCTAGTTTTGTAGGATCTGCCTGTAGATGCACTTCAGATCCTTTGTCATAGGCTTCCCAAGCAAACACTAGAGTAATTCAAAACATTTTAATGAGTTATCAGCTACATTTATTGTATGTTTATTTTCTTTTTTTTGGTGCTGGGGAAAGAACCCACGGCTTTACACGTGCTATGCAAGCACTGTACCAGTGAGTTACATCCCCAGCCTCTTAATAAATGTTTCTTAAAAGCAAGTTTTAAAACACCATTGGCAATTTTTTTTTTTTTTCCTTGCAGTGCTGGGATTGAACCCAGGGCCTTATGTTTGTGAGGCAAGCACTCTACCAACTGAGCTATATCCCCAGGCCAACCATCTGCAATTTCTTAGGAGCTTATATAAAATGCCTTGGCATAGAGCAGGCACTTACACTGTGTCTGAGCCATTGAGATGGTATCTCCTGTGTATCTAACGAAGTTGTCGCCTGCATAACTCACTCTGTGAATACAAACAAAAAACCTGTTTCAGAGATTGTTTTAAGGAATGGTAATTCATAAAACTGATTCTGAATTAAAATGAGCACAATCTATAGTTGGGTTAGAAAAGACTTAATTTTCCATTATCCTGAAATCTGTAAATTCACTTGATACTTACTCATCTGGATTCTTTCCTGCATTGGCATAAGGATTCTCTCTCATCGCTCTAGTTTTTGGATCATAGTAGGCAGAATTTGGATCTAAATTTCTCAAGTACTAGGAGAAAAAGTATTTAAATACTGAATTAATATTTATTTACAACAAATAAGATTTTAGTAGGTAGGAAGAATTGATAAGATCATTTAACACATTTAAATGTGTGTGTATACTTCCAGGATATAGGTGAAGAGAAAAAAACAAAATGATACCCTATCTTAGCAAAACTCTGATTATATTACCCAATTAACACCCACATACAATATGAGCAGATAAAATTTCAGCTGGGAAATCAAGTGTTTTTCAAATATGTATGTTAGATTGGCAAGACTTACTTTTGCTATATCTTCTCGAATCCTGAGATTCCGGACAGTAATTCGTCTCTTAGAGTCAAAATTCTGTCCTGGCATGTCAATATCATCTGCATATTTATCTTCATCCTCATCTTCACTATTGTGATCTTTTTCCTGAGAGGGAACAAGAAAATTAAAAGTTGAAAAAGAGAAGCATTTAGTTCTTAATTTTCCTTTCCCTTTAGCCAAACTTTTATTCATTTGCTATTTAGAAGTTATTAGGGAGCCGGGTGCAATGGCACAAGCCTGTACTCACAGGGGCTAGGGAGGCTGAGGCAGAAGATCAGGAGTTTGAAGCTAGCCTCAGCAACTTAGCAAGGTCCTAAGCAACTCAATGAGACCCTGTCTCTAAATAAAATATAAAAAAGGGCTGGGGATGTGGCTTAGTAGCTAAATGCCTCTGGGATCAATTCCTGGTACCAAAAACAAAAAAAGTCTCTTAGTAAGTAGTTGTTACAATATTAATACTAGTCATTGAAAACAAAGAAAGTAAATGTATACCTAGAAAGGGCAATGATTTATTACCGTTTGAGAATTTGGCTCCTCTTCTCCCCATTGATGTTTTGGAGAATTCTGCATTGTGAAAAAAGGAAAAGCATTGTAATTTTATTCCACTTAATCTATTGATTATTTAACACTGTAGTAGGGTTTTTTTGTTTGTTTGTTTGTTTAGGTTTTTGGTACTGGGGAATGAACCCAGGGCCTCATGCCTTATTTAACACTTCAGAAACATAATTAAAATAATTTGGCGCTAGAAGTGTAGTTCCATGGTACAGTGCTTGCCTAGCATTCACAAGGCCCTGGGTTCAATCTCTAGTACTACAAACAAACAAACAAACAAATTTCCACAAAACCCCTAACTGAACAGAATTTCACATTTCTTACTTGTAACAGAGATATCCTGAATGCAATTGTGAACAGTTACTTTTACTAGAGCGTGTACAAAGTCAGATTTTCTACAGAATTTTTTCTGTATAAGACTAAGATCACACAGGAATATCAGATGACTAATTAACCAATAATTTCTTTTCCTTTTTTCACACATGTATTATTGTTATTAAAAATAAAATGCAAACAAAAGCAACACATATACATTACAGAAAAAAATAACATAAAATAAGCAAAAGCATCACAGAGATAACTGGTGTAATATCCTGAAATATGTTCTTCTTGGAAATTTCCAAAACACAGAAATTTTAAATGCTCACAAAGTCTCACAAAACCAGTAAATATAATTTCTGTATGCATTAATCTTCAGACATAAAATATTCATAAATTTCATAGTTTTCTATCAAATCCAGAAAGAAAATGTGACCAGAATCTTGTAATAAGAATTCTCAGAGCCAAAACCACTTTTGTAAAATTTTGGCAATGAAGGAATCTACTCAAGTAAAACAATACTATGATTTAGGGAGAGTCCAAAATTCTTGTTAGAAAGAATTAGCAATGCTCAGCATGCTAACTCCACAAAAAAAATGCCTATAGCATGATCAGGATATCATCATGTCTCTTTAATGAGGCATTTTAGAAATTAAAAAAGAAGATAGCATTAGTGAGGAAACAGATGTGCATGCACATGTGCATGAGTATGCATGTACACACATCCTGATGTGAGTAACACTATGCATAGTCTTTCTGAATGGAAGGTTAAATGATATGTCATCAAAATTTTAAAACATACATTCACTGAACTGATAATTATAATTCTAGGAATTTATCCTAAGGAAATAATATGCTAAATTGTGTAAAGATGTATATAAGAATGTGATTTTTAGTGTGGAGTATAATTATCAAAAAATTGGGAAAAAGTAAAATTAACAATAGATGATTGGTTATATAAATTTACTGTACTCAATGGAACACTGAACAACTATTCAGAGAGTCTAGGGGGCTGGGGATATAGCTCAGTTGGTAGAGTGGCTGCCTTGCAAGCACAAGGCCCTGGGTTCAATCCCTAGCACTGCAAAAAAAGAAAAACAAGAGAGAGTCTATATGAGGTGAAGAAAAACATAATTTGCTAATTTTTTTGTGGAAAAAGGGAAGGAAAGGAAAATAAATTATATATTTGTATTTGTTTGTCTTTATACAAGAAACTGAGACACCCCCACAAAAACAACAACAACAACAAAACATTATGGGGGGAAGGTTTAGAGATAGAATGGGCAGGATGGGTTTTTTTTTATTTTTAAACTACATAGCTTCTTAAATTGTTTTGATTTTTGAATCATAAATTTATGTAAAAATAAATGGTATCATATGTCTAGATTTAATGACACAGAAAACAAAACCTCATTATACTATATATTGTTTAATAAATGAATATGTAAAGGTGAATCCACTAAAAAACATATATACATTATAGAGATATATTTGGGAGGAGAGGAAATGAGGCTCAGTGATAGAGCACAGCATGCTTGGCATGGGCAATACTCTGGGTTTAATCCCCAGTACCACAAAAACTCAACCCAGAAAGTTTTTAACACAAGGGTTATTTACTTTCTTTTTGATAATTTTCTATTTTTTTTACACTTAATATGTTGCATTTTCAAAATCAGGTATGTGAATGTTTTTAAAAGGTAACTATTTTGGAGTTCCCACTAGTTGTTGCTTAAATAAAGGACATTTACACTGCAATAGAGAAAGCTAAGTCTCTGCAGGGGAACCTGTTCTACCATATGCAGTTCATTTTAATATACAGGTACCCCAAATGGGCAAAAATCATCAGACCCTTTCATAACTTTAAGAACCTTTATTGGGGAAATAAATTATATGCTTACAATAACAGAGAATATGTTTCCACAACAAGAGGAACAGATTCTTTTCCTTTTCCCAGAGTTGGTAAAAATGAACAATAATCACAGCAATACAACAATTACAATACTTCATAATAGTTAACAATTATAAAGTGTGATATGTATGTTAAGTCTGGGGCAGGCAGGTCGGGGGGGTATGTGTTATCATTATGTCTTTTAGTATTCTACTGAGGTTCAGAGAAGCAAATTAATTTTTATAAGAGCAGGTAGTTAGCCAGGGACAGAGCTGGATTTTAAACACTTATCTGGTAAGTTATTTTGCCTTAGTAATTGTCTACTTGGTAATTACCTCCTGGTTGTGTTTGCTTTACAACTCATACATGCTGAGTCCCTTTTAGAAACTTAGTCATCAACTCTAAATGTTTATTATTTATTTGTGCCATGACACTGCTAAAAAGAAACTTTTACATGTAATATATTCACTGTTTTAAATCGACATGAATTTTTTAAAAAAGAAACTGGCTGCAATAACTTTTTTCTTTTTGCTTAGTTATAAAATTAATACATTTTCATAATTCGAAGTGTGGAAAGAAAACTTCACCAATTACATCAAATGAAGTGCTTAGTGTGTTTGAGGCTGTGAGTTCAATCTCTAGCATATATACACACACACACACACACACACACACGAAACCACATGAGAAAAGATAACTGGTATTCTGGTCTTTTTCTGTGATAATTATTTCTTTTCATATGACACTAAAATGTGTCACCTAATGTTGTGAAAAAGGTCTTAATAAAGGCTATTTTAAAAGCTATGCAACATTCTATAATGCAGATGCGTGATAACTTAATTTCCTGTCTGGAAATTTAAGGTATTTTCATTGTATTATTGTAAAAAATGCTGCAATGAGCATCTTTGTGCTTAATGATTTTTCTGAACTCTATAAAATTATTTAGAATGGATGTACTAATTTAATTCCAGAAAAGGCATATAGATAAGTTAGGAAAATATTTCCAAAATAATTATATCAACTTATATTCCCCTTAACAGTATAAATGGTGGCAGTTTTACTCCCGCCCTTCAATAGCATAGGTGCAGCATCTCTTATCTGAAATGCTTGGGACCAGACTATTTTGGATTGTGGAATTTTTCCTGATTTTGGAATATCTGTATATATATAATAAGACATCTCGTAAATGGGGCCCAAGTCTGAAACAAAATTCCTTCATGTTTTATATATGCCTTATACACATAGTCTAAAAATTTTATAGTGAATCTTCATTATGACTACAACTTGCCACATGAAGTCAGTTATGGAATTTTTTACTTGTGGCAATGATTTGGATTTTGGACCATTTTAGATTCTGGCTTTTTGAATTAGTGATGCTTAAACTATACTGTATTTTTCTCTCCCTCTTTTCTAACCAGAGATATATACAATAAATTCTTAAGTTAAATTCCATTTCATTGTTTTTAAAAGAGTTTGAATATTTTTTATTTCTGTTACTTACGGCTTGTTCCACTAATTTTCCTGAGGCTAATTCTTCTTGCAGTTTCTGGGCTTTCAAGGTTCGTTTGGCCTTAGAAAAGAAGACAGAAACATTTTAAATTAGGTCTGTGACTCTAAAGGGGACAGATTACAAACTATTTGAACCAGGAGTCAGCTAAGCAGATGGAACTGGTGGTAAACTGCAGATTTTGAACAAAATGGGAAGACTGCAGGCAACTCCAGACAACCGAATGACTCTTGTCAGACAAGTCCAGCATTATCATGTTTCAGTGTTGAAGAAAAGATGAGCTGGGTGTGGTGGAGCACTCCTGTAATACTAGGGACTCAGGAGACTGAGGAAGGAGGACCTCAAGATCAAGGCTGGTCTCAGCAACTTACCAAGATCCTCTCTCAAAATATAAAAAGGACTGGGGATGTAGCTCCACCATAAAGTGCCTCCAGGTTCAATTCCCAGTAACAAGAACAAGAACAACAACAACAACAAAACCCAGATTTTTATGTGAAACCTCTTATGATATTTAAATATTACCTCTAATTAAAAAAACCTGTTGACTATGATTTGAAGGAATGGGAATAAGTAGGTAAAATCACAATGAAAAGTTATAGAAGAATAAAATAAAATAAAAGTTATCTACTTCCTTCAACCATCCCTAAATGTTATGTGAGAGAACTACAACACAGACTTATGGGTCAATTATAGCCCAGGGGCCCAGAGTTCAGAAACTGAAAAAGCCAAAAACTTTGATGTTAATTTGTTTTCATGTTTCTAGTATCTTTCAATGTATAAGTTGGGAATAAAGGTTAAAAAAATAAATAAATAAATCAAATAAGAAGAAACTGCTGCCAAATAGGGCTACCACCCTGTTTATTTTCACTATTCAATAAGGCATCATTTTTATAGTCCTTTAAGATTTGAAAAATAGAGTTGTTAAGTTAGGATACAACAAAATGTACATTATTTAAGGAGCGTAGAAAAGCAGGGAATTTTTCTCACCAGATCAACTTTGGCATATTCTTCCACAATTTTCATGTGTTCTTCTGGATTATAGCCATTCCATCGATCTCTCTTTCCATCATAGTCAAACATCAGTTGAGGCTGGACATGTTCATCTGGAGCTATATTAGTACCTGTAAATTTGGCCCCAACTCGCCTAGGTCTCTGGAAAGTAGAAGATTTAATTTTTTCCTAAATATATGTAGCCCAGAAAATTTCATATAATCTTCACAGAGCAGATATGAATACACTGTGGGCCATTTATGGTCTATCCAATTATCAGAGTTTTCTAACAGAAAATTTTGATGGTGCAGGACTAATTACACTCAAAATAATTTTACTTGCACCAAAATATAGATAATTTTAGAAAAAGAGAAGTTCTCTAGAAAGGTAAAAAAGACTCTGACATCAGTTTTCAAAATTCTCAAAGGTGAACTTACCTCAAAGCAGTCTTTCTTTTTGTGTGTCATGGCTCCACAATTTTCACATGCTCCTTTGCGGTACTTAGTAGTTATGGAATTCTAACAAAAATGTAAAGAAAACAAAGCAAATGTTTTATTCATATGAATAAGTTCAAAGATAACTTGGTTCTAATGACTATCTTATCAAGTGAAACAATTTTCTAAAAATATTTTTTTAGTTGTTGATGGAGCTTTATGTTGTGTATTTATATGTAGGGCTAAGAATCGAACCTAGTGCCTCACACATGCTAGGCAAGCGCTCTACCACTGAGCTATGACACCAGCCCGAAATAATTTGTTAAGAAGAAAATCTGTTGTTAAGTATTCACACATTCATAAATAAGAAAGTCTAAGGATTTCAGCAATAAGAAAAATATAGCAGCTAAAGTTGTATACATTGTGAATTTCACACCTGATAAAGGGTTACATAATCTTTCTACTTTATTTAGTATTACATTAAAAGTTCTTATATTAAGTTCTTAAAAATAAAGTCTCCATATCCATGAGAACACCTAAAGGTAGCCTACATACCTCTTTTACTCCCCTTTTGTACCATTCCCCAGATGAGCTGAATTGCTTTTGTTTCTCTGGTTGTGGTCTCTGATGCTTTAAAGTAGGTCTTTTTGATGGATCAATATACCATGGCACGGAAGAAATATACTGAGGAATATGAGGGTTGATGTCTCTGTAATAAAATTTAAAAAAATTTAATAATAATGTTTGAAAATAGTATTACAAGTACAAAGGTAACTTACACAGAATCTAAGAATAGAAATATTGCAGTGGGAGGGGAAGAGAATATGGTACTTTATAATAAAGAACAAAAAAAAAAAAAAAGAAGAAAGTAATTTATGTTACACTGAAAAAATTTCCAATCAGATACTAAAGATAGTGATATAGCTGAAGAGGAGGAGAAAGGAAGGAAGGTAAAAATGTGAGTTAAATCTTCTATCAGAGAAAGAAGTTAGAAGATAATGTCTAGTCAATTGATTAAAATAATCTTATAAGTATTATTATTTAGAGATGTTCAGCATTTGTATAAATGCTATAAATGGTTTCCTGTCAAAACAAAGGATTAGATAGAAATCTGAATTTTCAATGAACAGATCATGAAAAAAATAACATACTTTCCCTCTTCATCAACTTCTGCTGGAGCATTTCCCAGTTTTCGCTGTTCTTCTAGCTCCTTCTTCTTTCTCCAGTCCTCTCTAGTCATCTTCTTTGGTTCCTCCAAATTCATTTCCTTGGACCCCGACAGGGGTGCAGCATTAACCGTGTCCACAGCTGCTGCCGACATGATGGCCTGGCCCTCCTAAAGGAAGAGAGTCCTTCACAGAAAGAAGTAGGCCTTTGTGAATTCATCACTGAAACCACTAAAAACACTGTAGTAACATATGACACTGGTTACATATAATGTTTCATGTTCCTCTTCTTTCATAATGTCGGTGAAAGGTCTCTTTCTCTGCCTCAAAGTCTCTACATACTTTTAGTACTGTTTCTCTTCCAACTCTAATTTACAAATGGAGGGAGACACATATTTAAAATTTCACAGGACTCTTTTGTGTACATTCCTGAATTGCCCTTTCCAGCATGTGTCCCAAACTTGTTAACCAGAGCAACTCTTAAGAAAGTATACAAAGTTCCATCCCTCTTTCAAGAAAAAAATGCCTTTTCACTGTCTCTATTTCCTCACCTACTTCCCTTCTCACTCTAACTTAGCCTTGGTCCCCAACCATTCCAATAGTTACCACTACTTATCAATGTTCAATGTGCTGAATCAACTGGACATTTTTCAGTTCTCTTCCTTCTCTTTTTTTTATATGTTCCTATTCCTTGGCTTCTCCATTACATTCTTTGGTTTTTCCTGTACCTTTCTCATTGCTTCTTTTGTCCCCTTAAAGGCTCAATCTTTACTGCCCAGTTATTTAATGTTAGTTTCCTCAAGGCTCAGTCAGAGCTTCATTCATTAGTCTACACAAAAGCAGTTTCCAAAGCTTCAAAAGCCACAATATATCACTGTTGGAGTTTCAGTTTATTTCTGTACTCCAGACTTTATTTGAGCTTTAGATACAGATATCTGAATTGTTTACTTGTCCTCTCAAGTAGAGGTCTTAGAGGCACCTAAACTCAAGAAACCCTAATTCAAACTCCTAATCTTCCCTCTAAATCAGAGTCTTCTCTCCCTGTGCACTATTTCAATGAAGGACAATAACATCCATTTCTTTAAATTTTTTTTTTGTTCTTGGTAGATATACATGACAGTGCAGTGTAGTTTGATATGTTACACATACATGTAGTATATAATTTCCCATTCTTGTAGTTGTACATGATGACACCATCCATGTCTTTTTTTTTTTTTGCAGTGCTGGGGATTGAACCCAGGGCCTAGATTGAACCCACTCTACCAACTGAGCTATATCCCCAGCCCTCCATCCATTTCTTTATGTAAGTGTTCCAGATTATCTCCATATCTGTTTCATTACTATTACTTTCACCTTCAGAATATCACTGAAATGCATCTACTTCTTTCCATTCTCAATGCTACCACCCTAGTGTATTTAATTACTTTGACTTATTGGTCTGCTGATCCCTCCAAATTAATTCTCCACACTGGAAACAGTTTTTCAAAACACAAATTTGATAATATCATGTCTTATTACCCAAATGTAACCCTCAATGCAGAGCCATCCAAGAGAAATGTAATAACAACCTCATATATGATATTGTTTTCCACTAACTTTAAAAAAGTAAAAGGAGAGTAAAATTACTTTTATGTGATTTCATTTAACTCAATATATCCAACACATTATAATTTCAAATTCTAATCAACATAAAAAATCAATCCAGTTTTCAAAACTGATATGGACATTATTTATATTTGGACCAGTCATATTTCCAGTTTAAATATAGCCACAAATAGCTAGTAACTGTCAAATTGAACAATGCAGCTTAATTGGTTCTTATCATCTTCTCTAAAAATCAACATCTTTTTAGCACATAAGGTTCAGGATGGTCTGGTACCTGTCTGCCTTCCAGCCTGTTAGCTTTTCATCCCTGTGACCAAAATACCTGACCAGAACAACTTAAGAGGAGAAAACACTGGGCTTTTACACATGCTCTTTCTCAGTGAGAAGTGCTTAATGGTTAAGAGTCTGTGGTGCTGCTGAAAGATGAGCTCCTCTCCTGTGTTTAATCCAAAGAAAACCTCCACAAATACTGTGTAATATACAAACTTATGACAATCTAAGTATACAGTGAGGTGAAGAAGGACAATGGTAGATTTGGTTATTTTCACTGTAACAACTACTATTTCTTGAGCTAACCAGGCATGATCTCAACTAATCTTTTCGACAACCCCATTTTACAAATTCTGAGATTAAGACTCTCGCCACGGACACATGCTAGGAAGAGACAAAGATCTCAAACCCAGGCCTGTCTGATTCCAATGTCCGTTCTAGCCACCGTGTTATACTTCACAGGACATTGGCTTCTGTGCCTGCAACATTAAAAATTACAACCGAATAAAGTGTCGTAGTCACCAAGTTGTACTTATTAGATACCCTCGCTGTGGAGAGGCCTATTTCCTCCAGGTAAAAACAATAGCTCCGACTGACGGAGTGCTTACTGTGAGTGCTTAGCACTTTACACAGGCCATCTCACTAAGCCTCATAATCGCACAAGCAAGTAGGATCATCCCTACTTAATGAGAAAACTGAAGCTCAAAAGATTTCTTCTGGAGGAAACAGTGTGTCAACTTGGGAAAAGGACCGCTCCAGATCCCCGAAACACTCCGAGAAGAGGCACTGGCAGTTACCCCGACTCTCTGAAGACACAGGCTCGGTGTGGCTGAACCCCAGTGTCCGGCCTGCGTCCCAGCTTAGTAATGGGTTCCCCATCCTCGCTCCCTCATCATCCCCGTGGTAACACATAATGATCATAGTCTCCCACCCACTTTCTGAGGTTTCCTAGCTCTTTCCCACCCCTACCTCACCGCCCGAAAAGCCTCAGAATATTTCCTTACCCGGTCCCGCCGCAGCCGACCTCAAAACCATCCGACAGAAACGCAGGTAATCCGGCAATGTTTACTTCCGGGCTTGCTGTCTTCTCCCGGCAGCCACTGCGGTAGTTTCCGGACGACCGGCACATGCGCACTGACAAGCGCTTGCCCCGGGTGTTGCGAGATTCGAGCTGTGCGTGTTTCCTCGGTTACTTCGCGAGGCGTGAGAAGTTCTGGCTGTGCAGCTTTCCCACTCTTACTTGGAAGTCCTTGTTCCTATTAGAATCGCAGCATTTTAGGATGTAAAAACCTCCCGAAAATTAGTACCTAAAACAGGCAATAGCTTAAAACTCGCTAGAGGCGTATCTAATGAATGGGGAAGTTCGTGACATCTGAACTAAATAAAGCAGTTAAATTAGTCGTAATTAGTAACCAGCCAGTGTGGCACGCTGGGAATGCGTGTGAACACAAAGTGGCTTTCCTTGAGTTTGCACCATACAGAGTGAGAAAGACACTAAAATAATTATTCAAATAAGTTACAGCTGTAAGAAGTCGCTAGAAAAGGAGTTATCAGGAGCTTCGAGACGGCATGTTTTGGTAATTATGTCACTTCGCCCTGAAGTGAACTTGCATTTTATCATGGAGAAAAAAATTCTTTAAGAGACTTTCCGTTTTGGAAAGCAATAGCATTTCTAGCATTCCCACCCTCCTTGGAAAGAATACATGTGAGGTTTCGTTTGAAAAATTTTTTTTGACGGTGCTGGGGATAAAACCCAGGGCATAAGGCCTGGTAGGCCAGTCCTCTCTACCACTCACAGACACCCCCAACTGGAAAGTATACATATGAAATAAAATACTGGAAAATAAGCAATAATTTTGGTGACAGAATTTCCTGTGACTTGTGTGTGTGCGTGTGCTACCTCTTTCTGAACATTACCCCCTGCTCCCAAGCCTGTAAGCCTTTTCAAATATTCAAAGAGCTAACGTCTTTGCCTCAGTAAAAGACCCCAGGGTAACAGAATTCCCTCCCACCCTCTTAGAAGAGAATCTGTGTTGCTTGAAGTTAACGAATGTAAACAATTTTTATTTTATAAGGCAGGCTGCATACAAAGGAAGAGTGCTCATTTCAGAGGGGCTAAGCTTTCAGAAGATCTACATTTTTTTTCAAGCCTGCCAAATTTTTACAATATTTGAAAATAAATAGAAATAAATAGAAATACTTTTATTTTCAGTCCTTTCTACAGTGTCAATTAAATAAAAAGCCTTCAAAACAATTAAACCGTGACATTGAGTCAGTGCGTTAGTCCACACAGCTCAATATTATGGACAGCAAAAAGCCTCCCAAGTTTTTTGGGTATTACACGATCCCAGGTTTTTTTTTTCCCTCGGTAGGAAACAGATCGCAAACTTGCAGAGCGCTTTTGGGCGGGCCCTGGCAGGATGGGTTCCTCTCATTGGTTCTTTCTCCAGACTCCGCCCGAGGTCCCGCCTCCTTGAGGACCAGCCAATTGAATCGCGAGTTGTGATTTAAACCGAGGGCGTGCAGCGTCTTTGGCTTTGCGGTTTGGGGTGAGTTTGGTTGTTGGGAGCAGCGTGGGGAGCAGGCTTCGCGGGGAAGGCGGAGTGGTGTCGGCTGGAAGCTCTGGTCGCGAGCCCGTGACTCCCGTGCTGGTGCAATCGCGGCCTCGGGCCGAGTCCTGGCGCACGGCGAGTCTCTTCTAGTGGGTGCCAGTCCCGAACCGCCTGTTTAGACCGGTGAGCCTCTGACTCTGGCTTAAGTGCCTGGTGGCTCTGACATGGGCTTCTTCCTCTGCTTAGTTCTTGTGTGTGTTTGGACGTCCCCTGGGCAGAAGGTTTGAGCTGTCTCCTATGCCTTCGCTTCCCTCTCCTTCCCCAACCCCCAGTCTCTAATACACACATCTCATCCCTAGAGCAATCCAGAATGGCTACTCTGATCTTCGTTGATAAGGAAAATGGAGAACCATGTACCCGCGTGGCTCCTAAGGAGGGGCTGAAGCGGGGGGCTGGGCCTGGTGAGTATACAAGGCTGCAGTTAAGACACTCAGGTGTTGTGGATGTGGCCTGGAGACAACTGAGCATTTAGTGTAATTCGTAGGCAACTACTCAGATTTGTTATTTTTTTAAAAAAATCCTCAATATTTTGGTTTTTGGTGCTAGAGATACAACCCAGGGCCTCCACATACTAGGCTGGTACACTACTACTGAGTCACATCCCCAGCCCTCCTTCTCAATGTTAATGCGATGACTTAAGAGTATTGAACCTCTGTACTTTCAGTACTTGAGATATTCTCTTAGGTATATCATAGCTGTGCCACTGCCAGAAATGAGGGTCAGCTTTGGGGGTAAGAATTTGGTCAAGTTTGTATACAGCACTGGAGTTACAAGGGTGTTCACTGGTCTAATCTTACGGTGAGATTTTTTTTCCTTTGCCAGTTAAAGCCTTAGATGGGAGATCTCAGTTTTCAACACCACGTGTTGGCAAAATATTTGATGCTCCTCCAGCCTTACCTAAAACTGTGAGAAAGGCTTTGGGAACTGTCAACAGAGCTACAGAGAAGACAGTGAAGACCAATGTACCCCTCAAACAAAAGCAACCAAATTTCTCTGCCAAAAAGGTAAGTGTTGGCTATAAAGATACTATTTAAACTTCAGCACTTTTGACTCTGAAAGTGACTGTCGCATCCTACCTGCCCATTTTCCCCCTGAGTAGAAGAGAAATGCAAATTAGCAAATGTGAATAGAGGAGAATCATATTGTACTTCTGTGTATCTTGAACTGAGAAGTCTTAGAAGTAGCTAATGTGTAATTTCACCTCACCTGACTTTAACTTGTATCTGGAAGCAGATTGGTTTGTGGTATCTAATTACAGATACATAAAATACTGAGAAGGTGCTTGATGATATTACTCAGGTGCTACCAACCTTTTCCCCTCCTCCCAGAGCAAACACCAGCTTGTTAGGGGACCATTTGCTAGCATGCTGATATTTGTGGTCACAGGGTACAGGATATTGTATCCCAGACTGAGAGGACTTTGTTGTGAAAGATGAGTTTAGCATATGGATTAACACCTTGAATACTTAATGTGCATTAGAAAACAGTTACATCAAACCCGTAGCTTACATTAGTGTAGCTTAGGACAAAGGTGTCTGGTGAAAAAAAAAAACAAAAAACAAAAACAAAAGTTGATGTAAAGAGAAAATGTTCAATGCAGGTATTGCGATGATAGGGGAAAAATAATGTTATCCAGAACCAAAGTGTGGGAAACCTGTGATAGAGATTTCCTCTAGGCATGCACAAATGAAATAAGGTAAATCAAGAACACCTAGGCTTCCATTTCTTCTGTAGTTGACTGCCTGTTTCTCAAAAATCCTAGATCATCATTTAACTGCCTCTTAACTGTGTATTTGAGGAAGATAAACTTGTTAATATGAACCAAGCAAATAATTAAGGTAACACTGGTAGGAAAAAAAAATAAATAAATCACACTTCTATATACCAAAAATGGCTTTGAAGATTAGCTACTATTCTTGGACTCATGCACATTTTCTCCTCTGTTAAGTTTGGATAATTGAGTTGATTAGCTCTAAATTAACTGCTCAATGTTCTTGATCACTTGTACTAACTGCTAATACTTAAATGTTCAACTTTTGAGCCAGGTTACTTGAACTGTATTTCAATTATATATATTTAGATTAAGTATGGTCATGAGGACTAAGGATCATGGCTTCTTAGATGGCAGCATGAAATTGGCAAATTTTAAAATGCGGTGAAGTAATATGTTTGAAGAGGCCCTATCATCTATTGCGCTGCTTGTTTGACAAGACTTCCATTCTTGCTAACACATATTTTGTTGGGTTGTTCTAGGTGACTGAGAAGACCGTAAAAGCAAAAAGCACTGGTTCTGCCTCCGATGATACCTATCCAGAAATAGAAAACTTCTTTCCCTTCAATCCTTTAGGTAGTATCTTTTGGTATGGCAAAAATTGTTTTTGACCTCTAGTTTCTCTTGTAATTCAACTTAGCTGTAACTTGGTTGAGTACAGTAGTGACCCCAGACTATAATGAGACTGACCAAATCTGGTTTGCTTGTATTAACTATACTTGATCAGGTGGAATCATTTGCAAGGTATTACCTCCGTCAGGAGGGGAATAGAAACAAAGATATGTAGGACTTTGTTCCTGACCTCAAAAGCTTAGTGCCTAGGGGAGGTGTGCCCAACATTGAGCAAGTGCCAGTGTGGACAGTCTTTCTAGAAAGCCTTTTCAGAGTGTGCAGAGCGCCTTTGTGTCAAGTTGAGCAATGTCTAAAAGCACCTTGGTTGGATAAGTATTTCTGGGTTTTAAAAAAAAAAAATCTCTGTAGCTAGTGAAAACGTATTTTTAAGAATTCCTTTAACCAGCTGCATGTATCCAAAGTCTTTTCTATCATAGGACCAGCTCTTCA
>JAJEJO010000513.1:201960-253886 GCA_020662805.1 Glaucomys volans
CAGCTGCATGTATCCAAAGTCTTTTCTATCATAGGACCAGCTCTTCAGGCTTCCATTTACTCCCCCAGTTGAGGAGGGGATTCTGTGTGTCAGGCACTCTTAGGCTTTGGATGCAGTGGTTAGCACGATACAGTAGGCTCTGCTGTGAGGGAGCCCATAGGGCTGAGGGAAAGGCAAACACTGAAGAGATCATCTCACTGATTGTCAACAGGAAGAAAGTATTGTAGATCAAAGTGTGCAGAGAGCCAAGGTGGGGAGAAGGACTGAAGAGTGAAGCATGGGGCAGGTCAGGCAGGGCCTTTTAGAATATTTTTTATGTGTGTACTGGAAATTGAACCCATGGGTGCTTTACCACTGAGTTATCTCCCCACTCTGTTTTTAAATTATTTTTACTTTGAAATAGGGTCTAGTAATTTGCTGAGGCTGGCCTTCTACCTCAGCCCACAAGTCTTTGGGATTACAGGTGTTCCCCACTGTACCTGGCAAGGACCATAGAGATTTCTGATCCAGATTTTTTTTTTACCCCTTTGACCAGCTGGCTTTTAGTATTACTTTTACTAAAACATTCAGATTGTTATGATTTTTTATATATTAAAAACAATTGTTCAGTTAGTACTCTTGACATTATATTGTGAGTTTGCCCATCTGGAGGGCAAGCTTTGAGAAGGTTTGCTGAGTTGGGTAGGAGGGATTAAGTTTTGATAAAGTGTAATATATCCATACTAATGATTGCCATTTAGCCATTAAGAAAAATGAGGTAGATTCCATATGTATAGACCAGGAAGGAGGCCTACAACATGATGTATTTGAGGAAAGATATTGCCAAATAGCCCTGCAAAATATCAATTATTGACCCATTGAACCCATGTACAGTGAATGAGGATCTCTGCTTCCTACCTCTTCTCTAACTGCATGTTTTAAAAATCTAACCTTTATCAGAAAGGCAGTGAGCTCATTGTTTTAATTTTTTAGTGTGTATATTGGCCTATTTGATTATTGGCCATTTGTAATTTTTGAAATTTTCTATTTGCATTTATTATCCTTTGATTATGTGACTTTTTTTTTTTTTTTTTTTTTTTTAAGAGCCCTTTGGGGATACATAAAATTAGCCCTGTAATATGGCAGACTTCTTTCCTCTGGAGTTCTTTCTTTGTTTTTTCTTTATAATTCAGTGGTTTTAAATTGAGTAGTCATATGTCACTCAGTATCTTGACTTCTGGGTTTTTCCAACTCTTAAAAAAAAAGAGCAGGCTAATTCCCAAGGACCTAGGTTTTGGAGCCCTTTCCTAGCTAAGTACAAAGATGAGAACTACTACTTTCTGATCTTTTGGGAGAACACTTAACCTCTTTGAAAAGGAAAACTCAGAACACTATTTTAATCATACTTCTGTTTTTGTCAAGAGAAATGGTGGATTTAGATAATTCCTAAGTAGTAAGAGACTTGGGTTTTAAGACAAAGTTACCTAATACAGTGGCTCTTTTGGTTTCAGGACCCTTTTATACTTTTAGAAATCGTTGAAGATCCCAAAGACTTTTTGCTTATGTGTCCTGTTTATATTGTTCCTATATTGTTCCTTAATTGTTCCTATATTGGAAATTAGAACAAAAGATAAGAACATTAATTTATTAAGTAATAAACATTACATTAAGAAACTTTTTTAAACATGACAAGTTTCCAAATAAATCTAATGATAGGAATGGTATGGCTTATATTTTTGAAAATTTTCTTAATTTGACCTAATAAGATAATTGAACTATGGTCAAATTAAATTTGAAAATTTGAAAATTTTCTTAATTTGACCTAATATGATAATTGAATTGTGTGTTTAATCTGTTGCATCTGTTTTGGCCAAGGCAAATGAAGAACATCAGGCCTCATGCAGATGTAGAGTTAGGAAAGGGGGGTATTAGTTTTATCAGGTGAATGTCAATGGTTTTCTTATGTTTGTCTCTAAAACAAGTGGCTGTATCTGAATTGCAATGTAGAATCAGAGACCATATCAGTGAACATAGTGTATTCTGATAGTACTTTGGTCTAGCACTGTATCTTCTGTCTTTGCATTTATTATGCATTGATCACTTAGAAACATAGGTTCATTGAAAGGTAGATATCTAAATGTTGTAATGTTTCATCATTTAACAAAAAACCATTCATAATCGCCACTGATCTCATCAGAAAAGTCATAAGTATTAGCTAAATGATCGCAAAATGTTTTCCAAACTGTCATGCTAAGTATTCCAAACAAGTTTTCCACAACTGTAATTTTTTTTTCTTGATGCTCTTGAATTGTTACTGGCAAGACTTTTGTTTGAAGTGTGATAGACTTTCTTCATTCCTTTGAGAAAATGTGTGACAAATACCCAAGTTTGAATGACCATAGTTTAATCTTTCATTGTTCTTTGAAGTGAAGATGTTTCCAGAGGAGGTACTTTAGTTTTTCTTGCAACTTGGTTGCACAAATTGTTTTATTAGGATGATTCTCAGCTGCAATTACACACATCTGTTATTGTAGCCACTGGGAAGGCTGAGGAAGGAGGATCAAGAGTTTGAGGCCAGCCAGGGCAACTTGGTGAGACTCTGTCTCAAAATGAAAAGACCAAGGGATGTAGCTCAGGGGTAGAGTGCCCCTGGGTTCAATCCCTAGTACCAGGCAGGGGAGGAAATGATTCCTTAGCATGTGACAGAAATATTTCTCTTTTTTTTTTTGGTACTGGGGATTGAACCCAGGGACACTCCACCGCTGAGTCACATCCCCAGCCCTATTTTGTATTTTATTTAGAGACAGGGTCTCACTGAGTTGCTTAGGGCCTCGCTAAGTTGCTGAGGCTGGCTTTGAACTCGTGATCCTCCTGACTCAGCCTCCCAAGTGCTGGGATGACAGAAATATTTCATGGCACAGTTATCATTCTGTCATACAGAATCTTAAGACATCTTTTCAAGAGTTGAGAGACTATTACTGTGTATGGTAAAGTGACTTTTTTTTTTTTTAACTACAACTGAATAGTGAAGTGTAGTGACTGCTAATAGAGTTCATTGCCATGCCTTGATTTGTGCTAAGGCACTAGCAATTCTATCCACCATTGCCTTAATACCATCATTGCAGATGTCAATGGGGGAAAAGGTATTAATATTGGGAAATTGTTTTGGCCTTGTGGATCCTCCAAAAGATTCTCTGACCTCCAGCATTCTGCTGACCATTGATCTGCTGTCCTGATGAGATGCTTTTCCTTTGTGACAGATTTTGAGAGTTTTGACCTGCCTGAAGAGCACCAGATTGCACACCTCCCCTTGAGTGGAGTGCCTCTCATGATTCTTGACGAGGAGAGAGGACTTGAAAAACTGTTGCAGCTGGGCCCCCCTTCGCCTATGAAGATGCCCTCTCCACCATGGGCATCTAGTAAGTGAACAGGTGCCCTCTTGAAGGCTGAAAATGACCTGTTTCATAACATGCCCATTACTGTGGGGACAGGAATTGTGCAGAAGGGCAGCCCATGGGTAATTTCTATTCTTTAAGGGGAAAATTGCAGAATACTGAAAACTCTTCTCAATTTGGTATTTTTAATTTTAGTCTCCAATTCCCTGGCCACATGAAGTAATTCTGGAATATAGTCAGTCTTAGATATTGCAAAAGGATTCAATTTAACGTGTAGCTTCTTAGGCTGAAGTTGAAGTGTATACAAAACTTGTTTGGAGAGAACTCCAGTGATATCCCCACTAATAGAGGATTGAGACCCCTGTGCTGTAGTATAGAATGACTCTACCTTGTTACTGCCCAAGGTTTGAGATCTTAGTTGAACTCAGTCAGAAGTCATCACTGTGCTGCCTGTTTTTCCTATGAGATAGCTTGTCCTCTTTTATCATTTGTTAGACAGTTCTTACTCTGTTCAGAACAGTTGAGGTTTAGGTACTGCTAAGACTTTTTCTAAAGCAGATCAATTCTGGGTCCACAGTCCCATAGTAAGAAGTGTGTGAGGTGGGATTGGGAGTAGGGATTCATTAGACAAAGGGGAAAAACATGTTATGATTAAAAGTGACAGCTAGTCTGGTGATGCGAACAACAAGGTTTACAGAAATCTAATGAAAAATTCCTCTTTTGTAGATCCATTACAGTCTCCTTCAAGCATTCTGTCAACCCTGGATGTGGAAATGCCACCTGTTTATGATATGGATATTTAAATTTCTTAGTGCTTTCTAGTTTGTGTTTGTATTAATAAAGCATTTGTGTAACAGACTCTAATTTTGTGATTGGAATTACTTGGAATTTACTTAAAGCAGTACAGGAATTGAAGTGTTTAACAGACCAGAGGCTATCATCTGACAATGCAGATTTTTTTGATTAGCAATATCTACCTTAAAACCCTATGGTTTATGTTAATAGTTTATTTTAGAACCTGCCACTGTTTTCCCTGACAAATATACCCTTCAATATGTACTTTACTGCTTTTTTTGTGGCCATTAACTAGTGACAGTTATTAGATCTCTTAATTAGAAAAGCCACTTCCAGCTCATTAGGTATTTATTGCTAGGCATTCTTTATTGCTGGTTCTGTTTAGTTTCTAATGACTTTAATACCCAGTATTCAGTAATCAGAATTTGCAAGTCTTTAAGTCTGAGAACTCAACCTCCTTGGGATCTTCAATTAGATTCTTTGAAGATCTCGACAATTTACCCATAGTAAAATCTACTCTGCACCTGTAGGAAACGATTTAGCTGTTTATCCTGTTGGACGTTAAGTATTTGAAGTATTTAGTGTCTGACATTCCTCAGGTGAGGCTTAGATCACTGACTTGCCAAACGTGTGAAGAGCTAGAAAGTGATACAGCTGATACTTTTGCTACTGAATGAGCCCTGCTTTGCTATCCCACTACAGTATGCTAAACTGAACCAATTTTACCAGACCTTTTTTTTTTTTTCTTTTTTTAAACTGGGAATTGAACCCAGGGTTGCTTTATTCTGAGCTATGTCCCCAGTTTATTTTTTACTTTGATACAAGGTACCACTAAGCTGCTGAGGCTGACCTCAAACTTGATCCTCCTGCCTGTCTCCTGGGTCACTGGGACTACTGGTGTGTGCCACCATGTCGGGCTACAAAAGTTTTGCGTGAAGTGGGAACCCTAAATCTCAAATCTGCCTCAGAAGGATTTAAGGGTCTTTAAGGGATACAGCCACAGGGTGGCCTGAAATGTGGGGAAAGGTGACTGGAGACAAGGGAAAGTGAAGGAATGGGCCTGTGCACCAGTGGTCAAACTTGATGGTTCTTTATAGGATCCATGTTCAGAAAATGGCAGCATGAGTGTGATCTGAGGGTGGAGCTTTTTTGTCCTCTCATGTCAAAGGTTGCCCACTGGACACCTGTACAGGCCCAAGAGAAGGGTCTACGGTTCCAGAGGGTTTGAGAGACATAAGAGGCCTCCCAAGTTTCTGAAATACCTTAAACTGTCGGTACCAAGGTGACCATACCCCAGAGGCCTTATCTACAGTAAATCTAATTGGGTATACGGCTTAGCTGAATGACCTGTGAAGTTTTTTAAGTGAAGCTAGAGGTTTACCCAGATTTCCCTTCAGTTTCATTTTGACTCTTCTGGTTTTCGGAATCAAATTAGATTCTAAATGGTTGTTCATATTTTTTTTTTTTTTTTGGCAGGGGTAGGGAGTAGTTGATAGTTTAAAAATGTTTCCACCATTTGAAATTTCAGTGTTTCTCTTATCTCTGATTTTGGACTGTCTTAGAAAAGCAGATCTGGCCATAATTGGTTTTCAGCCTTCGAAGGGCTTGGTGGCAGAGTGCTGGCTGTCTCTTCTGAGGTGGAGTGTGGGCCTTCTAACCCATAGACCCTACTTCAAAGTTCCCTGAGGGGTAATTGAAGTGTTCCTTTTGTTCTTTCTCACCATACCTAGCCTCAGTTCACTTCCCTTGCTTGGGTTGTGGAATTACTTGAATCTGATCCCTGCTTGATGCTTGGCTGTGTGGGAAGCCTTTCCCCTGGAACCTTTGTAGCCGCAGCAGTCAGGTTAGAATGGGAAGCCTTTCTAAGCTCTCATTGCCATTGTTATTGGAAGAAGCTGAAAGGTATTAGGCATGTAATGCTAGGAACACCTACAGCCACTGATCCTGACTATAGAACTTTCTACCCTCTAAGCATAACAATTAGTCTGCGTTTCTGGAATTAGTAGGAGAACTAAGAAGAGTACAGTAAAACTCCTAGGACACTGGGTTTTAGTGGGAATTACTAGGTCTGATATCCTCAGGTATCAGTCACTGAAAAGCAAGGTAATTCTGAATGATTTTCATGTTCAATTCAAATGTAGAAACTTTGGGAAATTGTCTCTTGGGAATGGAAGGAACCAAGGGTTGGGAGCAAGTGGACTAGTTAGTCCCTTAATGATGAATTGCTGTTCTCTGGGTCAGCACTGAGCATGGAGTGATTGGATCTTTTCATCAGCTCGCAATACATTTACTGTGTGTTGAGACTAAGAACTTTAGGCGAATGCTCTTTGAATACTGATAATCTTGGGATTTTGCTCCCTTCTTACATTCTGGCACCTGTCAGTAATGAGACAGACCTTATTCCTGCCTTTATTGTTTAAACTTCTGCCTTTCTTCCCACCACCACTGCCTCCCTGGACACTGTCCCCCCAGTGCAGGGTATGGGGGCTAACAGGAATGTCTTGCTACCATTTATTCTGTAAACCTGCATCTTGCATCAGATTGTCCCTCCTCACAGGTGCTCTGGGCTGACACCTCCTTGCCTTACCTTCATCACTAAAAATTCTTCCTTGCCTCCATATACTTCTCTAGCTATGGACTTTCCCACTTCACTCAAATTGTAGCTCAGTCTTGTCCTCTTTCTTGACTGCAAACTCCCTGTATGATCCTGTCTATTGTTCAAAATAATACCTACGTGCTAAGGACATACATAGAGACCTAGGTCTCTCCCCGAACACCCCTCTGTAGTTGTAGCTGCTTGTGATCTCAAATCAGTTATTTCTAAACTGGAACTCTTCATTCTCCCCTCTCATGTCTGCCCCGTGTGAACTTTGTTCTTCCATAAATGGCATTTACTCCTGCCACAAACCTGGGAGCCATCCTTATCACCTCTTCCATATCCTTGTCCATCTCTTTCCACATCCATTCTAAAACAAGGCCTGGGGCTCGTGTGATAGTTCATGCCTATAATCCCAGCAGCTTGGGATCCAGCATCTGAGGGAGAAGGATCATAAGTTCAAGGCCAGCCTGGGCAACTTAGACCCTGTCTCAAGAAGGATTGGGGATGTAGCTTAGTGGTAGAGCATTCCTGTGTTCAATTTGCACTATGGCAAAATAAGTAAAAACCAGGCCTGGAATGGATCTGCTTCTGGCATGTATTCTTATTCACTTCTTCCCATTTGTCACATGCAAACTGTCATCTTTTGAATGACCAAAACCTCCTAACTGGTCCTTTGCATCTGCCATGCCCCTTCCTGCCCATGCTTTCTCTGCCATTGACCAGAGTGATATATTAAAATGTAAAACCAATTGTTAGTCCCTTACTTAAAGCTTGCCAGTTCATTCTCATTGTGCCTTGGATAAACTCTGAACTCTGGCCCTGGAGGCCCTGTGTGATCTGGGTCCTGCCTGGCACTCAGGTGTTACCCTCTTCCATGCTCATTCTCCCTAGAAGTCAGCTGCAATAGCCTCTAGTACTTGTTTGCATGGCTCCTCCCTGTGTCTGGCACCCCATGGGATACATGCATGTGGCTTCACAAGGGTGGCCTCCCCAGTTGCATTTATTGCTCAGGTAGTCTTGCCTGTCTGATTCCATCTGAGGCAGTTGATGCTCTCTGACCCCATCTCAAGCAGAGGACAAGCTTGCTTTCCTCACCTATGTCTCACCTTCCGCTCATCTTTGGCTCACCTCACACATGTAAGTGGTTACCTGACCTGAACTGCCACTTCTCAAATATTTCAAAACAGCCTGATTCTGCCCAGCTCTACTGTAACTGTTTCAGACTATCATTTCTTACCTCACCATCAAAAATATTAACATACTTCAATATACACCCCAAATCCACCCTCCAGATGGCAGCCGGGATGAGCTTTCCCATTGTCACTTAAATTTCAGAGGTTGTTTTCACTGTAGAATTTTGGCTTGAGTCTGTCTTCTATTTTCCATGTCTCTACTTAGTATTTGAACACATGTTTTCAAAATCTTTTAATGTCCTTGTCTGCTAATCCTAACATCTGTGTCAGTTCTAGGTTGGTTTTTCTTTTCTTTTCTTTTTTTATCATGGGTTGTTTTTGTACTTCTTGCATGAATTATAATTTTTTTTTGGTGCTGGATATATTTATATTTCTGCAAATATGTCTAAACTTTGTCCTGGTGTATGGTTAGGTTTCTTGGAAGCAATTTGATTTGATTCTTGCCTCTAAGGCTTGTTAGCCAACACCAGCAGAGCTTTCAGCCTGTGGCTAAATTCCCCCTACTACTTGGTATAGACTCTTGGGACTCAATCCACTGTTCTGTGAATTATGAGGTTTTACACAGTCTGTCTGGTGGAACAGACACTGTGGCCTTTCGAGAGCTCCAGGCATCGTTCCCTCCAGTGCTTTTGGCTAGTTTTCTTACATGCCAAATGTTGATCAGTGTTCTTCTGAATACAGGACAGAAATGTTCTGCCAATTTCCAGGGTTCTCTCTCGATGCATCTCTTCACCCCACTTCTCTGCCCTGTAAACTCCACCTGCCTTTGGCTCCCCTCAATCTCTGACTGTTCTTTCTCTTCAACTCAGGAAAGTCCCCTGGACTCTGCCTGGTTTCTGCTGCTCCCATTCTCTGCAGCCTGGAAACCCTTACAGCAAGCTGGGACAGTCTTTGGGTTCACCTCTTTTATTCCTCTTGGATCCTGTTCTTTGCCTGATAGAATGTATCTGATACCAGTGCCTGATATCCACTCTCTTTGAATCCTGGTTTCAAATATTTGGTCCTGTTTTTGAGTTGTTCCAGGCAGGCAGGTAAATCTGGTCCCTCTTACTCCATCTGGGTTGGAATTAAAACTTCTTTCTAGTTGTCATTTTTTAAAATTTTGAGTTCAAATTCACATAACATAAAAGTTGCCATTTTGAAGTATACAATTCAGTGCCTTTTAGTACCTTCAGTGCATGCAACATCACCGCTCTACTTCTACCACTAAAGAGACCCATGTCCATTAAATAGTCAGCCCCCACTCCATTCTCCTTTTTTTTTTTTTTTTTTTTGCGGTGCTGGGGATTGAACCCAGGGCCTTGTGCTTGTGAGGCAGGCACTCTACCCGCTGAGCTATATCCCCAGCCCTCCATTCACTTTTGAATGATGCCCCTGTAACCTGGATAAAATCTAAGTTGTTCGGTGCAGCACTCCATGCCTCCTGGCAGCTATGGAGATGACATGCTCTCTCCTTATTTGATTGGCTCACATCTGTCCATTAACTCTCCATTGAGAGTTAATGCTTCTCCTAGTGGAAGTCTTTCTTGACTGCCAAGACTTGGCTAGGTGCCCCCGTCATTTGCTCAATTAGCCAATTAGATGACATGATCCAGACACGGTTTTCCCAATGCAGGTGTCCTTGGTATCTGTAGGGACTTGATTCCAGAATGCCCCATCGATACCAAAATCTGAGAATGCTCACTCAATCCCTTAAGTAAAATGGCATAATATTTAACCTGTGTACTTTAAATCATCTCTACATTACTTACAATACCTAATACAATGTAAATGCTTTGTAAACATTTGTACTATATTTAGGAAAGAATGACAGGGGAAAATGCCTGTACATGTTTAGTATAGATGTAATTTTTCCACCCTGAATATTTTCACTCAGTGTTTGGTTGAGCCTGCAGATGAGCCCAAGGGTCCGGAGGGCAGGCCATACTTACCATGCTGAGTTGTCTGCCTAGATGGGTTTCTTTTCTGCTGCACTGGGAACTGGATAAGGTCACTTTGTTGTTGTAGTCTCATGCCTGGCACCTGGCAGGTGCTCAGGATTTGCTGAAATGAGTGGCTATGGCATTGGCCTCTGGGGGTCCATGCTCCTGGAGCTCCAATGACAGCAGCGTGCCCACCATTCACATCATGCAGTCCCAGGGTGTCGTTGTCCTTGGAGGCTTCCACAGAGAGGGGGACAGAGCACCTGTGCAGGACGCTGCTTCCCATCTCCTCTCAGCCCAGCTCAGCCCACATGTAACTGTCCTGAGAAGGCTCAACGCCTCATGATGGAAACACCACCCAGTTTTCTTTCTTCAGTAACTGCTACCAGTTGAACTTCGTTGATCTGACTCCTGGGTGGTGGGTGATGCTTAACAGCTTCCCAATGGATTTTGTAGCCTTCAGTTTACTTTCTGTTAAAATAAATTTTGGTTTTGAATATAGGCCTTTGTCCTGCTCTTCAAAGCTGAGGCTCAGACTCACTTCCGGCTCCTCCCTCTCATCCAGCACAAGCTGGGGCTGGGCCAGAGCACACGTGCATATTCTGCTCTCTGGCCTCCCGCTCCCCTTCAGGCGGGGGGATCTTCATGGGGCCTTAATTAAGCCCATGACCAGGAGGACAGCCAATCATGTGACAGGCTACTAGCTGTTATGGGTAGTGTCCTAGCTTTGTTCTGGGTGTTGGGTTCTGTATGATGCTGGCAGCCTCCACCCACAGGGAGGTCTCTGCATACCCGAGGCTGAGGACCTCCACCCCTCCTGAGAATGGCAGTCTGGTCCCTCTTCTGAAGTCTTTTCCGGTCTTTTCTGAAGTCTTTTCCTCCTGTTGTTGCCTAGGGGTGTCCATGGCCTATGGCCACAGAGAACCCTAGTAGATGAAGGTGTCTCAGGAATGCCACATCAAGTCTTCAGATGTGGTGCCTGGGCTATACCAGCAAGGTGTCCAACTTGAGAAATCTCTGGACCAGGAGCCAGTATCAAAGTAGGTAAGTCCCCACCTACCAATGACCCTCCTCTCCTCCAGTAGTGTGGAAAGAAGACCGAAAAGGACTGAAAAGGAGCCTTCTGCCTTGCCACGCTTGGCTCCATTGGTGGACCAGCATGGGCCTACAGGTGAGCATGTGCTCATCTGAGATGAGATGCCACTCCCCCTTCTTGAAGATCCCATTGTACGTTTCTTCATTGAGAGTTTCTTGTGGTTTTGTGGTGTTGAAGCCAGAATTGGGGACAGGCAGTTAGTGTAGAAATAGGAAATTGGGTCAAATCGAGGAATGGAGGCCATGAAAGCCACCTGCATCTGGAAGTTGGAGATGCTCTTAGGAGAGTGGAATGTCAAGGATCTGGAGCCCATTGATTACAAAATCTACCTGCCCTTACTGAGGAGGATAGACAAAGAGTTGCTAATTAATGCCCCCTGGGCCCCTACCTGAATCTCCATGTGGTCCTTCCCCCTGCCATTTGCATCTCACCGTTTTGCTGTGTCACTGGGGCCTAGACACACAGGCAGGAAGGAAAGATAGATAAGGTTCAGAGGAAAGAACAGAACAAAGAAGACCCTAACCTATAAAAGATGTAGGGTGTGCTCGCTTCTGGGGATTCTAGAACATCAGCCAAGGCCCCCTTCTTCCTTCGGGGAGAAGTCTGTGTTACTACCTTTAAATAAAACCTGCTTAACATTCTTGCCTTTGCGTGCTTCTCTGGCATTATACTTTAACACCTGAGGAAGCAGAACTCGTCACTGGTAAACGGCGGTATCAGTGTGTCCCACTGTAGACACAGCTTTCTTCTGCAGACACCCCAAAAGTTGACTACTTCCTCTCAGGCCTCTTTCCTGGTTGATGCTCACATAACCAGCATCTCTGTGAGCCCAGAGCTAACTTGGAATATGCTGTTCTCAGTGTCTTTGGGGACCTAGCCACATGTGCTCAAATGATAGGAACAATCAGTGCAGATCTGTTCCTCTCTCCAGCACTTGCCAAGGGTCCTGTGAATTTCTGTAGTTCCCCAGTCCAGAGTCTTACCTGGAATAGACAAATGATCGGTGTGTGGCATTGAATTACGGCAGGATGAGGAGAGCAGAGTGGCATACCTTTGTCCCTGTGTGCAGGGCTCCCAAGAGGATATGTGCCTACAGTCCCTTATGAAGAGGCCTTTTTCCTACCAGAGGAGCCAGGACTGATGAACCTCTTCTCTGAGCAAGCAGTGGAACAGACTGCAGGTCCCACCTTCATCTGGTGCCTGAGGAGTGGGCGGGGTTTCCATGGCAATGGCACATACCACCTGTCACCTCCAGGTTGCAGCCTTAGAGGTGGGAGCTGGTGGCCATTGGCATGCTGAGCCCAGGCCACTGCTGACTCCTAGCTTCCTGCATTAGGAATGCTGTAGGGGGCCAATCCAGGTGGAAGGCAGGGCATTTGATTAAGAAGCATCTTCATCTTTCAAGAAAGACTAAGTTGAGTTCATCGTTCTGTATCCCTAGTTGAGAACTTGGCATGTAACTCGAGCCATACGACAGCTTGTATTTCAGTCCTGCCTCGTCATTAGATGAGCATGGTTGGTGAGATGATGAAGGGACAGTCATGGATAGAGACAGGAAAAGGCACACCTTGAAAAAGGGAACATAGAATCACACCCGGTACTCAGATCCAGGGATGTTGAATTTTATGGGAGGGATGCATTCCTGAAATTAAAGACTAATCCTGACATGGATGGTGTATTATTGTGCTAGGGCTGCCATAGTGGGCTATCCAAACTGTCTGAGCACAGTGGCGCATTCCTCTAATTCCTGTAAACCTACGAGAGGGGACGATCAGGAGTTCAAGGCCAGCCTGGGCAACAGGATGAGATCCAGTCTCAAACCAACAAAAGACCCCAAAACCAGAGGTTTTTGAAACAACTGATGTTTATTTTCTCCCACTTCTGGAGGCTAGTCTTGAAGACCAGGTGTCAGTAGGCTTGGTTCCTTCTGAGGCCTCTTTCCTTGGCGAGGACACAGAGGAGTTTTGTTAGAACAGCAAAGTGCTGGCCAAGATGTTCAAGGAGAGAAGACAAGGGCACAGGGGTGTGCAGCAAGGCACTGGCTGGCTGGGACCTGAGATTCTGAACCATGGAGCAGGGCTCCCCTCCATGGATGCTCATGGTGAGGTGAGGGGTGATCACCAGAGGAGATGGCAATCAGGGGGGCCATGCATGGTTCCCTCTAGGTATGAAATATGCTGTCTTTTGTTTTTATTTTTACTTTTTGGCACCAGGGATCAAACTCAGGGGTGGTTAACCACTGAATTATATCCCCAGCCTTTTAATATTTTGATACAGGGTCTCACAAAGTTTCTGAGGCTGGCCTCAAAATTGCAATCCTCCTGCCTCAACCTCCTGAGTTGCTGAGATTACAGGCATGCACTCCACTCCTGGCAATAGGATGTCTTTTAGGATACTGCTATTAAGGACTCATTTATATGTTTTATTGAAATACATAGGAGAGTGTTTTCTCTGAAGATTGAGATTCTTAATCTACAGTACATTGGGTGAAGATTCTTCAGAAGTTCTTTTCCCTAGATGTGAATGAGCAGGAATGGGTATTATGCTCCTTGGTCATAAGGAGCAAGAGGCATAATGAGAGCTCCTCACTATGCTGGAAGGATTCCATCTTGAGGTCCATCATCACCCTGGTGGCTCCATCCATCGCACAGAGGAAGAGACTTGCCTTAGGTGACAGGACAGTGGCCAGGAAAACGGAAAGAATGGAGGAGGAAAATAGAGTATGAGCAGGAGTTGGTAAAGTCAGTGAGGCTGCAGGATGAACTTTCTGGTGACACAACTCCCCGCAGGACCGGGCTCTTTGTCCACTTGCCCCTTTGACAGAATGTCATGGAGCAGTGACTCCCAAAGAGTGTCCAGAGATCCCAGGGGCCCCCAAGACCCTTTGGGGGATACACGAGGTCAAATTCACTTCAGTAACAGCACTCAGATGTTATATGCCCAATTAACTTTCATTCGTTCAAAGTGTACTGTGGTATTTTCCAGAAGCTATTTGAAGTGTGATCTCACAGCAGAAGGGAGGCAGAAGCAGCTATGAGAATCCAGCTGTCTTCTTGTCAGCCAGACATGAAAGAGATCTGCAAAACTGCAAGGCAATGTCAGTTTTCTCAATCTTTTATTTGAGAAAATTATTGTCTTTCATAAAATATTTTAATTGTGTTAACATTAACAGGCTTATTATGGTAATGTTTCAATCAATTGGTAAATATTTAAAAATGTCCTCAGTTGTAATTTCCACCACTGTAAATATTGATATTATCCTTATAAACAAAAGCTTTTTGCAGTCTTTTTAGTTTTTAAGTATGTTATGAAATTCTGAGACCAAGCCATCTGGGCACTGCTGGTCTAGTGAAATGAGAGTCCAGGTTCTGGAGTTAGTGTGTTTGGGTTCAAATTCAGGCTTTGTGATCTTAGGCAAGTTACTTACCCTCTCTGAGACTGCATTTCCTTATTGGCAAATTATATTATTTCTGCTCACAGTTATTGTGAACAACCAATGAAATGATGCATTAATAGTGCTGGAAACAGTGATCATTTCATAAATGTTACTGTTCCCTCAAGCCATTGAATATCTATTGTATGTATAACCCTGTGCTAAATGCTGTGAAGGCTATAAAATGGCATGTCACAGCTCCTACTCAGTGGGGGTTTGCCACCCAGTAGTTTCATAGTACCTTTCAGGGCTCAATTCCAAGCTTTACCCTTAACTTAGGACCTGACCTAGAGCCGGTCACTTCCTGTCCAGAAAAGTCAGATAAAAAAGGGATCTTTTCCACCAAGTATACAATAAATTACTGCTTGTATCTTTCAGGAGCACTACCTCCTGCCTCAGTTTCATGCTTGACTTTGTCCTTCCCAATGAAAATTATGTTAAATCCCCTGCTTTTCACTGACAAATCTACCTTTCTTCCTGAGATAATGTGGCCATGCCACTAGAGGGCGCCTCCTGCCTTGCTAGTAGCTTGCTTTGGCTAGTCTGGACGTGTTCTCTTAGCTGAGACGGGTGGTGAGTGGGATCTGATGTTTGTAGGACCTTCTCAGCTTGATGAGTGTGCTAAGTTTTGCCCCCAAATCCTAACTCTGTTTTTTATCAGTCAAAACATGCTTACCGAGACCTCTTTACCTAAAACTGGGGTGCCGGGATTGATGGAGGGGAAATCATCTCTGCTGCCAACACCACTGCTTGACATTTATAGAGCTTTATTTCTTGCCAGATCTGTGCTAAGTGTGCATCACATGCATTCATCTGGTGGCACCTCAGAGTCACACCATGGGGTGTGGGTATGCATGAGCACTCGTTTTAACAGCTGGAAACTCCAGCTCTAATTGAATGGGTAACTTCCACAGCATCCAGCCAGGAGGTACCCTTGGAATGAAGAAATGGTGCCCCCAGGGTCAAGTCCCGCCTTGGCTGTAAATAAATCGGGGAGCAGGTCTTACTGCTCCAGGGCAGTGCTCCTCGTCCTTATCAGACACAAAACTCTCTTTCATTTTGTGTTAAAAAAAAGTTTGAAGGAGACCATGGATTTGGACTGGGAACTTCTTGAGAGCGCACCAGACCAAACCATTATTGAGTTTAATCACAGTAAGGGGATCTGCTTGGCTACCAGAGGCCCTGTACCAATGACAATTAACTAAGCTGTAACCAATTGGCTGTTTGATGGACGAGGCAGTAGCCAATCAGCTGCTCTCTGTGTCTTCCTTTATCGTTATTTTTTTTTTTATTTTTAAAACAAATGTTGTCTGATCAGTCTGATCATGTTGTTGGCTGGAGTTCTTGGAAACTGCTCTGCTTCTGGAAGCTGCTTCATTTTGAGAATCGTGTTCTATTTTGCTGTTTTGTGCTTTGCTCAGCTAAACTGCTCGACACCACCGGCCTAAGGAATTTTACCTCTTAACGTTTCCAACATCTCCTTTACTGTCCCGAAGTGAAATTCACAGGCATCATATAACTTATGCGTTTGCTTAGGAAGGAGAGAGACCTGGAAGGAAAGGAGTGAGCCTCAGGCTTATCCATCTGTACCAGAAATCAAAGGGGCCGCACAGATGGTGTGACTCTACTTTGTGTACAACCAGTGAAACAATAGCTGTACTCCATTTGTGTTCAATGAATCAATAAGTAAATAAAAAAAAATAAAAAAAAATGTGACATGATAAAAAAAAAAAAAGAAGAAATCAAAGGGGCGTCGGCGCTGGGTTTCCAAATAGTCCACCAGGGGGCGCCACACCTCTTCCACGCCTGCAAACTGCTCACAGCGTCAATCCCCGATGCCGGGAGGCTGGTTCCCCTTCCTTAAATGGCCTGTTAGACCACTCCTGGGGTCCCCAGAGTGGTGAAGCGGTGGGGAGGGCAGTAAAGAGAGGAAGTCGCAGAGCTTAGAGCTGACCCCAAGTTAGTGTGATAGATCTCTAGTCACATGTACCTCCATGAGTGCAGTCATGCGCTCTAAAGTTTTAGTTTTGAGTAATTTACTTACAAAATGATTATGAAGTAACATGTTTATTTTAACTGAAATTGTTTTTAAGGTTACTTTGCATCAGATTCAGTGGTAATTCATTTAATAGTTTTCTTTAAATCGACTCAATTTTTCTTTAACCTAAATACATATATGTAAATGGAAACTTTAATGTATAAATGGAAAGCTTGTCATTTGACATAAGAAGGTAACATAAAAAAAGAAAGAAAAAGAGAAGAGTTGGGGAAAAGAGGAGGAAGAGGAGGAGGAGGAGGATGGAGGAGGAAGAGGAAGAAAGAAAATAATCTTATTGAATTTTTGGTGATACTGGTAAGTTTCCCAGCAAAGGTCTCTCTCTCTTAAGAGCGAGTTTAACAAGTGCTAAAGACATATTAGCACTGAACTCAGACTATCCTTACGAAGTCATCCAGATTCACGGAGAAGTGAAAAAGGAACAATTTTCTCTCATTATGTGGATCAATACTATTTAAAGCTTTATGTATCCCTAAAATAATTTCCTATGTGATGTGAACAAAATATCATCACTACAGGGACAAGTCCAAGGTTAATACTATCATTGTTCCTATATTATGCAAAGGAAAACTAGGGTCAGAGTGTTTGGGGAACTTGCTCAAAGTTACAAAGTTAGGACTTGAAGTTCAGGGTTATTTCATAGCTGTGTGTTGTTCTCTGCACACATGTCCTCTCTGGGCCTCTTTATCCTCTCCTGAAATATAAGGATGTTGGAGCTGATGATCTCTAAAATTCCAGACTAATAGTTTAAGACTCTTTGAGGCCCTGATTCACATTGGAAGGAGCCAGGGAACTTAGGAGAGGACTGGGGAAAGCTTCAGATCTTCAAAAATCTCAGCTAATACTTCTTCTGAGAAAATTTCGCCTCTGTAAAAGTTAGACCCTGGGTTTAAATTCTTGCTCTCCCTCCTACTGGTTTTGTAACTGAGCAAGTTACTGAACAACTCTGGCCCTGTTTTTTTGTTTTTCTTTTTGCAGTGCTGGGGATTGAACCCAGGGCCTTGCGCTTGACAGGCAAGCACTCTACCAATGGAGCTATATCCTCAGCCCTTCTTTTTCTTTCTTTCTTTCTTTTTTTTTTTTTTTTTAAATGTATAACAGGTACAGTGATGGTACTAACCCTTATTGTGGAGGTTAAATTATAACTTGCGTGCCAAACACTTGCCAGAGTGCCTGGCCATGTTAGCAGTTATTCCTGAGATTTTGTTATTGAAAACAAGACGGAGATATTCTGACAGTGAGCCCTTGGGGGGAAATGACTTGGTAGCTCCACTCCTAATATTTTTAAACAAATGGGATAAAATGACTCTCCCAGGCACCCAAGGATGGGAGGCTTTGTCTGAGAAGGGTGGATGTGAATGTCCAGTACGAGGCCATCCCATTCACACGTGGTCTTGGTGGTAATGTGAGGGCCGAGTGTATTTGAGTCGGTTTTAGAACTTTAAAAAATATTTAAATTTTCTTTTTGTTTTAAAGCACTAGTTGAGCAGCTTGTGGTTTTCTAGCCCACAGGCTTCCTGAGCCTCTGCTTGGCTCCCATGTGCAAGGACCTGCAAGCGTGGGGGGCAGAGAAGCGGGGTGGCATTTACGCTGGTGGCCTTTGATCTGCCCTTACAGTGAGGCAGGCCCGTTCTAGCCTGGTGGGCTGAATGGGTGGCTGGGGCAGGGGGAGCCTGGTGTTTGGAAAAGCAGCTCTTTGCTCATGCTGGACAGCTTTCCTGGTGAGGTCTCTGTTGCTGGTCTGGGGCCCTCCTGACCAGGGAGGATTCTCCCCAGGGACACATCTTGTTGGATTGGTAATGTGAATGCTGCCTAAAGCATGGAGGGTTTCAGAATTCAACCTGTGGACCTGGATTTTCTTCCTGACTTGACTACTAATCAGTGCCATGACCTTGGACAAGACATTGAACATCTCTGGTTCTTTTTTTATTTATTTGTAAAATGGAAAGAATTAGATCTTGATTTTTTTGGGGGGGGTACTACAGATTGAACTCAGGGGCACTCGATCACTGAGCCACCTCCCCAGCCCTATATTGTATTTTATTAGAGAAAGGATCTCACTAAGTTGCTTAGTGCCTCATTTTTGCTGAGGCTGGCTTTGAACTCATGATTCTCCTGCCTCAGCCTCCTGAGTCACTGGGATTACAGGCCTGAACCACCGTGCCTGGCTAGATCTTTTTTTTTTTTTTTTTAATGGTGCTGGGGATCGAACCCAGGGCCTTGTGCTTTTGAGGCAAGCACTTTACCAACTGAGCTATATCCCCAACCCTAGATCTTAATAGTAATTTTTAAGTTAAAATTTATCTCTATGTGTATGGTAGGTAGTTCTTGGAGCCCTTGACAAGATGATGAGAGTTATAGACGCTCCTTCCAGAATAGGATAGGTTCCAATATCTTATCACATTCAAATTTATATAAAAATTTTAATATAAAATCTCAGGGGTGTTTTAATCATCCCCCACAAAAGAACACCTCTCCACAGATTCCAGATTGCAGTCACTGACTATAGGCTTCATTCAGCTCATGTCTGTGAAGCCCAGAGCTCCCAAGTTGACTTTCCTACTCCTCATAGTTTGGATCTGGAATGTTCCCAAAGGCTGTGGTATATACGTGTGTGTGTGTTATATATACTATATATGATGGAATATTACTCAGCTTTAAAGAAGAATGAAATTATGGCATTTGCTGTAAATGGATGGAATTGGAGAACATCATGCTAAGCAAAATAAGCCAAACCCAAAAAAACAAAGGTCAAATGTTTTATCTGATATGCAGATGCTAATTCATAGTAAGATGGGGGGGCACTAGGGAAGAATAGAGTTACTTTAGATTAGGTAGAGGGGAGTAAAGAGAGGGGAAGGGGTATGGGGTTGGAAGGATAGTAGAGTGAAACAGACATTATTGCCCCATGTACATGTATGACTGCATAACTGATGTGATCCTGCAACATGTATAATCAGAAAAATGAGAAATTATACTCCATTTATGTATGATCTATCAAAATGCATAGATATATTCTGCTGTCATGTATAACTAATTAGAACAAATTAAAAAAATTTTTAAAAAGGCTCTTGTGTTGAAGGCTTGGTCTCTGATGCAGCAGTGTTCAGAGGTGGGGCTTTGGGAAGTGATTGAACCATAAGGGCTCTGGTTTCGTTAATGAATTAATCCACTGATGGATTCATAGCTGAATGGACTATTGGAAAGTGGTAGAAACTGTAGAAGTGAACCTAGTAGAAGGGTGTGGGTTCTTGGAGTGTGCATTTGGAGTCTATATCTTGCCCTCCACCTTTAGTTTTCTCTCTCTCTTTTCTGGCTGCTATGAGGTGAGCAGCTGTGCTCTATCACAGCCTCCAGTCATGGTGTTCTGCCTCTTCATAGGCCCAGAATCAATAGAGTCAAGTGACCATGGACTGAAACCTTTGAAACTGTGAGTCAAAATAGATCTTTCCTCCTCTAAGTTGTTTTTCTCAGGTATTTTGTCACAGTAACAGAAAGCTGACTTACACACTACTCAACCACAACCAAAATGACAATTTTATTCATTTGCAATCTTGTGTTTATTATATTCTCCCTCAAATGCCAACTTAGTGAACCTCTCTCCCATGGGTCCTTGAAGACTTGCTACCATGACCCTTGCATATGACAGTGCAGGTCATTCCCTAGAAGGCATTCTTAGCTTCTAGTCAAGCCTTTCCCTAATTCACACAAAGGGGAACATTGGGTCAGCAACAGACTTTGCCAGATATGCTTGGTCATCACATACCTAAGGCTTGGCAGGAATTTTCCATCTGAAGGCTGAACCTGCAGGCAGTTCTCCCAAGTGGGCTCAGTAGACAATGCTAATTATTGACTTGGGAGAGAGGGTTCATCAAGAGGCCACAAGTGTACAAGGAAGACTCAGACAAGGCCGGTTCCTTGAACTAGTTAGGACTCTTTTGTGGAAAGTAACTGAATTCACTGGAGTTCTTAATTGCAGGCAACAGAAACTAATTCTGGCCAACTGTCACAGAAAAGGAATTCACAGACAACATGCCAGTCGGTTCGGAGAAATGCCAGGAACACTAGAGAAGAGGCACTAGAGAAAGGGCAGGAACAAGGGAGGCCGGGGCTCAGCCAGGGTCAGTCTGTCATGGTTGCCATTGTCGTCCAACAAACCCAGCTTACATTGCCACTGCTGACGCCATTGGATGGAGGAAGTCTGTTGTTATTGTCACCACCATTAAATGAATTCCTGGGGCCTCATTTCATTCCATCTGCATGCTTAGTTGCTTTAGCCTGGGTCATGTGCTCGACCACCCCAGCTGCAAGGGCCATGGGAAAGTGAGTGATATTTTTAATTTATATAGTGGGAGGCGCCCTCTGCTTCCCACCAAGACTCTTACATGGGGGAATTCCCCAAAAGATCAAAGGCAAGTCGTTTAAAACCTACATTCTGTAAGAACAGAAGTCGACTTGAAGGAGCTTCAGGAGAGAAGACTCTTAAAGGCTATGTGGTGTTTCAAGAAACCAAGGACAGTTGGGAAGCCAGACCCCTGGGGAGTATTTGCAAGTCAGTAAAGTCAGCAGAACTCTCTCCAGCTCTCATCTCTGCCATTATATGCTCCTTCATTTTCTCTCCTTGCTTTATGATATTTTAGTTCCTCAGAAAAGTCAGAAGGAAAAACTAGGGTCTTTGGAGTGTCTGTCTCATGGCTCAAAAGGTCCCTCCCTGAAAGGTGAGTGAGGCATTCATTCACTACAAGGGCTGGTTTGTACTCCTCACACCTTCATTCTGGCCATGCAGGACAGGTCTCCACTGTTTTCCTCTCCACCCTCTGCTGAGTTCCTCTAGGTAGTCTGAATGTCCTTCCTCGTGTATCCCTGGGGTTCGGTTGTTGCTTATATATTCCTAGAATGTCGGGTCTTCCTCATTTGACAGAATCTGGAGTGGAGAAATTCAGTGACACTAAAGATTTGGACTGTCACATGAATGAGTTGGTACATAATGCTCAGAAGAGTGTTTGGCTTGTAGAAAGCTCTCAAGAGACATTCTTTCTACCATTGGGATTTCTTTTCATCCAAAGTATAGTTCTCTCCTCTTCTCTGTCTTCCCTGGCTCCCCTTCTCCCTCATTCATTCATTCTTTCCAATAATACAGATCAAAGGCCCTTGTGCCCCCTGTGCTAAAAACTAGGAAGTCATTTATAAACAAGATAGATAAGACTCCTGCCGAATCGGGGCTTTTATTTCAATGCTAAGCCAGCCAGCAAACAATAGTCAGAAATAATAATCAGGCTTTAGGTGCGCTCAAGGCAATCCACAGAAGTGATTGGAGTTGGCTCTTGGGGAAGGCTGCTTTAAGCAGAATGTTCTGGGTGGGGGCATTGGGAACTGCGCTCTGGAGGGTGGGAACTGAGGAAGAGGGCCTAGTAAGGGCAGCAGGCCTGAGGCCAGAGGCCTGGAGTTCATTACCAACAGAAAGGAGTTCCCTGCTGATGGGAAGACACAGGTCAGGTCTAAGGGCTGTGTAAGCAGGAGAGTCTCATAAAGACAACTCCAAATCCAGGGACAGTCTGTAACCAAAACAAAGACACCCAAACTGGCCTGCACTCTTAAAGAAGATCCCTCTTAAAAGACAATGCAAGGCCAGGAACAATTTCACATAAAAGAGGCTTGGTATGGAATGCGGGGTGCTATTGTGGACCTGATCCTGGGCTGGGAAACCAGTTGGTGTGAAGAACGCTTTGGGGGCAACGAGGACACTGACAGGGGTGCTTTTTAGAGAAGCAAGTTGAATCACAGTAAAATTTCCCGAATTTAATAACTCGACTGTGGTTACGTAAGAAAATACCCTGTCTCAGGACATGCATGTGTCAGTATATGGGCGTAAAAGGCCACAGTGTCTGCAAAACACTCTCAGAAGATTCGGGAAAAAGGACATTTACGTCTAGCAGGTGATCAGGTTTTAATAACATTAAAAGTTGGAAAATTCACACAAAAATCATGCCTGAGTTTTTGTGTTTCTGTTCTATTTTTCAACCTTCCTTTAGCTTTGATTACGAATATGGTTATATTTAAGTCGTGCTACTTTTCTTTTTGTCACATCTGTTTTGGATCCCTTTTCTTCTTTCTCTGTCTCCTTTTGGGCTGAGTATTTTGTTAAATGATCTTCAGGGCTTATTAGTTGTGTGTGTGTGTGTGTGTGTGTGTGTGTGTGTATGTGTGTGTGTGTGGTTACTTTAGAGGTTAGTGCATCTCGTCATAGTCTGCTTTTGAGAACATCTCTAACTTATCAGACTATTTTCAAGAGATGTATCATTTGAAATGGAGCTTCTAATGTATTATAAGCTCTACATTATGTTAGCATGGTTTTTGGTTTAACAGTTAATTATCTCTTTTGTTTTCAGCACTGGGACTTGAACCCAAGGGTGCCCTACCACTGAGCTATATTTCCATCCCTTTAAATTTTATTTTGAGTCATGCTCTTGTGAAGCTGCTGAGACTGGCCTTGAACTTGGGATCCTCCTGCCTCAGCTGGCCAGGTACTAGGATTATAAGTGTGAGCCACCATGCCTGGCAGCTAATTATCTTTTTTTTTTTGGTCCTGGGGATTGAACCCAGGGGCACTCCACCACTGAGCCACATCCCCAGCCCTATTTTGTACTTTATTTAGAGACAGAGTCTCACTGAGTTGCTTAGGGCCTCACTAAGTTGCTGAGGCTTGCTTCGAACTCATGATCCTCCTGCCTCAGCCTCCCAAGTGCTGGGATCACAGGTGTGTGCCACCACAGCTAATTATCTTTTAAAAAGACTTAAAGTAATATGAGAACTTCCTTAATAATTTTGGATATACTCTTTACTCCTTTGTGTGGATCCAGATTTCTATCTCAGGTCTTTTTCCTTCTGTCTGAAGAACTTTCTTTAACATTTTGTTGTTGTTGTTAGTATGGGTCTCTTGGTCCTGAATGTCTTTAATGTTTTATATTTCTTTATTATAGAATTCTAGATTAACAGTGTCTTTTTCAAAAGTATTATTTGATTTGTACAAACTTAGGGGTAGTGGGTAGTAATTAGATACATATATTCAGTGTATAGGGATAAAATCAGGGTAGTTAATATTTCTATCTCCTTGAACTTTTAAAAAATCAATTTTGCATCACATGCTTATAATCCTAGTGGCTTGGGAGGCTAAGGCAGGAGGATTGTAAATTCAAAGCCAACTTCAGCAAATTAGCAGGGTCCCAAGCAACTTATTGAGACTCTGTCTCAAAAAAATGTATCCAAAGGGCTGGGGATGTGTCTCAGTGGTAGAGCCACCAAGGTTCAATCCCAGTACCAATAAAAAAATAAATAAAAATAAAAATAAAAATAAATAAATAAAAACAATTTTGATTAGCATGTATAATTGTGTGTATCTATGGAGTACAGCATGATATTTCAGCACATGCGTTTCACAGGTACTGATCAAGTCAAGGTAATCGACACTTTTATCCCCCTATGGTTGTTACTGTTGAAGTCTTCAAGCTCTTCTCTTCTAGCCATTCATAAAATTATTGCATACTAAATTGCTGAGCACTATCATCACCCCATCTTTGTGCTTTTTCTCTTTCAGCACTTCAAAGATACTGCTCCACTCTCTTCTCATTTGCATTTTTCCAATTTTTTTTAGATGTTGATGGATTTTTATTTTATTCATTTATTTATATCTGTTGAAGAGAATCATACCCAGTGCCCCACACATGCTAGGCAAGTGCTCTACTACTGAACCACAACTATAGCTCTCATTTACATTTTTTTAATTGAGAATTTTTTGTCGTCATTGTTGCTCCATTCCTAATATGTCTTTTATAATTTTTTTTGGCTACTTTCTCCAACCTCATTAGAGTGATTTGTTGTTGTTGTTGTTATTATTGGGAATTGAACCCAGGGGTACTTAACCACTGAGCTGCACTCCCAGGGCCTCGTTAAGTTGCTTAGGGCCTCACAAATTGCTGAGACTGGCCTTGAACTTGAGATCCACTTGCCTCAGCCTCCCAAGCCACTAGTATTACAGGGGTCTGCCACTGCACCTGGCTCATTAGTACCGATTTTGAATGGTTAGATTATGACGTGCCTTGGCATAGTTTTCTTTCTTCTTTTCAAGATTTATTTTTTTGAAAAAATGGAAAAAATTTGATTGACACCTAGTAATTATACATATTGATAGGATCCAATGTGGCATTTCAGAACACGTGTAATGTGTCCTGATCAGAATAGTGTCATCAGAATGCCTGTAACCTCAGACATGTATTATTTCCTTGTGTTGGGAGCATTCAAAATCTTTCCTGAGTGATATTGGCCAAATTGTATTGTTATATCATGTGCATGGAGAAATGTGGAACAAGTCTTATCATTATGTATAACTATAATGCACCAATAAAAAAATGCGGAAACTACTAGTAGTTTTGAAGTATTCACTTAGTGATTGTCCACTACCATTACCCTGTTGTGCTGAACAGCATGGATAGTCATGCTTCCTAACCAGCTGCCCCTTGGGCCTGTTACCCTTCCCCTCTCATCTCTCTTCCCCACGCCCTTCTGTGTCTGGGCTAGGTTTCCTCATGTTTCCTTGGTTTGGAGTCTTGGATCTCTGGGTTGATAGTTTTCATCAAATTTCCAAATTTCTTCAGTTCCTTTTTTCCTGCCTACCTCCCTTCCTTTGGGGACGTCAATTGCATGTGCAGTCTGTCTCTTGGCATTGTCCTGCCACTCACTGAAGCTCTATTTATTTCTTCCAGTCTTTTTTTCCCAGTCTTTTTCTTCCTGTATTTCCCTCTTAAAGAATTTCTATTGCTTTACTTTCAATTACACTAATATTTGCTTCCATAATTTCTAATCTGCTCTTAATCCTATCTACTTTTCATTTTAGATATTGTAGTTTTCCCTTCTAGAAGTTTGATTTGGAGCTTTAAAAACCTGTCTTCTGGGGCTGCAGTCATGGCTCAGTGGCAGAGCACTTGCCTAGCACGTGTGAGGCACTGGGTTTGATCCTTGTCACCACATAAAAATAAATAAATTAAAAAAAAGGTATAAAAATTTTTTAAAAAAATCTCCCATGGCTCTACTTAATCCTTTGAATATATAAAATGTAGTTTTAATGACTGTCTTAATGCGTTTTGTCTGCTGATTCCAATATCTGTGTTAGTTCTGAGCTTGTTTCAATGAATTAATCTTTCTCCTCACTGTAGATTTATTTTCCTGTTTCTCTGTATATCTGTATGTACTTTGTTTTGGGTTCCAGATGTTGCAAATTTCACCTTTTTGAGTGTTGGATAATTTTTCTGAAATACGTTCTTATTTTGAATATTTGTTATTCTTAAATATTTTTTAGTTTTGTTCTGGGATGCAGTTATATTACTTGGAAATGGTAGGGTTTTTTTTTTCTTTTCAGTGTTGGGGATTGTATTCAGGGCCTCATGTATGCTGGGCAAGCACTCTAGCAGGGAGCTACACCCTAAGTCCTGGAAACAATTTAATCTTTTCAGACCTCTTATATTTAAGCAGGATCAGAGCAGCATCTGGTTTAGGACTCATTAGTTTCCTCTCTGAAGGCAAGACCCATCTAACTACCCTAACGACCCATGCACTATGAGGTTTTCCAGTCTGCTTGGAAGGAATAGGCACTATCTCTGGCCTCAAGTGAAAGCCAGGTACTCTTCTCTCTCTTGCTTCCAGGCCTGGGTCATTTTTTCATATGCATTCCGTACTTCCCTGAAGCCTCCAGGGAGACCCTCTGCAGGGATCTGGGGTTTTCTCTTCAGGTTACCCTTTTCCCTTATACTTTCTCCTGAACTCTAGCCCCTGTGGATTCAAGACTCTTAACGCTGTCTTAACTCAAGGAGTCCCCTGGGCTCTGCCTGGGGTGTTTTCCCCTCTGCCATGGCTTCTTCCCATCTCATGAGGCAGTAACCTGGGGCAATTGGAGGCTGGGCTTCTTTGTTTCCTTTTCTTAGGTCTTTCTAACTCATGTCTTGAGGACTTTTTGTTTCATATATTTTGTTTGGTTTTTCAGTAGCTTCAGGTAGGAGGGCATAACTACTTCCCATCTGGGTCAGAAGTAAATGTTTTTCTGCAGGCATCCCATTATTTCAAATTACAAGTTTAAAAAATAGTTCTAGTTGCCACATGTAGGGAAACAATAGAAATAGGAGACCAGTGGTCCAGGGAGAGACGACAGTCACTAGGAATTGGCTGGTGGCAGTAGAGTTGGAGAAAAGTAGACACATTGGGGATGTGTTTTGGAAATTGTCCCAGTCAGTTGGAAGTGCTATAACAAGGTGCCATGGACTGGATGGTTTAAAGAACAGATATTTCTCTCTCACAGTTATGATGCCTGGGAAATCCAAGATCCAGGTGCTGGACGACTTGGTTCCTGGTGAGGGCACTCCTCTTGGTTTGTGAATGGCTTTCCTTCTCCCTGTTGTGGAGGTGGTGGGAGGGAAGCTCTCTCAAATCTGATTTTATAAGGGTACACAAATCCCATCCCAAGGATTTGGCTCCTGTCCTCATCTAAGCCTAAAGCCTCCCCAAAACCCCAATCTAAATGCCATCACCTTGGGGATTAGGGGTTCACCCTGTGAATTTGATATGGGGGGACACAATTCAGTCCATAGAAAGAATAGAGTTAAAGAATTACCAGAAGTGGAGCAGGTGGGCAGGTGTTGGTGTGAGCCTTGGTTTGAAGAGAATGAAAGAATGAAAACTTCATGTCCCACCCTTCCTGTTTGCTTCTGTCAATCTGGATAATAAACAGAAATAGTGACTTAAAAAAAAAAAAAAGTGAAATTGAAAATGGTACCCTTTCTTCTATGCTCCTCTCGGTGCCTTTCCTAGTCCCTGGTGGTCACATGTGAAAAACCTAACCCAAATCTGTGGTACTTGTCTTTGTGTCTGGGTTGTTTTACTCAACATGATGTCTTCTAGTTTTATCCATTTTGCTGCAAATGACAAGATTTATTTCTTTTTTTGTGGCTGAATAATATTCTATTCCATATGCATATCACATTTTCTTTGTCCATTCATCCATCGATGGGTATGTAGGCTGATCTTAGCTATTGTAAATAGTGCTCCAATAAATGGGGATACATAGCTGTTGACATGCCGATTACATTTTCTTTACAGATGAACCCAGGGTTGGGATAGCTGGATCATAAGATAGTTCTATTTTTGTACATACTGTTTTCCGTGATGGCAGTACTGATTCACAATCTCACCAACAGTATATAAAATTTCCTTCTTATCTATATCCTCACCAGCATTGGCAACTTTTTTATAATTACTTTTTATTGGTACACAATAATTATACATAATAGTGGGGTTCATTGTGACATATTCATCCATGCACAGAACACAATTTGGTCAACTCATTTCCCAACAGCTCTCCTTTCTCTCCCTTCTTCCCTCCCCTGGTTCCACCTTTACTGGTCTCCCATGATATTTCATGATATCCCCCCCCCTTTCCCCTTACCTTTTTTCTCTCTCTCTTCTACATTTGGGAGAAAAGACTTGACTTTCTGGGTCTGGCTTATTTCACTTAATACAATGCTCTCAAATTCCATCCATCTTTCTGCAAATAACATAATTTCATACTTATGGCTGAATAAAACTCCGTTGTGTATATATATCACATTTTGATATCCATGTATCCATTGATGGACACCTAGGTTGGTTTCATAGTTTGGTTCTTGTGACTTGTGCTGCTACAAACGTATTTAAGCACGTATTGCTATAGCATGCTGACTTTAATTCTTTAGGATAAATACTGAGGAGTGGTATAGCTGGGTCATAAGGTGGTTCCATGCCTAGTCTTTTGAGGAACCTCCATACATATTTCCATAGTGGTTGTACTCATTTACAATCCCACCCACAGTGTAAAAGCGTTCCTTTCTTTCCACACCCTTGCCAGCATTTATTATTATTGGTATTCTTCGTGATTGCCGTTCTAACTGAAATATGATGAAATCTCGGTGTGGTTTGGATTTGCATTTCCCTGATTGCTAAAGATGTTGAACACTTTCCACATATTTGTTGACCATTGGTATTTCATCTTTTGAGAAGTGCTGTGGCCTTCTTAATGAGTCCCTTTCACCTGAAGCCTTGGGGATTTGGTTTGCTAAGCGGTGTTTGGTGCTGATTCTAACTGAGTGCTGCAGCATAGTCTCCCTGTGGCTTCTTTGGCTGTGATTCATGACTTTGGTCACAGTGCATACTGTAGTGGGAGAGACCCACTGTCTCTGTGGGCTGTGCAGGAGTGGGACACTCGAGCAGTTCAGGCAGGTGTGGTGCAGATGGCAGTAGGTATGGGGTGCTCCCTGTGTGGCCATTGCTGCAGTGTGAGTGGTGGCCCCTACTGGGTGATGGGGGCTACCAGCAAAGGCCGTGGCACCGCCCTGGTGGTGCTGAGATATCTGATACATCTGTCCTCCGCCAGGCAGTGGTGCATGCCCAGATTCCACACAGGGAGACAATGGTGGGAACAGCAGCCCCCCTCTGTGGCCCTCACCCAGTCCTGACAGCAGTACAGGGCCAGCCAAGGCATAGAGGTGAAGCAGAAGTGGGAACCGTGTAGGTGGCCCGGCAGCAGGAACCACTGTGCTGCTTCCATGGCAACGCACACTCAGGGATGGGATGGTGGTGGGAGCCAGCCGAAGTTGCTCTTGGCCCCCTGGCTGTGCACCTGGGCGGGGTGAGAACTGAAGCCATGGAGTTGCTCAAGGTCCCCTTAGAATGTCCCTGGGGGCAAGGCAGCTGCAGGATCCACAGTGTTCCCACCCTGCCTGTCAGCCACAGGTGCCCGGGCATGGCAGAACAGGCTGGATGGGCAGTAGGAACAGCTTGGGCACCTGCCTGCAGTCCTGGCGCTGGTGTGAATCCACATTGGCCCTACCCTTGGTCTCAGAGGGCAGGTTCCCTGAATCTGAGGGGACGTCATCCATTCATCTCCATGTCACAACACCCACCCCTACAGTGCAGGGCACCCAGTGAGCTTAGGTCACAGTCACTCTGCTGGGCCGAGTTGGTTCATGAGGCAGCTACTCCACTGAACCAGTGCAGCGTGTCCTCTGTGGGGTCCCCATGCAGGGGTTTCTGACCCCTAGACCAGTCCAAACTCAGAAGTTGGATCCTGTGTCAAGATGGCTCCTGACTATAGCACCATGACGTGAGAACCTTTTCCAAAGCAAAGATCCCCCTGTATGTTTTCTGCTTCAGGTGTCTTGTCTAAGTGTTCTACAAGCCTGTGAGGACTCTGACGCTTTCCAGTAGCTAGGATGACCAGCATGGAGTCGGGGAGGCAGATGCTAAGGTATATTATTTTTCTTTATATGTCATTGTCCCAGGTCTCTGAATCGGGCAAGGTTCTAATCTCTGTCTTGCTTGAGTCACTCACCTCAGAATGCCTCTGTGCTCCTGTTACTTTGGTTCTTCTTCATGGAGGAGGAGGTGAGCAAGGGGCCACCCCAGTCACCATCTTCTGTCCTCACAGAGTCTTTGGCAAGCTGTTCAGTTGCTTCATGCCTCATACACTCAAATGCATGATGTGGGTTTTGGCTGTGCAAGGAAACCACCAAGAATCACTGGTCGTTGGGAGAAACATTTGCTTCTAAGTTATGTGGAGACTACAAGTTTCTGCTTTTCAAAGACAGTTTAGGTTGGGGTAACACTTCCTATTAGCTCCAGTTTTCAGGAGTCAATATTCTTTTTGGGGGGATGGAAACAAATGGCATCTGCTGAAAAATTTTTTGCTGTGTCTTTGTTAAGAACCTCATGCTGGGGCTGGGGATATGGCTCAGTTGGTAGAGTGCTTGCCTTGCATGCACAAGGCCCTGGGTTCAATCTCCAGCACTGCAAAAAAGAAAAAAAAAAAAAAAAGAATCTCATGCCACTAAGTCAGTTACGGAACTTTTCTCATCTTCCATTCACTTTTTAAAAAAATTTTTTTAGACCTTTATTTTATTTATTTATTTTTATGAGGATCAAACCCAGTACCTCACACATGCCAGATGAGCACTCTACTACTGAGCCACAATCCCAGCTCCTCTATTTACTTTTCAAAGGTGAATCTGGTCCAGTTAAAAGTGGTGTCCTGAAGAGGACCACAGGATGACAGTCCTCTGCCAATGAAACTGGACCAGCACTTGACCATGAAGCAGACAATGAATGAGTTTGTAGGAGCCTGTGATGTAACCTGGTATCCAAAGATGGGCTGGGCCATTGGAGTCTCTTTACTGAGAATTTTGGTCTAAGGAATGCAAAGTGGCCAGGTACAGTGGCGCATGCTTGTGATTCCAGTGACTTGGGAGGCTGAGGCAGGAGGATTGCAAGTTCAAGGCCAGCCTCAGAAACTTAGAAAGACCTTTTCTCAAGATAAAAAATGAAAAGGGCTGGGGCTCAGTACCAAAACAAAAAAATAAACAAACAAGCAGAATACAAAGAGCACTGAAGTTGTCAGGCCCCGGAGTGGTCTGATGTGACAGGTGACAACTGTGCTTGTAGTGTACCTAGGAGTTGCCTGAGGTGCTTGTTTAACACGCCAAGTCCGAGCCTTCAGCCCCAGAGAGCCTTCAGCCCCAGAGATGCAGGCCTCTTTGCTCTGGGGTAGAGCTCGGGCACTGATAGGGTATTTTAAACCAGCCCTGAATGATTCTAGTACCTCTCCAAAAAACAACTTTCTGTCCTGTAGTCTTGTCTCTTAAAAAAATTCCAAACTTAGAAGTGTCAAGAATAAGGAATTTTTTTTTTTCTTCTTCCACACTGAGGGTCAAACCCAGCACCTGAGCATGTGGGCAAATGTTCTGCCAGTGAGCTCTGTCCCCAGCCCCAGGAAGAAACTCCATGTGCTTTTTTGTTTTTCTTTTTTCTCTGTGTCTCTTTATGCAGAGTCAACAACTGGAAACATTTTGTCCTATTTATTTTCCTCTTTCTCCCCTCCCCTTTTGCCCCCTCTTCTTTTATTTAAGATGAACTATTTGAGAGTAGTTTGCATAACCCAGTCCTTTTATTTCAAAATCTTAAGAACAAGGAAGGCTATTCTCTTATATAGAATGATCAAATCAGGAAATTCAACACTGATACAATACTGTTACCTAAACTTCAGTTCCATATTACCAGTTGTCTTGGTAATGTCCCCTATATAGCCCATGATCCTATTCTAGGGTAGGTAGTTTCATTTTGTTGTCATGTTCTTTAATGTCCCATGGACAAAGTATGGAGAAACTCCCTGCAAAGTTGTCTGGTAGCGGGAGACATGGAAATTCCCTGGATGCAGCTGAATCACAGGAAGGGCAAACACCCAAGAGAAGGACCAAGAGCAAATGGGATAATGGTTCTAGCGGTCTTGGAGGCTCTTGTCATAACCAGCCTTCTTTGGTTCTGCAGTTGTGAATGTCCCATTTTGTCATACCAGGATATCCATCTTCACATTTTTTTTTTTTTTTTAAAGAAGAGATAAAAGGAGGAACTCAGTGCACATGACATTGGTGGGGCTGAAAAGAAATTCCCTTTTTAGAAATCTGATACAAACGCAAAGTCATCATTTCAAATCCAAACTCGGCTTTGCCTCATTGGCCTGAGTGGTTTCTGCATAGGCCCATGTGCCTGCGAGTTGTCCTCCCCAGGGTGCCAACTGGACCATGGGGGCCGGGACCACTGCTACCCCATGCTGACACTGAGAAATGCCCTGAGAGGCTCCTGCCTGGAAATAGATATCAGTCCTATTAAGAATCGTCTTATCCCAGCACGATTTTGATGGCCAGTTCATTTGTCTGGTCCCCTCAGGAGACTTTAAGTGCTGTGTTTTCTTCACTGCTATGTTCATGGTTTAGGGCATAGCAGTTGAAGCATAATAGGTGCTCAATAAATATTTATAGGAAGAATTAAAAAAAAAGTTTGTGCTGGGGCTTCCAACACATTGGAAATTTAGAACAAAAGAGTAAGCCACATTTGGCACCATTGTGTGTATTCACGTGTCCCCTGACCCCCTCCCACTGATACGGAGGGATGGATTTATTGTTTTACCTACAAGTTGAATTTGTCTTCAACTGCTTCCTCACCTTCCCCAGCTACACATCCAACTGGTCATCCAACCTGAGAGAGTCCACCTCCTAGGGTCACTCAGGTTCCATTTCCTCATTTCCAATTTCATGGCTTCTGTCCTTGTCACTTTCTCATCGGGCCAAGAAATTCCATTGCTCCTCAACCTTGGTGTCTACTTTGTCCTGGAAGCTCCCTATCAGGTCATTCAAACCTGCCCTGCTTGACAGATTGCTGCCTCATGATGGAGGCACTCACTGGGTTCTTGGCCACTCCACAGAGATATTTATATCTGGGTTCTCACTCATGTTGCTTCTTGAGCAATGAGATCCCAGCTTCCCTTCTTCCCCATTCTGCTAATTGAAATCCTACTTCTCTCTTTTTTATTTTTCCTACTTCTCTTTCTAGGTTTTGCTTGAACTGCTCCTCTAAGCTTGTTAGGTGTAAGGACAGCCTTGCCTCTGAATCTATTTTGTTCCCAAATTCCTATAATAAGGGAGAGTGGAGGATCCTCCGGGCACTTTGGATCCACTCCGCTTCCCTGCAGAACTTGTGATGGGGACGGCTTACTTGCTGCAAGAAGGAGCCAGGTCCCAGGGGTCTGTGTGAGGCTGATGCATGCAGCATGATAAACACCCCATCAGGCTTTTAAAGGAACACATGCTTCCTCATTGGTATTGCCAGGGTGTGATCTTCCATTATCTTCTATCATCAATATTGATAAAAATATGATACATAAATGTGACCTTTTTGTTTGTTCTGTACACGAATGATAAAAAGTTAAACAGTACAAGAGCAGATAGAATGAAAATAAAATTTCCTTTCTTACAATCGGGCTGCGTAGCCTCATCCCCAGAGGCAATGACTGGTAATGGTGTCCTGTTAATCCTGGAAAAATTCTGCATCTAAATCAGCATTTGTGAATGTAGATTTCACTTGGGAAAAAAACCCAAATGTGAGCCTGGTAGACAGTGCTTTGCATCTTGCTTTTTTTCTTTTCTTTTCTTTTTTTTTTTTTTTTTTAATTTAGGAAAAGATTCTGGAGCATGCTTCCTTTCACACAAAGAGATCTAAATCTACCACACTGACTTTATGGGTGACCTAGTATTCATTCTATCAAATTAATCCGCCTGTGATTGTTTTATTGAACACTATGTGGATGGCATGTAGATTATTTCCCCTATTGCGGAGTTACAAACAACACCTTAAAGGACATGCACCTGCAAACTCCTTTGACCTGTGGTGAGTGGTCTGCATTCCTTTCCATGCATACGCGTGCCCTTGTAGGGTAGCTCTGGGCAATTGCTCCCGTTTGACAATGGAGCAGAGAGGTTTTTAGGAATATTTTTTGAAACAGTGGGATGGAGGGGGGTGATCAGATGCCTCCACAGGGGTCTTTTCAGAACAGGGTTGGATTGGAAGTTTGTGAACATAGATAGACGATGTTCCTTTTCACAAGTAAAAATAATTATTATAAGGAAACCCTAGAAAGCTCAGATATTCACCCATATGGACCCCCCTCAGTGTTTTGGTTGAAATATTGATTGCTTTTCATACGCTTGCTGTTTGGCAGCCCTCCGCCCAGTCTTAGCCTGTCTGGTGCACTGACTGGGAGTGAGGAATGACTCAGCACAGGGAACCCTGGGGTGCTGGCCCAAGGGCCAGCCAGAGTAGGGCGCAGAGAGGAACTAAGCCTGAATTCACAGCTACTGTCCCAGTTGCCAACTCTACTGAATCCAGACCCAGAGAGGTGTCCCCTCCACACAGGCTCCCAGCTCTCAGGCTGGTCGGCCTTTAAATTAAGTGAAAACCCAGGCAACACCCATAGTTAAATGTAGCCTTCATCCTTCATTTTTATGTCACAAGTGCAATCAGGCAGCATCAAGGGATGCATAGCCTGCTGTAGGTCACCGGCACGTTAAATGTCAGCAGCCCCCCACCCAGGAAGGATATGTCACTCGAGATGGAACTACGATTTACCGCGTTCTGGTGAGATGTGGAGGGCAATGGTAAATGGGCCTCAGGAGCCAACTGGGTGCTGAGGTTGTCAGACCACTCAGGCATTCTGACGGCCACATTGGCAGCTGGGGACAACCCTCAGCTTCTGCTGAGGTGGCCTTTCGTGCCTGCCAGTGTTTTCTCATGCCTTGTTGATGGGGCTGCAAGATCGCGCAGCCACTGCTCTGGTAAAGGTGCCCTCTGAGTTGGCAACGCATCCTGTTGAAAGAACCTTGTAAATCAGAACTTTCCAATGCAGATGGCAGCCTCGGTGGCTGGTGTGGGTCTTGGGGGATGATGGAACTCCAGGGAGCTTTTGGTCTCTGCATGCATGCAACCCTTCTTCCATTTATTTTTCTTTCTTTCTGGCTTGAGTGCAGGCAGTGTGGATTACACTGATGGGTAAGCTCAGAAATGAGGACTATCTGGATTCAAATCTTGGCTCCATGACACACTACATTGTGACCTTGAGCGAGTTAATTAAATCTCAGTGTCTCATTAGCCTGTTTCTCTTGATGCTGTGTATGTGTGAGAACATGTGAAAATAATGTAAGAGTCATGGACTATAGTGATTTGTAGTGGCTTTCTAAGGTTTTTACTTTAAAAAGTGCAATGGACTGAGCAGAAACTTGAGTCAAAGTTTGGTAGTTAAGAGCATGGTTCTGGAACCAGGCTCCGTGTGTTTGTATTCAAGCTATGGATTCTCCTACCATCCCACTGTGGGACCTTGGAAAAATGCTTCACTGCTCTGTGCCCAAATTTTCTCCATTCTAAAATGGTGCAACAAAAGTACTGAACTGAATTTATAAGCCATAGTGAGGATTCCATGAGGTACATATATGAAGAGACACAAATCACATGAAGTATACCCTACAGTGAAATGCAAAGGCCTTGGTAGCTCTAGCAGTAACTTCTGCTCCCCACCAAATATAATCCACCTTTCCTTATGCTTTAATTTGATTGTTAAAATATTTATGCAATAAAATATGCTCATGTTCATATGAAATTCATCCTTACTCATTCAACAAATATTTATTATTATTATTGTTATTATTATTATTATTATTATTATTATTATTATTATTATTATTTTTGGTGCTGGGGATTGAACCCAGGGCCTTGTGCTTGCAAGGCAAGCACTCTACCAACTGAACTATATCCCCAGCCCATCAACAAATATTTATTAAGTCCTTAGTATGTGCTGATGACTCCGTTCTAGGCATCCATGAACAGGTCAGGCACAAATGCTTGCCCTCAGGAAGCTTTCATTTTAGTGGGGCAAGATAGGTGACAGCTAATAGTAAAGAAGTTTATATAAAATGTTAGACAGCGATAAACACTACGTAAAAATGGCAGGGAGTGAATAGGGAGGAAGGGAGTTCAGACGTGTATGTGCTTTTTAAAATCTGGGGAATCTCCTTGAGAATGTGAGACTGAGAAAAGCCTAGAAGGAAGGGAGGCAGTGAGCCATGGGGACGCAGGGTGGAGAGCTCTTTGCCCCCCAGTGCAGAGGGCAGGGATGGTGGTGCAAAACCTGGTCTCAGAGCAAGGGGATGGGGTGAGGTGAGGTTCAGCGGTCACCTGGGCGGTGGAAGGATTTTCATAATCTGTCTGAATTAAATCAAGTTCCACTGGGGATTTTTGGGTAGAGAAGTACCATGATCTGATGTAATTTGAAAGAATAAAAAGGCTATTTTTCATCACTGTTTACTTGAGCAAAGACTAGAAGCTGCCTAGATGCCCCTCAGTAAGGAGTTGGTTAAATAAATGCTGCTACAAAAGAGAAAGCCAGACGCGTATGAATATGTAACATGCCATGGACTGAATATGTGTGTCCTCCCAAAATTAGTATTACAGCCTCATCGCCAATGTGATGGTATTTGTAGGTGGGCCCTTGGGAGGTAATTAAGTCATGAGCACTTGTGTTTTCTCTCTCTTTCTCTTTGTGCCATGAGAGGATGCAACAAGAAGGCTTCTATCTGTAAACCTTCAGAAGAGGGCCCTCACCAGAACCTGACCATGCTGGTGCCCTGATCTCAGGCTTCCAGCCTCCAGAACGGTGAGAGATGAATGTTTTATTGCTCAAGCCACCCAGAATGCCACTCTGTGGTGTTCTGCTGTAGCAGCCTGCTCTGGCTGAGGCAGTGATCTCCAGGATATGAACTTGTCAAGTGAGAAAGACAGTCTGTGGTGCTGTTCAGCATCATGCAGACAGAGAATGCATTGGCATCAGACACCCTGGAAAGATGTAGAGGAAAATGATAACTCTTGGGAAACTTAGTGCCTGCTCTGGAGCCCAGAGTGAGTAGTGTACATTTTATTCTCCATGCTTTGTCCCTTTTGATTTTTAAATGATTATTTTTGTGGGGCTGGGGATTGAGCTCAGGGCCTTAGACATGGTAGCCAAGTGGTCTCCCACTGTGCTGTACCCCTTTGTCTCTTTTGAATTTTGAACCATGTGAATATATTATCTATTCAAAAATAAATTACTTTGATACAAAAATGATTTTTAGAACAAAAATAAAAAGTCTATTTGCCTCCAAATTGGATGACAGTAGTATATAAAGAAAATGTTTGCAATTCCGTCTCCTATTTTCTAATCTCATTCCCCCCACAAAACAGCACTGTGTGCTTTTTCACAGTTTTATCTAAGATCAAACGTGAGTGTACCAAAGGTATAAACACATTCACGTTTCCTTCTAGAAACAACAAACAATCCAATATAATTGGATGATATTGGGATCGTGTTCATTTATCTGCATCTTGCTTTCCCCTCATGGTTAACAAAACAGCATGACCATTCTCTGGGTCAAGCCAATAAATCTAACATTTGTTGTTGCTATTTTTTAGTACTGAGAGCATCATTATATCAATGTGCCTGTTTACCTACCCACCCCTCACTAGGAGAACATTTCAGTTGTCAGCAGTGTCTTTGTGAGTGTGAGCAGGCCATTTTGGACAGGGCTGTAGTGAACCATTTTTAAACACCTTTATTCATAATAATGAGCCTTTTGAGCTGGCTTTGAGTACTCTCTCTCAGGTTTTGTGGGTCCTGGAGGGCTGGGGCAGGCAGCTGACATTCCCATTTCGGGGGGATGTTGAAGGCCAAGTGAAAGACTTGGGTCTAGCCCAGCTCAAGTGAAAGACTTGGGTCTAGCCCAGCTCTGCCACTAAACAACGATTGTGTAACTTTGGCAAGTGCCTGCCTTTCTCTGGGTCTCGGTCCTTCTCTCTGTCCAAAGAATTGGACCAGCTGATCACCCAGGGCCTTTCCATTTCTAGTCTGTTCACAAGTTTGCAAGTTCTCTGGGGAGAGGACCCATGACTCTTTCATTCACTGTTTTTTCTTGAGTATTAAGCACAGAGTGGACCCTTCATGAATATGCATTGAACAAATGCATGAATGAGTTGCCTGCTGAAGGTCATGCTGCTTAGTCACAGCCCAGCTGTGTGAACTGCCATTCTTTTTTCCCTCTACCTCACCCTGCCTCCCACCTCTTCAATATCTTTGCCCTTGACCTTTATGCTGTGTAACCACATGATCTTTGGTACACCTACTGATATTCATGTGATGTGTGTTTCACTCTCAGTGTGTCTTTTACATATTAGGTGAGGGTTCTAATCTTAACACCATCATCATTTACTACACGTCTGGTCTCGGGTGAGATGCCTGACTCTGTTTCCTCCTCTTATAAATAGAAACGTACCTAGCATGCAGATGTGCCCTGAGGTAAATCACCTAAGAGAATGGTGTAGCAAAGTGCCTGCTACAGACTAGGAGCTCAATAACGGTTGCATTGAGGTTTGAGTAGGTGCAGTGTAAATGATGGTCATTTCAACTTGACAAGTGTATTGGTGTCCATGGGACATGAGGCACCAACCTAAGTGTTGGGGTGATTCAAAGCTGCAAGTGTACCCTTGTCCTCCTAGTAGTCATCAAGGAAGCCTAGAAACGTCCATATCTCGGTGGAACTTTATCAAAATGGGTAAGTCTATCATTGCATATCATATTTCTTGCCTTCTCCCTTTTGAGAAAAGACACAGAATTTTGTGCATTTGACTTAGTTCCTATGTTTTTCTTAATCCAAGTGCCTTCACAATTTTTCAGGTCATATTGTTAGTTTTGGAGGTGTCTTGGATATTGGGGTGGGTTGAAACTATTGAGGAGAAAAGACTGAGAGAAGCTGAAAGCTGATTTATTTTGATTTTCTTCATAGAGTATGAGTATCAACTCTGTACTGAATTCTGTTGACATAGAGAATGCCTAGAACATGGTCAGTGTGCAGAGAAAGGAATGCAAAGAATTATTCATCTCAGAAAGCAAATCAGTAAGGGATTCTTAACATGCAGGTTACAAAAGGCCAAACTTAATTGGCTTTTAATGCATGAGCTCCGGTAATATTACCAAGAGTTTTCTCTGGCACTGGTTTCATTTTCAACTCTTCCATGGACTCTTTTGCAATTCCAGATTCCCCCTTACAGTTGCCAAATGGCTATGACAGCTGCAGGCCCCACATGCCTACACAACACCATCTAGGGAGAGAAACTGCAGAATTATTCTGCTCTCCCTGGCCTCACTTGGATCATGGCTCTTAGCTGAAACAGTCATGCTTTTTCTGAAGAATGGTTTAAGCCAATCAGTGTCCACCTTTGGAGATACTAATTCCACAAAAATAACTGGATTGAGAACATGAGGGTGGTAATTTCAGGAAGGCTATTTGCATTAGTGTTAGGAAGGGCAGCGGGTGCTAGGCCACTTGTGTGTCCTGTCTGTCCACTAGAATGATCAATATTTATGGAGTGCTCCCTGTGCATCAGAGAGGGCTCTGAGCATTTGACATGAACCGACTCATTTAATCCTAATTAGAGCCCTGTGAGGTACCACTCGTTCTTCAATCCCCAGGATGAGACAATCGAGGCAGAATGACATCAAGTAGGGGGCCCACCTGGTGGCCAGCCTGGCTCTCCCAGCTGCAGGCTGTGCTGCTGCCCATGGCAACAGTGATCATTTTTACCAGATGCAGGTTGAGACCCGCAAGAGTTCTGCTCCACAACACCATTTTCCTAATGCTATTTGCTGCAAATTGTGTTTTCTCATGAGATGATTTTTGAAGAAAATGTCGCTCCGGCATTGCTCTGGATCATTCCATTTAGCTGAAAGCTTCTGGGCAGCTCCAGGATGCTTTCATGCTTTCAGGATACCTGGGAAAGACAAAGCAATCTTTGCTTAAAATTACCCTTAAATTGCACTTATCTTTGATCTATAAATATTGACTGTTAACGGGTTCCTCGTCTTTCATCTGTAATCTTTCTCTAGCAGTAGGGCTGGTGTTGTTTTTCCTCTCCCTGAAGCTTTGAAGAGGCAGAGCAGAAGAAGGAAGCATCTAAATAGTTGTGGGGAGATGTCTGTGAACCCTGCTTTCTGACCTCCTTTCTTCCCTTTTTTCCTTCTCCTCCCTTTCTTCATCTATCTTTCACTTAAGTTAGTGTTTCTCCCCTTTTTATAAATCACAGCACATTATATACATTATATACATTATACACATATATACATTATACATTATATACATATATACATATCCATTATATACATATATGTATATATTTTTTAACATAAGAAAGCACAGATGGGAAAAGGTAAGAAGGCTCTCAGTCCTGTCTTCTATAAAGAACCACTCTTTTCTTTTTTGGTGTGTTACTGTTCTTTTTCTCAAGAAATTAGACGATCACCAGCATCTTGTAGTATTATTTCCCCCTTTAGAAAACACGGAGAGGGCTTTTCAATGCCTACAAGCATTCTCCAGCATCTGCATTTTAAATTGAGCGGATGTGTCATCATTTACTGAGGCAGTTCCCCCATGTTGGACAATCAGATCTGCTGGGGTATTTTGAAGTTTGGGTAGCTTTACTCTGAACACTGTCTGGCTGGAGCTTTGCCCTCACTATTGCTGATTTCCTTTGTTGCCTGGGTCAGTGTGCATCCCTACTAGTAGGTGGTGCCTGCCTCCCCACAGAGTGGAATCTTCAGTCACCACTGAGGCTGACTCCCAGGGACCTTAACCTTCCTCAGGCAGGGCTCCAGCATTTGCTGACTCCTGAGGGTGGGGATACTCACCTGTACTTTCAGGCCCTGCTGTGTTTGGATTTGGTTGTCTTCCAAGAGCTCAGATACGGAAGGTTTTGTCACCAGTGTGGGGATGTTAAGAGGTGGTGGAATTTTTAAGAGGTGGGCCTTGTGAAAGGTCATTAGGTCCTGAGGGCACCTCCTTTGACATTCGAAGGGATTATTATTGTTCTTGGAGTGAATGAGTTCTTTCAAGAGGGAGCTGTAATAAAAGAGCAATAGTGACTTCTCCCCACTCTTGGGCTCCCTGTCTCACCCTGTGATCTCTCCCTTGCATACATGTTTCTGCCATAATGCCATCCACCATATTGTGATGCAGGCAAGGGGGCCCTCACCAGAGGCCAAGCTGATGGACCTTCCTGATTTTGAATTTTCAGTTTACCAAAGTGTAAGCTAAATAAACTTCTATTCTTTATGAAGTACTCAACCACAGGTATTTTGTTATAAAAATAGAAAACTGACAAATAAAGGTCCATTCCTTTATTTCTACCTCCAGAGATGCAGAGATTTTTCCATGTTCATGTTTTCAGTTTCAGAAACAGGTTCTCAGAATATAGGAAAGCAATTGACATCATTATTATTTTCCTGCATTGTGAATATTATCAGTGTAGTACAATCTTTTACCTGGCACATGGTTTACATAGCTCTCTGAATGTTCAGGTTGGGGAAAAGTCATACAAGAAATATAGCAAAGGTACACACTAGGCATTTTTTTTTGCTCTGTGCTTTTCAGAATCTGCTAGGCACTACATATTATGTTGGACACTTTACTGGCTTTTATAATAAATTTAATCTTTAGTGCAACTCTGTTAGGTAGGTCTTATTTCTGATTTTATTAGAAGAGAGGCTTAAAAAGTTAATTTAGTTTTTTCATTTTTCCAAGCTGGAATCTGAGGCCTGGCCCTTTCGATGGCTCCCTATTGCAATTATAGTGTGTATAAATTGGTTGGTGGGAACAGTTGTGCACAGATGAAAAGTTGAAAACATTGTGCAAGGCACGTGTCCCAGACAGTCCTGTATTATAGCAAATGGAGGGACAGAGTATGGGTGGTGGCAGCCAGGGGGGCTTGAGGAGATGGCAGTGCTTTGTAGGCAGCACCTGGGGCAAAAGAGCTTTTGGTACATGAGATTTTTCTTTGCAAAGGTCATCCAGCAGGTACAGTCAAGCCTCACTTGAACCTGCACAGACAAAGCTGAGCTGAATCCCTGCCTTGAGACCCAGCTGAACTGTAAGAGGATCCAGGTACCAGCTTTGACCCTTACCTCAGAGACCGCTGTTTATTTAGGGGATTTCCCGGGTTCAAGGGCCCCAAGCATCTCAGCTGCCAAGTGGGCTGGAAACATAAGCATCGTCTTGACGGGTGGGGGCATTTTTCACAGCCATCTCTGTCACAATTTCCAAGTAGCAGATCAAAGAGTCTGAGGGCCAAAGACTCAAGGCACCTGTGGCACACTGAGGGTCACCTTTCCAGTTTTACATTTCCATACCTTTGAACGTACACTGTGGCATTTTGGGTGAACAGGGGCAAGATTCTCAAGTGCCCAAGCGTGCCATGCAAACATGGAGGAAACCAGGGTGTTAACTTCTTAAACCAGGTATTGCATCAGGGACTCTGGACACTGTGTGTATGTGCTTTTTCAGGGCTCATGGGGGAAAAAATAATTGACTCCAAAATTCAAAAAGGAAATTACAAGGTCAAGCTGATAAATGTTTAATTAAGTGCTTCTCCCATATAACATCATACCATTGTATTAATTTCTCAGCTTGAACTCCTCTCAGTGTTGTCAAAGGCAAGCTGAGTTTGTGGTTCTGATATTTTTGAGTTTCAGTTAATACAATACAGTTTAAAATTGAGGACAGTCTTATGTAATATCTTCTGTGAGATATGGGTGCATTTTGAAATATATAACACAATAGTGCAGCATGGGAATGCGGAGTAGCTATTCAAAAGAATAATGATGTTGCTCAGAATTCAAATGAAAACAGTGCAGCCGGGCGGGGTAGCACAAGTGTGTAATCCCGGCAGCTTGGGAGATGGAGGCAGGAAGACCTCAAGTTCAAGGTAGAGCACTCCAGGGTTTAACCCCCTGTACTGCAAAATAATTAATAATGATAATAATAATAAACAATGTAGTGCTCACAGAATCTTCATGCTGGTGTTGAAGATGCCTTTCAAGTATATGAGAAATAGTCTGATGACCCATTTTCAAACTATAGGGTTCAGCCTCAATTGGATCCAATGGAAGCCATTTTAATTATAGTCCTTCCTTTGTGCCCACCCCAATTTTAAAATTAGCCAATCACGTTGATGGTACGCCTGAGTCCTCCAATCAGAGAGAAGGGCAGCGCTGTGTTAGGTGTGCAAACCCGCGGACTGCCTGCCCAGGCGAGCTTGCTAGCCAGGTTCCAGTAGCACGCCTTTTTGGCAGAAGCGAAGGTTTGCCTTGGCCGCCCACCCACTTTCCAGCACCCGTTTGATTTCTTGCAGCACCTTGATGTTTCCTACAAGTAACAGAAAATAGCTCCCACCCACCAACTCCATTATTTTTTTCATATATAAGCACCTATACTTAGGGAATGCAGTGGTGGCATTTTGTTAGATTAGAACCCAAGAAGGATGGAGCTCGTATTACCAAAGCAGATTCATTCTCATTCAACAATTTCTCTCCTCCCAGCATCTCCTAGCTCTAAGTTGTCTCCTGTGAGTGCCTTTCTTCTGTACATTTTCATCTGTAAAATAGAGTTGGTAACGCCCATCTGATAAACATTAAGTGAGAAAATGGGGGTCAAGTGCACAGAATTTGGCAGGTAATAAAAGTTCCATGAGTAGTGTTTTCACTCATTCAACCTAGTGCCCCCAAAATAAAAGAAAATATATATTTTTTGATTATAAAAGGATGAGGCTCAGTGCTTACATCTAGCCAAGAAAACCTGCTTCCTGATTTTAGAGTCTTCTTCCTGAGACAGAAGGCAGACAATGGAAGTTCATACAGTTGGCAGCACACAGCTATTTAAATGCTGGCCCTAGGCATCCGTTTAGATGTTTCTGGAAAACCATACCAAATGAGCCCCAGGTGTTGTGCAGGAGCCCTTAGGAACACAGAAGTTAACGGACTGGAACAGGGTAATGAATGTGCTAGCAGAAAACCACCAGGCCTGAGCCCCTCCTGTTTATTCCATTGGAGTGTCACCCCAGTTAATGGATCCAAATGACTTCAGAGGTCTTTAAACAGAAAAGTCACTAATTGACACTATGTAGCTCTTGGCCTTTTATAAAAGCTTCACTAGTAGGTCATTTACTTCTTAATATGAGACAGTACAGGTTAAGGGTGTTCTGAACTCTTTCGGTCACTCAGAGGCTTCCTCCTTTCCATCCACCCAGTGTTTCATCAAGTGAGTAGTGTCTGAAGAGCTGTTCAGAGCACACTGGGATGGCTGGGCCCCGCCTCCACCTGGAGGAGCTGCATTTCACATAAGGAAAGAGTTCTGAAGTGAACCCCTTGAGTGATGCAGTATACATACGGGGATATCAGATATTTGGATATAACAAACATCTTTTCAAATCCCAGCTTTGCTAATTCCTACCTGGGAGACTTTGGGTAAATTCTTAAATCCCTTTGAAGCTGTTTCCTCATTTGTACTATGGGGATAAGAATAGTGTCTACTTTCTTTTGTGGGTTGTTTGGGAGGATGAAATAGAGATACATATGATGTACAATATCTTGTATATAAAAAATATATGCTTTTTAAGAGGTCATCTGTAGCTGAGCATGGTGGCACATGCCTGTGATCCCAGTGACTAGGGAGGCTGAAACAGGAGGATTGCAAGTTTGAGGCCACCCTCAGCAACTTAGCAAGACCCTGTCTCAAAAATAAAAAAGTGAAAGGGACTGGGATATAGCTCAGTGGTAAGGCACCCTGATTCAATCTCCTGTATAAAAAAAAAAAAGTCATCTATAATAGAAGTTCAAACAAGCCTTTTGGAGGCCCAGAAAGATGAGCAATGAATGTTTTCTGGAGGTCAGGGAAGTGATCACCTCTGCCTAGAAGCAAAGTCCTTTGAAGTGCCTCTTTTCTGTTTATGGGCAAATTTCCCATTTGGGCAGCCATATTATCTTGACTAGGAATTTGAATTTGCAGTTGCACATTCCAAGGTCCTTGAAGTCCTTTCTGGAAGTAACAGGCACCCATGGAGGTACTTACTAATTTTGTGTGACCTTAGGCAAGTCCTCCTAATTTCACCAAAAATAAAATTCTCTATCAGTAAAATGGGGATCATAATGCTGGGTACCTTGGGGAATGTGACTGATCAAATTATGTGTATGTACAAATTCGGCACAAGGAATCCCACTATTATGCATAATTGCAATGTACCAATGCAAAATTAAAGATAAAAAGGGGAAAAAATAATACCGGATTGCTGTGGGATTAGGAGAGATCGTGCATGTGAAACATTCATCATTGTCTGGTGTGCAGTGGCGCGGTGCTCATGAAAATTTAGCTGTTGCTGTTGTCATTGAAGCAATAGCTAAATACCTAGTTGAAACACAAGACCTCCCAGAACCTCCACTTTTCTGGGGAAGGGTGCTTGAAGAGATTTCTGCATGTTCTGCCTACCAGGTCACTAACTGCGCACTTGCAGCAGTTTACGGTTCAAAGCATCCCTTTGTTCAAATGTTGAGCAAATCCAGGCCTTGTGTATCCACAGCAACAAAAAGAGCTTTCTGCCTGATCCCCACCCTAAGGGCTGACTCTCTCCCTTTTAAAATGCCTGCACACATGTTATTTATTTATTTTTGGTGAACGTTAAATTGAGGTTTTGGCTGAAACTCAGTCTGCGTGTACTTGAAAAGCCAACAGGCTCCTTGGGCAGCCGATAAAGCTCTCGGGATTTCCCCCAGGGCTGCGGAGAGTACAGACAGGAAGCCCGGGACACAACGCCTGACCAGAACTTCCTCGGGGAGGCTGCAGGAGAGCATGCGCATCCTGCAGAGAACTCTCTAGAGCATGCAGTCTGAAACTGCTGGAAGAGGGTCCCTGGTCAGCTCCCGGGTGGGTCTGGACCTTATTGGCATCGGAGGGAACTGGAGGCTTCCCCCAGGGACATGCTGACCCTCCCAGGCTGGAACCTTCCATTCCGGCCCAGCCTCTTCCTCCCTGGCTGCCACAAGGAGGGAATCGAGAAGGGACTTTCCAGAGAGCGTTAGCGTGCAGGGTGTGGAAATGGAATAAAAGCTTATGCAAATCGACCTTTGCGTGCTTTCCTCTACCCAGTAAGCAAGAGTCTTTCTCCAGAAAGATGCTCTTCTTCCAAGACCCTTGACAGCTCTCTTCCCTCCCTGGATGGCAGCAGCAGGGCTGGTTGGAGTGGTAAACCGGGCAGGAAGCCATGCCAAAGGGGTAGGCTGGATGGGCAGGAGGAAGTAGCAAATGAGGAGGGGGAGATGGGCCGCGGGATTAGCAAAGATAAAATGAAATTTTAGGAACTCACTGTGAGCAGGAGCTGGGGAAAAAAATATAGTCATTGCAACTGATTTATTATGTACTTATCTTCTGTCTGAGAGGCAGCAGGCTTTTGTACAGTGGATTATTGCAGAGTAAATGGCACATTAAAGATATAATCAAGATGTTTAAGGCATATTGAATGGCATTAGAGTTAAAGTACGTGAGACTTTTGTCATGGTCTATAAATATAAAAATGTCAGCCGTTTGGAAATATTTCCAGTGCTTTAGTTAAGACGTGAGTCCATTTCCAAAAGGAAAATAGTTTTCACCTTTTGTTATGTCAGGGTGGGGTAGGATTGCTTTGGGAAGTGGTTTAGAACCTGTGCAGGTGATAAAATAATTTGCTTTAAACCCTGGAGCCAGAGTCTGTGGTATCTGTTTGGCAAGTCGTCAACTTTCTTGCAATGATAATAGCAAGGCAATATTGTACAGTGAATATGGGGCACTTTGGGGACTGGGGGCTGGGGGGTGCTACTACTTGTGGTTACATCCCCCATTCTCAGTCTCATCCAGTCTTTGGCTATTAAGAAGTTTTCAGTTTTTTAATTTTAACCAATGATCTTTTTTACATATTGAGCTTGACTTGTATTTTAATTGGCAAATGGTGTAGCTTTTCTTTCTTGAAGCCTCGATGGGTTTAATTATTGTATTATCATGTTTTCATGTCCCTTATTTCATTCGTCTGCCTGTTTTGCTGGTGATCCTTCTGATTGCAGCGCTGGGATGCCGGCCATGGGTTTTTGAACAGAAAGAGGTTTTCTTTGTTTATTTAAGATCTCATTGCTCCCTTACGTGCAGTCCTTTGATAGTCATAGCACATGAAGGTCCTGTGGTGCAGCTTAAAGACAGAGAGAAGAAGGTAGAACCTTTGCCCATGGAGTCTGCTCAGAGTGTTTAGATTGTTGGATTGTCAGCATGTGGGACAGAGACATTGGCCTTCACTTAAGGTGCCATGAAGCCAGGCATGGGAAAGGTGAGAAACCTTGGGGACCTGGCCAGGTGAAGCATTCTTGATCATCTTCTCTCTGGATTCCTACAGTCTCACTTTCTCCAAAGGCCCTGGGGATCAGGCCACTATGCTGCATAGTCTTCTTTTTTTCAGTGTAGGCCTTTGGGCTAAATTGTATAGTAAATGTTTGTTTACTACTACTACTGTACTAATGTATAGTAAGTGTTTGTTTTCTCTGGCTGTCAACACCTTATGGCCTTGGGTGTGGTCCCTGAAAGCCAGCTTTGGGGTGCCATTTGAATTGCAATGGTGATTGCTCCCTCTGGTTGTTCTACCATCTTGCAAAAATTCCTTATTTTGGTCTTGATTTTGGCTTAGGTCTTAATTATAATAGAAATTCTTTTTATTTTTAAAAAGAACAAAATCTTTTTATTATTTACAACTTAAAAAGCATTTTCATGTGTCATTTCATGTCAAGTTTTCCCATGAAACTTGTGAGGTTAGTAGAGACAGTAGAATTGGTACATGATGAGAACCTATTAAATATTTGTTGGATGAAAGAATTGTATCCATTTGATTACTGAGGATATTGAGCCCCTGAGAGAACAAGGGATTTGCATAAGTCCCCACATCTGACTTTCCCAGGCTGTTCTACATATACAATTTGCTATCCTTTCTCCAGAAAGATGTCTTTTGGTTCTCTAAGAAAACATAATAGGAAAATGCAAATGGGTATGCACACCATCAAAGATGTGGCAGAAGGTATTGTCTACTCTCTGAACATCTTTCAGATTCCTTATGTTGCCCAAACCTCATATCCTTAAGGATATGACTATTTACATTACTCTGTAGATAAAGAGACATGTTAATGCTAAAAACAATGACTGTCCTTTTAACACCTCTTGGAGATTTGGGCTGGGGACTCTGAAGACCTCAAGGGAAGCTAATTGTGGAGTTTGGTTGTGGAGCTGAACGTTTTTTCAGTCTGTCTCTTAGGGTCCTGGACAGGGTCATGCAGTGCCACTATTTGAGGTAGGCCGGAGTGCACAGATCAGCTGTCCCCTGGCCTATCTTCCTAACTACCAGCTGCTTCCCCTGCTGGAGAAAATGTCACCCAGATTAGCGAGGACATTGAACTAACTAGAGAAGAGCCCATTGTTCTAGCAGCAGTAGGCTCTGAGTCGTACTCTGTACCTGTAGCAATCCATTCTCTTTGCCAGAGACTTCCTTCAAATCAGTGACACCATGAGTAGAGAGAAGGAAGAATTCCCACCTAAATCTGAAGCTAATTAGAGAGGAATGCCAATGCTCATTCCCCTATAGGCTTTTCCCTATGACTTCTGTAACCCAGGATTCACAGTTTTGGCCAGGAAGTTTCTCCAAGAAAAAAGCTGCAAAAACAATTCTGGTTATTTCTTTTATGAACTGATACTCTCTGTTTATCCAAAATGCAATTGTGTTCCCATTCAGGCCTTCTCTTCCTTAATGCTTTCTGTGCCTTACTGAGAAAACTTCAAGTGATGGTTAAAAAGACTTATTCTTGTTTTGACTTCTGAGGGTTGCTGTTTTTGTTATCATATTGTTTATTTGCTTTTAACTCTTCCGTCCATCCAAAGTGTATTGTTATTCGGGATGTGAGACAGATCTGCTGTTGTTTTTTCTTCTATAGATGCCAGTTTTTCATTCATTTTTTTTCCAGTTCAACTGATAGTTATCAGTTTTAATACAATTATAGGTTACTATTCAATGTCATCATTGCCCTAGGATTTTTTTTAAAAGTAGGCTATCTTTATTCTTAATAAAGGGTTCTTTACAAATTCTAGGTACAATTCTTTTATGAGACACATGATCATTCATTTTTTTGAAAAGGAGTTTTTAGGTTAGTTTCAGATTCATAGAAAAGTCGTACAGATAGAACAATGAGCGAGTGTACAACAGTGTTTGCTGCTTTTTGATGATTTCCTCTGCTTCAAAAGAATATTTCTACCTGGTCCTGCATCCAGTGTATGATTATCTTTCTCAAACCTCATTTATTTTCTGTTGATACATTTGCTATTTCTGCTCCAATGTCACATGGGATTTTATAACTTTTGAGAAGGAATCTGCAATCCCACAGGGGTTTAAGAGGTATAATTCAGCCTTCAAGCAGGTAAAGTATTATCGACCCTGTGTATGGATTTCTGCTGTGACCTTCCAGGAAGTACCAGGACCAATGCATAGGAAGGGTGTGATCATTGGTGACCTGCCTCTTACACAGAAACTTTTCTCTGGCCAGGCCATGACCACAATGGCAAAAACCAGGCTTTGGAGTAGGCTTGCTTCTCATTACCACCATTAGCATTTGGGGACTGATAATTCTTTGCCAGGGAAGAGGGCTGCCATTTGCATTGTAGGATGCTGAGCAGAATCCCTGGTCTCTACCCACCAGTTACCTCAGACTCATGGCCCCCCAGCGATGTCCACCAACTGGAGATAATGAAAAATATTTTCAGACATTATGAATGTCCCCAGTTGGAAACCACTGCTTTGGAGCCAGCTTGTCTGGGTCACTGTTCAGCTTGTCACTCCACTGTTTAATAAGTGCGTGACAGATGCGAACTGGATGGTGCCCATGGTCCTGGGGACTGAATGAGCTAATGGGACACTCAGAACAGACCCTGGTAGGACAGGCCAGAGTAATGTAATGTAACCATTACATTATTTTAAAACTCCTGTATGTTTGGTCTCACTCCTAATAAACACACAGGCTTCCCATTTCTCTCCACCATGGAGCAAATGTGTTTAAATTGCAACAGTATTCACCAAAAATTACATGTCTGTGTTAATGAAATGGAGTTCTATTTTCAGGGCTCCATACAGCTAATTAACTGGCTCCCATGATAAACTCATCTGAGCTGCATGCGAAGTTTTTGTGCAGCTATAGAACGGCAATTCCGGTTAGTTAACAGGCCTTTAAGTGACAATCCAGCTCTGCAGAGCAGCCAAAAGGCTGAGAAATGATTTTCTAAATGAAATGGTGAGGACAGTGGGGAAGACAGAAATCTGGGACAAGGAAAAGACTGAGGATTTACTTGATTCATTAACTCGATGGCTTTGGGAAATACCTTGTCCATTTACCGTTGAAACACACCTTCTTGCAAATCAGGGGTGGGGTGGGGGATGGATACCAGGACGATTCATTGTCCAGCAATTCATGTTACTTAGTTGCCCAGATCTTGCATTTGTGTGTGTGTGTGTGTGTGTGTGTGTGCATGTGTGTTTTGTAGCAACAACTCTTGTAAAACCCTGGTGCTTGCTCTTCAGCTTGCTGGGGTGCCCCTCTTGTGGGGCTGATCCTTTCCAGTGTGTGGGAAGATCTGACTGAGGATGGCAGGTATGGGCTGTGTCTCTACCTTTGTCCTAAGGACTCACTGCCATCTTCCTGTGAAACCAGGGCTTGGTTTGGAGAGGAGAAGGGAGTGCCCTCGCCTGAGTGGTGGAGTGTAGGATTGGGTGAAGCTTATTGACCACTTAGTTCGTTTACTTAGCCAGGGCAGCCAAATAGTTGAGAGTCTAGGTCTGGAGTCGGGATAATTGGGTTGAACTTTTCTGAGTCTCGCTCTTCTCATCTGTATAACTTGGTGCTGATGCTATGCCTGCGTCACAGCTTTATCGTGAAGTATGAGATAATTTTCTTAGCCCAGGGGCTGGTGCCTGATTAACACATCATACTTCTTAACTGTGATGATGACTGTTGTCATTTTTATTGATTTGAGTGCCTCCCGTGAGTCAGGCACTGTGCTTGGGATGGGGAATGCACTTGGGTCAAATGTGACATTTCGTGCCTCAGAGAGTTCATAGCCTGGAAATTGGAATGGAGGAGCTCCTTCAGAGACGTGGGCATCGAAGGCTGTGGAGGGGAGGGAGTGCAGAAGATTTTGGGCTGTGGCTCCTTCATGGAGGCAACTTGAACCTGGAAACTGGTACCTTAATAACTACAAAGGGAGCAGAGCTGGGACCCAGGACAAGCCTACACTCCTCAGGAGAGACAATCAAGGCAGTAGAGAGGGGGTTGTGGGACTTGGATCTTTTCTCTCCTAAATGAGAAACAATTCCCAAGTTTGACATGGACAAAACCGGAGGAGGGAAGACCAGAGGGAAGGGGCTTACCTGCTTTTGCTTAGTGGATCTGCCATCAGTGTCTAGCTTTCAGTCTGTTTTTTGTTAGATGCTGTCTGGATCCCAACCACCTGGGCCCAGGGCCAAGAGGCACCTGCTGCAAGGTGTATGGCAGCAACCATTGGTGACTTATGTTTCCAAAGGTCTTTTTTCTTATTGCAAGAACTTGCCCTATGGTGGTAAGAGGACTTTGTTTTATAAAGAGGACTAGCAAAATTTAGTAATGGAGGATCATCTTCTGATTTCCTCTTATTGGCAAAGATTTGTTGACCCTGTTTCTTTATTTCTCCATCTGTTCCTGTTTCCACTTAAGGTTCCGTGCAGACATTTAATGAAGATAACTATGCAAACTATTTAAATTTTTATTTTAAATAAAGGGTTGTGTGGGGAACTTTTTTTTGTGGTGAGTATATGAAGCAATTTGAATGCATCTTGTTCACACCCGGAAGACCAGGATTAATGCAGCTTTGAAATTTGTAAGTTTATGCTACATAGTATTTCTCCTTAGAGCATCACAGGTGGGAATTCCATTCCTTTTTTCTAACTCTATTTACCAAGAGCAAAGTGCCACACTAGTATTTTTTGGTGGGGGTTCTGACAAGGTGATATTTATAACAATTTTTGGGCTTGTTTTTAATTTTCCCTCAAGTGGCGGGAAATATACACAAAAGGA
>JAJEJO010000513.1:253986-276205 GCA_020662805.1 Glaucomys volans
TCAGTTGCTGAGGCTGGCTTTGAACTCATGATCCTCCTGCTTCAGCCTCCTGAGCTGCTGGGATCAGAGGCTTGTGCCACCACTCCCAGCCAGGAGGTGAATTCTTGCATGACCTACCATGACCAAATGAGGCATGGAGTTTTCTTTCCATAGGACAAGTTATACATTTGCCCAGTAGAGTTACACAATAGAATTCCCTTTTAAAAGAGAATTCTCTTTTTTTTTTTTTTTTTTAAAAAAAAATTGATTGAATACAACTACAGCTTTCCTGGGCTCTGCCCAGGGGAAGTTCTAATAATGTATGGAGCAGCCATGTTGATAAATGTAATTGGTCGATGGTCAAAAAACCTTCAAATTGTTCTTTGGTTTCTGTGCGTTCTGGCTTTACATCTCTTGAAGTTGACAAAATGGGTCAGTGCTGAGTACCTTTAGGTAAATGGGAGACGATGGCTTTGCTGTGTCACTGTATTGGTCTCCATTCTGTCTGAAAAATGGCTCTGGCTGTGTAGTTTAAGTTCAGGCTGACCTGGCTGCTTCAGTGTTAGCAGAGCACACCAGCACCTCTTTGGAGATGCAGAGTGAGGCAGGGAGGCTGGAGAAGTCTAGGGGATCAGGCCTAAGAGGGGGAAGGGCAGGGACAGGATAAGAAATGACTCCCTGTTCAGATTCTCCTGGCCTCTGACGCCTGACTCTCCACGCAATATGGGGCCTGTTTAGGGAGCATGCGAGGAGGTCTTCAGAACCAGAACGTGTCGATTAACAGAGGGTAGGAAAGTGGGGACAGGAGGTGAGCTTTCAGAGAGCAGAGAGAAGGCATTACTAAAAATAATAAAAGAAGAGAATTTGTTATCATATAATAATTACTCAGCTGTTTAGGGGAGGGGATTAAAAGAGGCAGAAAAAATAATGTGTCTTTGAGAATTTCAATCTCATAAGACTTGCACTGATGGGTACAAGACCCCACAGGGTCCGGTGTTAAATTGCATGATCAGATGATGGAGAGAAAGAACTTTTTATTTCATTCTCCTACGAACTGTTCACGATACCCAGCCAGAACGTTAAAAAAATAAAAAAATCAATCTGGCTCACACCCCCTCCCTGCTTCCTCTGTTTTCAGCGGATCAACTACAGACTCCTAACAGGGGCTCACATGAACTGCCTGCCTGGGCTTCTCTTAGGCCTGCCATCCCCACTCCTATGGCTGACCTCAGCAGAAGGGCTCCTCATCCTCTCCAGTGTGCCTGGTCACATCCTATTTCTGAGACTCTAAGGTTCTGTTCCTTCTGCCTGGGATACCCTTCCCCCCAGTCTTCACCAGACACAGCTTACTTACCCCTCGGGATTTTTCCTCAAATGTCATTCTGTCCACAGGGCTTCCCAGGGTCTTGAGCTTTTCCACTGGTGGCACTTACCACATTGGACTTACTTGTTTGTGTGATCATCCATGGGATCTTGGTCATCTTGTCAAGTGGTGATTCCATGAGGACAAAGGCAAGGGCCCTGCCCATCTTGGCTCACATAGGAACTCAATGAAAGGGCACAGAATGAAGAAAGGAATGAATTGCACACTCACGAAGGGATGGGTCTGGGTTTCAGAGCATGCCTGGGGTGTGTTTGGAGGAAAGGTAAGCTGGGATGCCAAACAAGATTAGGGTTGAAGAAAAAAAGGAGAGACCTTGAATTAGAAAGTAACTGGATAGTCACCACTGTACACAGCACGACAGGATATACTGGTACCTCAGAGATTAGAGGGCGGGGGAATTTCCCCAGCTAAACCTGATGCCGCCAGTGATGTCTGTCCTTCAGCTTGTACCTCACCTGAGGAGGCTCTCCATTTAACAGTTATTTATCAAATAGCTAGTCCCTGTGTTCTCAGTGGGGGAGATATGATGCCCCCTGCCATCCCCTCCAAACCAAGGCATGAAAACTGGTCACATGGGGGTAAGAAAACTGGCTGATATTTCACAGTGGAGGCAACTAGTTAAAAAAAAAAAAAGACATCTGAGAAGGATCCTTAAGGGGATGATGATAAAAAAAAGTTGAGAAACTGACCCTGGTACTCAGTGCCAGGTGTTATTCTGAATAGCATCTATCACTATGGAGCGTTTTTTCCCCCTGTGAAGACACCTAGGCAGGGGACAAATAAATAACTATGAAAGAAGAACAAATTCTCTGAGGAGAAACAGTAGGGGGCAAAAGGACAGAATGCCTGACATGTGTGGGCAGGTGGACAGAGTCCCTGACGCAGTGGTCTTAGGCAGGGTGGGAGGAATGGACAGTAGACTGCTGACGTCTGAGGAAAGTCTGGAAGGATTGAGGGGCGAGCAGTGGAGGTACTAGGGGAAGAGCACTCTAGGAAGAGGCAGCAGCCTGGTGCAGGTAGGAACATCAAGGAGGAGGTTGGGCAGGGGCTGATGGATGAGAGAGGGGTGCTAGGAGAGGAGCTGGAGGTGGAGGCTGGACCATGCGGAGGGGTTCGGGTTTTGTCCTCAGTGAAGGGCCCCTGAGGGAGAGCTTTATGCCCTGTGATCTCTTTTGTCTTTGAATCAGATCCTCTGGGTGCTGCATGGAGGGTGGACTCAGAGGCAGGAGCAGGTCCAGGAGGGCAGTGGGGAGGCTGTTCCCATGGCCCAGGTGGAAGGTAAGGTCCAGGCAGAAAATGACGGTGGCTCCGGTGTGAGTGAGAGGTTAGGTTCCGGGTGACCCTTGAAGGTAGAGCTTGCAGGACTTGCAGGGACATTCAGTGAAGGGTACCCCTTCTGCCCACTGCTGACCCCTCTTATTGAGGCCAGGCTTGGTGCCTATTTTCTTCTGTTTATTTAATTTTATTTTTATTTTTACAGATTGCATTTTGATTCATTGTACACAAATGGGGTACAGCTTTTTCATTTCTATGGTTGTACATGATGTAAATTCACAACCATTCGTGTAATCATACAGGTACATAGGGTAATAATGTCTATCTCAGTCCACTATCTTTCTTTCCCCCACCCCGTCCCTCTCCATTTCCCTCTACAAGTACCTATTTTCTGTCGTCTTCTTTGGTAACTGATTTTTCATTTGTATACCTTGTCACCTTATCTAGTCTTTGAATTTCTTTAGGAAAGATATTAATTAATTAATTAATTAATTTTGGAGAGGTAGCCAGTGGAGCAGAGTGGTTAAAATAGTTGCATGTGCTAGGGTGAGTGTTGAAGTGTTTTAATTGCTTAAGTCCTCTTCCTCCCCCTCCCCCTCCCCCTTCCTCTTCTTCATCCTCCTCCCCATCAGGGCATTTTCAGATGGCTCTGTGAGAGTGAAGTGAGATTTGCATTTAAAGAGCTTTGCTGGGATCTGGCATGCCATGGCACTTGGTAAATGGTGGTTGTTATATTGTGCTGCTGGCTTTCATATCTTAGGGTTGCCTAAGCTGCAGCTCTGTGGGATAAGGCAATGGCTTTTCCCTCGTACATGTCATGGTTTTCTTCTCGAGTGTGAGAGGGGAGGTAAAGCTGACTTAGGAGATCAAAGTCTGGAGTGCCTCAGACGATACACCCTGTATTCTCAGTGGAAGAGGCCACATGGAGTTGAGGGTGATGGAGAAGCATCACATGCCACCTGAGGGCAGCGAGTGTCTAGTGAATCATTTTGAGTAACTGGAGTTGGTGCTGCAGCGTAAGCAATGCAGATATTTATACAATAATCACCAAATTGTGTGGATCCAACCAGAATAAAAAAATGCCTGGAGCTTTGGCTCAGGGCCATGGACGATCAGGACCGTGAAGATCAGGAGCGCGAAGCCTGGCGTGGAGCAGAGGAGTGAAAGTCAGGGCGTAACACGGGACAGACAGATAGATGCAAGCTCAGGCAGAGATGAAGACGCGTGGCTGGCGCCCTCCAACTCCGAGCTGCCAGCCGACTTGGAGCTGGAACTAGAACCCTGGCAGCTGAACTCCAGAGCCTGTTTTCTAATCTTCTCCAGATCCACTGAGTCACCACCTGGAATTCTTCCTCCTGGTGTGTTAAGCCCCACTTGTTTCAGGAGGATTGTGGGATTCAGGCTCATGTGATGGTCACCATTCATTTGCTCCTTCCCTTGTCCTTCATTCATCCATTCCTGCATTCGCTCTTCTGGTCATCATTTGTTCACTAATTAAACAATATTTTGGTGCATCTATCATGTGCCAAGCACAGCACATCAGACGCACTCCCTGCCTGGGGTTAGTTACTCTTAATGGAAACACTTAGTGGAAACAATTCTCAGCGGGTGGGAGGACCCAGGACTTGTGCAACTTGGGGCTCATTTGGTGGTGTCCTTCACCACATTGCACCAGGAAGTCTCCCAATTGTGATGGAAATCAGGCACAATCTGAAAAATGAATCAAGATGCCCCCGACGTGCACAAAGGACCTATTTTTGGCCCTGCTGATTAAGCTATTTGACTCTGGACCTCAATTACATTTTGTGTTCAAGCAATTTTTTTTTAATACATTAGTTCACTTTGCTTCTTGTAGCATTTGATAGGAGAGAGGAGGCCATTTCTTTTTCTTTTCTTTTTTTTTTTTTTTTTTTTTTTTAGTATTTCCCAGCTTATTACAGAGGCTATCTCAAAGGATACAGATGGAGGGATGCACAGGGTTAGGAGGAGCAGGGGGTCAGAGCTTCCATGTTCTATCTGGGCTTTCCACCCTCTAGAAACCACCATGTGTTCTGCTAACTGGACAGCCTCCCAACCTGACTGTTTAGGTGGTTATGGAGGTATTATTATGAAGGTATGATTGATGAAGTCATTGACCTTTGCTGATCAACTCAATCTTCAACCCCTCTTCCCTCCTTGGAGGTTAGAGGGTGAGGTTGAAAGTCCCCCCCTCTGGACCTGGAGGGGGCCATTTCCTGTGAGGGTCTCTGATGTCCACAGGGTTTAGTGACCTGCTTAGTTTCTGTAACTGGTAGGAGACAAGTTGGGACTAAAACCTAGTTCCAACTTCTATCTCCTTATTATCTCATCAGGCCATTATCTTAATATCTTGTAGGCTTTCAGTTTTTTTTTTCCCCAACTATAAATAAGAAAGTGGAGCTACTTGTTCTCTGAAATTTTCTTCCTTCCTTCTTCCCAAACCATTGGAGTGTCTAGTGTGGTCCAGACATTCTACTAGAAGCTGGAAACAATGTTGTGGAAGACATATACATGCATGTGCATGCGTGTGTGTGCACATACACATTAAGAAGGCTAAAAGGTGACCCACAGAATAAAATTTTTGTAAACCATATATATGAGACTTATATCCAGAACATGTAAAGAACTCTTCTTGCAATTCAATTACTTGTAACTATCAAGTAAAAAATTGGCAAAGGATCTGAATGACATTTTCCTAAACGAGTTATATAAACGGTGAGGAAGCAGTGAGAAGAATCTCACCATCATTATCCATCAGAGAGATGCAAATCAAAACCATAGTAATGCCACTTCATACCCTCGAGCCGGCTATGATCAAAAGACACAATAATAATGGTGGACTGAGACAGATATCATTACCCTATGTACATGTATGATTACATGAATGGTGTGAATGTACATTGTGCACAACCATAGAAACGAAAAGATGTACCCCATTTGTGTACAATGAATCAAAATGCAGTCTGTAAAAATAAAAAATAATAAAAAAGGCACTATAACAGCTATTGGTGACAATATGGAGAAATCGAAAGTCTTGAGGGCTAAGGGAAGCCATGTACAATGGTGTAGCCACTTTGGAAAACTGTGAGTTCTAAAAAAGTAAAACATACAGCTGACATGTGACTCAGCAGTTCTACTCCTGGGGATAAGCTCAAGAGAAATGAGAACATATGTCAACCCAAGACTTGCTCATGAACATCCGTAGAAGCATTTCTGCTAATAGTGAAAACGTGGAAATGACATGATGCCCATCACCTGCTCAGTGGACAAGCAGAGGTGGTATGTCTATAGGATGGACTGTCATTCATCCACAAGAAACTTGGAAGCCTTATCCAAAGTGAAAGAGCCAGTCCCTCAAGGCCACCTTGTGCATGATTTCATTGATATTAACTGTCTAGAATAGGCAAATGGATATGAGACAGAAAGTAGACTGGTGATTGCTGAGGGCTGGAGAGTGGGCAATGGGGAGTGAGCTCTAATGGGTTTATTTTGGGGTTATGAAAATATTCTAAAATCAGTTATGGTGATGGTTGCACAACTCAGTGAATACACCAAAAACTGATGAATTTTGCCCGTTTTTAAAAGTGAATTGGGTAGTATGTGAATTCTATTTCAAGAAAGCTATTTTTTTTTGTGTGTGTGTATTTATTAAACACTAGCATGGACTCTGTCCTTGTGCAAAACATAATCTTGTTGGGGAGATAATATTTATCAAATAAATTTATAAAGAGAGCTAACAGTTACAAGTTGAGATAAGTGCAAAGAAGGGAAAGAGTCAGGATATAATAATGAGAGAATAGCAGGGGGTTCCTGGGGCTGATAGAAAAGGTATCAGTAAAGCTGTAACATTGGAAGGCTCTAACACAGACCCTCAAGAACAGTGGCTTATTACCTTAGGTACACGTATGATTACACGAATGGTGTGAATCTACATTGTGTACAACCATAGAAACGAAAAGTTGTACCTCATTTGTGTACAATGAATCAAAATGCAGTCTGTAAAAATAAATAAATAAATAAATAAATAAATAAATAAATAAATAAAAAGATAGCTTCAACTCTGCTGAGAGAGTGCAGGTGCCGGCCGTCCAGGGCCCAAGTGAAGCCCCACAGTTGCAAGATCTTGCATGTCACCCTTTCATTCCCTGGGTGGCGGGGAAGGGAGGTTGCCCTCATTTGAATGGCCACGTCTACAGTGACTCTCAACCACGTCTACAGTGAGATAGGGAGGAAGATAGCCGGAAGTGCCTCACCACTGCTCCCATGCAGAACGCAGTCTCTTGAAACTAGGAAGGGAAGTCTCTGGGCCAGTGTGCAAGTGCCCAGGTAGATACAGAAGGAGGAGAGAACACACCTTGGGCAAACTCCTCATATTCTCTGGCCTTGCTCAGGAAGTAACACTAAAGGTGAGAACCTAAGGATGAACTAGTGTTGGGGAGAGGGAAGAGGTTTCCAGCCTGGGGGCCCCATGTGTAAGGGCCCTTGGGCTAGAAAGTCCAACTATCAGGTTGACAGATGATCCAGCACTTGTCTATCTGCACATCCTTTCCGGGAGCTTGTGAGTCTGGAGCACCCAGTACTGGGAAGCAGATGCTCTGGATTTACCAGACTTTTCTCTCTTGTGTCTTACAGAGTTGGGCCAGGCCTGGACGGTGACTGCAAGGAGGGGAACCTCGTGCCATCTCTGTCTGTGAATTCTCAGCTTTGAGAACTGAATTCCATGGGTTGTGTCAGTGTCAGACCTGTGAAATTCAGTTCTTCAGCTGGGATATCTCTGTCATCGTGGACTTGAGGGACCCTGGAAGGAACAGATCCTGAAGAACCTCTTCAAGCTGCGGAGGAACTTGGGAGGCAGAAGATGGAGGCCCCATTCCCCCCGGGGCTGAGCAGGGCTGAGCGTGGGCTTTTGAGTGGGAGAAGCCTCGCTGAGCAGGGTTCCACCTTGCTCAAGGAACGATCTCAGCAGGTCGCCCTCACTGCTGCTGCTGCGACTCTCGTTTACGTTTATTGATTACTTACGAGGAGTCAGGCAGAGGACTAAGTGCTGTACATGCTGTTATAGGAGACTCTTGGGGAAAATCACTCTAATGAAGCTTGAGATCAGAGCATGCCATGCAATGATTTTTTCCCCTCTTCATGGGACCAGATGGAATTAATAGCATGTGACAATGATTCTTTATCATGGACTGCTGAGGCATCTGGCTCCTTTTCAAGATGTCTGATGCAAAAAGATGAGAACCTTGGGTAAATTCGTCTTCTGGTCCCCCCTCTCCCTTTATTGGAATCTACCCCTCCTTGCCTTCTATAAGTGTATGAAGGATATGTTATCCCTGTGTGTTCCAAATGAGGCAAAAAGAGGTTGTAAAATAGACTTCACCACAAGCCCCAGTTTCCCCCAGGAAAAATCATTATAACAGTTTCCAAGGCCCCCTCCATTTGCTGATAGGATCTTCTGAACGCTGTGAGTTGAGTCCTTCTGCCTTCCTCTGTCACCAGATGAGCTAGGTCTGTTCTGAAGCTCAAGTTTGTTTTGATGGTGATCATTTCCACTTTTAGGCAGTGGCCCGGGAGCTTTGTATGTAAGATCTGGACTTTATTAGGCTTTAGATTTGATGGGGAATAAGGAGTTTGATTTGTCTTTTGGACTTTGATTCATTGCTGTCTCTTGGTGTCCTGGAATTTCCAGCTCATTATTGACTACAGAATGGATGCTGTAGTCTGGCCGAGAAAGGGGAGGTGGCACAAGGTGGGAGACCCTGTGGTATGCACATTCTCACCCTTTCTTCTCAGTGGTACTGATGTTTATTGAACATCTGCTCTGCACAGGGCACTATGCTCAGGGCCTTATGTGCATGATGTCAGGGACTCTTAACCAAACCTCATCTGGAAAATGGGAACAGATTAGAGGATGTCAAATAAAAAACAATGTAACCTTGTTCTCCAGGTGCAAAGGGGTGCTTGGTTATTATGAAAGCCTTCTGGCACGAGTGTGGGGCTGAGTCTATTCTCCGAGTTTACTGATCTAATCGAGGGCCTCCCCACCCTTCTCACTCTGCCCACTTCCGTCCTAGGTTCGTCAGGCCCTTACCCAGTGACTCATTCCAGAACCAGAATATTTGCGAATCTTGACTGAGACCAGAGATCAGTGTCTCCAGTTAGTCCTAGACTGCTGGAGAAAATACTGGAAGCTCCAAATGCTTGGGGATTCAGCTCCTCTGTGCTGTGGATACTGACTTGGATCCAGAACTTGATTTACTGCAAAATGTTCATCCTTATCCTGATGTGTCCTTCCTAAAGCACGGAATTCAGCGTGCGCATACACACATCCGCAGTGTCAGTGAGTGGGCAGACAATGCTGCAGGGTGGGGTGCAGCTCACTGGTACAGCCCTCGCTTAGCCTGTTAGACCCCCAGCCCTGGAAAAAAATAAATGAATAAAATAGAAAGAAGGCTTCATTTTATAAGAGGATCATGTTAAGGTTCCATGAGGTTGTATACTTGCCCAAAGTTTTGAGATTTTATTTGCTTTATCAAAACTTATGTGTGAGGGGAAAAAAAACCCAAAACCAAACAGGTCACCCTTTTTGCTTTTCAACTGATTCTTTCAACTGATATGAGATTATAAATGTATACATAGGAATATGTGTCTTGAAAGATGTACATCAATTTATTAATAGGGATTATCTTTGGGATGGTGGGAATTGAAATGTGCTTTCCTTTCTTTGTGTTTTTCTCCATTGTTTGGCTCTTACAACGAGCATGTGTAATTAAAGTAAGTTATTGAAGAAAATTCAGCGCACAGTCGTGCTGACTCCAGACAATACCGGTGCTGTGGATGTGTTAGGAATTATGTTGTAGAGGTGGCTCATGGATGACTGGAGGCATTTCCTGATGGGCTGTTTGATGAAAGAGGTGGGCACAGGTTTGGTTTTTAATTTTTATTTCCCCAAGAGGAGAATATGTGTGTGTGTGTGTGTGTGTGTGTGTGTGTGTATGGAAGTCCAGTGAGCAGTGTGTGCTAAGGCAGAGGGTGACTTTTGCCCCTCTGCCTTATTTGTACTTTTCTGTCCAAATATAAAAAGAGCACTCAATTTATGTGTGATTTCCTAAGATCCATTCACTGTGGGCCAGTGTGGTTTTTTTTTTTTTTCCCCCTGGAAGGTACTGGGGTTGGAACCCCCCATCCCCAGTTCAGTGGTAGAACTACCACTGAACTCTACCTCATCCCTTTCTATTTTTTATTTTGAGGCAGGGTCTTGCTAAAACTGGATCTGCCAACTTGTGATCCTTCTGTCTCAGCCTCCTGAGTAGCTAGGATTACAAGTGTTCACCATCACCACATCTGGCTCTTGCCAGTGGTTTTTAAATGTTTCCTGGGCCAGCAACATCAAATTACCTGGAAACTTGTTAGAGATGCATATTTTCTGGCCCCACTCAAGACCTACAGAATAAGAAACTCTGAGGATAGTGTCCAGAGATTTCTCTTTTCCTAGGCCCTTTGGCTGACTTCTATGCATATGCACCTTTTGGAACTGCTAGTGTCATTCTGACTTATGTCCCAGAGCTGAATTGTAGTGATGTTCCAGATGCTGGTCCACCCCTACAAGATGTGTTTACAAAACACATCCCCGAGAGACGAACAGCAGTACCACACAACTTCCAACTTCATCACCAGTGAAGAGTAATTTCCAAGTTTTTAAGGAGCAAAGTTCAAGTGCATAAAATCACCTGGGTCATGCTGTGACACAGACTCTACATCTCCAGAGATCTGTCATTTTAATCACCACCTATGATGAAGCCTCTTATGGAAGTTCTAGGACAACACCGGAGCAGCTATTTCAGACCTTTTCAGACTTTATTTTTTCCCCATGCCCTAATGTTTCTTCTTTCCAATTCATCCTTTCCCTTCCTGCAGTGATGGATGGGGTCTCAGAAGCAGATTCATCATCCTTTTGGCTCTGTGCATGGGAGAAAGCAGCTCAGACACTGCTGGAGAGGTGTCTTGGGAATAATAATAATAATAATGGAAGTATTGATTTGCCATCCTCAGATAACAGGGGAAGGGCATGATCTATCAGCTCGCATTGATGGGACACGGTAGGAAGTTGGACACTCGATAGTCTGCACAGTTGTTGCTCTTCCAGGTTGCTGTGATTCAGTGATTTAGGGACACAATGGCTTCTTAGGTCTTCCCAGCAGTCAAACCTTCACTAGTTAAAAAGGAAGATTTAATTATACATATATATATATATGAACATATATATAATTGAAATTAACATATATGTGTATATATACACACACACACACACATACATTTATATATATATATAAGCTGTAGACATTCTTACCTCTTTTCTGATATTTCAGAGAGGTAGCTGCTAGCTGGGGTGTCCAATTGGTCAGAGTGTGGAAAAATGCTTTGGGGTGAGGGTTGGGACATGAGGTGACTTGTCTAGTTCCTCTTTGCTCTTCCCAGTGCTAAGGTAAGTTTTGTTCCCATCTCCTAGGGAAGCCCTTCTAGGTAGAAGATCTAACTTTGGTCATTTTTGAGAAGGCGCCAACAATATAATTAGAACTTCTTAAAAATTGGCGTTTACAATGCTCTAGTTGTCTTACATTAATCAAATAAATTATGTCTATTTTCTAGATCTGAAAACCAAGTTCAAGAAGGTCATCTCTCTTTCTTAAACTTCATGCATTAGGTGACACAGGTGGGATGTTAATCCAGTCTGCTAAACAGAGTGGGGTCCTTTTCACTGAAGTTCACACTGGAATTTACATTTTATAAAGCACTTTAACTCACCTTAGAATATTTGTTGATCATAGCATTCTTCAGGGAAGTAGACCTTTTTATAATCCTCATTTTTAGGGAGGGAAAATGGAGTTTTTAAAAGGTAGTGCAATCAATGTTCTGTTTCCCTGTGCCCTACAGCTGTTCACTGATAAAGTTGAGCTTCAAAGCCACAATTTCTATAGTAAAAAAATCATTTTTATCTAAAAAATTCATAGGAATATACACAAGCTTGCAAAGAAAGAAAAATCCCTGACTCTGTTGACTGGAAACAGAACAGTGTGCATTGAGGGCCACCATGACTCTGTCTTGGTACATGATCCGTGGCACCTGGGACACAGTTATATTTTAACATATATGGAAATTATCTTGTAGCTTGTAAGAACCACAATGTGCTCTTGCTCCAGGCCTTGCAATCCTGCCGAGACTGGTCAGAGTCCATCTGTCTCTGGGCAACAAATGTATTTTCCTATTTTAGAAAATAACTTATTTTTTCTTATATAAGTAACATATACGTAAGTTATTTATGTAATATGACTTTATTGCAGTTAATTTTGAAAGTACAGCAAAAGTAAATAGAAAAAATTAAAAATTATTTTACAATGATTATGTTTTTTTTTTTTTTTTTTGGGGGAAAATAAAAAATTTAGAAAAAAATACAGAAGAGAAGAAGTTAACAAAACTCTTAAAACCCCATTTTTGGTTTTTTTTTTTTTTTTCTCTTTTTTTTTTTTTTTTTTTTTTTTTTTAACAAAATTGATATCATCTTTTAAATACAATTTGTGTGCATATATGTGTGTTCTGTTTTTGTTATTTAATGTTTTATCATAAATGTTTCCTTTTATAGTCTTTTTTTTTGCATTTTAAATGTCTGCATATGTAATTGATAGAAGGGCTGTGCCTTTGTTTACATGGTCATTTCCTTAGTTTTGGACATTTTGACCTGGGTCTCCTGACTCCAAATCAGAAGCCATCTATATCTATATCTCAACATATATGCATATGTAGACACATGTGTGTATATATGTATATAAATTTATTTTATTTTTTTCTGCCCTACATCTGTCTCTATTTCCTTTTTGCCTTTTACTTTGATTTACCCCAGCATTACTTGTGATGGCTCCAGGAACATAAGACAGGCCTAGTATCTCCATATTTATTAACAAGAAACGATGCTGGTGGGGGGGATTTACTTTGAACAGATCCTCATTAAAGCTCCCACCTCCCACAACAATAGTAGGTGTGGTTATTATTCCTATTGTACAGATGAGCTCTCAGAGGCCAGGAGGGTGAGCATCAGAATGTACTCACTTGTCCAGCTGATGGTGCCACATACACACAGGCATTGACTTGTCCACCCAATGTGCATAAGGGCAGCGATTAGAATTGGTTTAAAGGCTCAGTGACATGAGGCCGCTGGCACTGTGGTCCTTTTCTCTGTGTCTCTTTTCTCTGTTTTAAAATGACTGCAGCAGCTCTAGACGTAGTACCCTGATTCAGGGCAGGAAGAGAGTAAGACAGATGGTTCTGCCGACTGGCCACGTCTGTTTCTTTTATCAGGAAAGCATATCTTCTTCCCTGAATCCCCCTGCTCCCTGCAGAATCCCACTCAAGAATCATTGCGTTTTGCACGACTCCTGCTAACTGCAGAGGAGGCTAGGAAAATGATTGACTTTTCCAGCCTTTGATGTGGAAGGTGACTGGGAAAGGGGAGTTTGGGAATGGCTTTTGGATCAGCCAATCAATAGTAGTAATATGGACTAGAGTGTGTTTCCCAAAATACATATGTTGAAACCCTAGTACCATTGCAAATATGTCTGGAGACAGGGTCTTTAGCGGGTAATGAAGGTGAACTGGGGACATAAATGTGGGTCCCTAATTCCATAGGTCTGAGGCCTTACAAGCAGATGTGAGGACACAGTGAGGAGGCAGCTGTCTGCAAGCCACAAAGAGGGCCCTCCCCAGACCCTGACCATGCTACACCTTGATTTCAGATTCCAGTCTCCAAACTGTGAGGCATTTCTGTTGTGTAAGCCATCCGTTGCTGGTATTTTGTTACGACCTCCCCAACCGACTAAAACAAGCAGCTACCACAACGTACCTGCAAGGTCAAGGTTAGTCTCATTTGACCCTTGCATCCTATTTCACCCAATGGCCAACATGAGCTAGGAGCTGCTTTTTCTCACATCTCTGACCTAGACTAGAGCCTGCCACACCTCCTCTTTCACTGAATGTAATACCACCTAACCCATGCTTATGTTTTTCATCAATATTAGTGTCACCACAACATGCCGTTAAAATAGAAGTGGTTTCATACATTATTTATTTGCAGTGTGTCCACTGAGTCATTCTTTTGCTGAAGAGCTGTCTCCTTGGCATTTATAAACTCAGGAACAAACCTGCAGCTCACTGGGTTTGTATGCTCAGGCTGTGGCAGGGAAGAGGAGGATCCATGAACCATTTGGACTGAAACCAGCTGCTGCTGCTTCTCCTCCCTGAGCCCTGGCACATTTATTTAGCTCCGGATTGCAGGTGACCTGAACATCAGGCATCATCAGGGTCCACTGGGTGGGACCCTGAAAATGATGGCTGTACCCCACTTTGGTCCCATTGCAGGGGACTAAAAAATGATCCACCACATTAGTGTTTTTCAATTGTGGTTATTTTCAGAGCAGGAGCTCAAAGTAGCGATTCTAGTCACTGGGGATGCAGTAATGAATAAAATAGTAATTCACATCCTCCAAGAAATGACCTAGTAAAAGGGAAATTTCATATTTGAAACTATTTCTGGCTTATCAAATTATCAGGAGAACAATCCTGGGATAGGGATACTTTGTGAAAACCATTACCTAGATCAAAGGAGTTTCTCTTAGATGAGACATGAGCTCTGTAGTTTGTCCCACTCCCCACCACTCCCTATTGTCTCATCTGATTCGCATGAAATTTCAGTGGAGCAGATGGTACTATTGTTATTCTCATTTGCAGGCAAAGATACCGAGATTCCAAGAGGAGAGGAGACTAGCCAAAGTACTTGCAACTGCAGAATGTGGAATGGGTGTGAACCCAGTTCTGCGCACCATCAAAGGCTGAGGGCTTTGCCACATGCAGAGCTGTGATTCAGGAGGCAGGGACACAGAAATATCACCAAGCACAAACATTCAACCCATATAAGATCAAATTAAAGTGGTATATCAGCAGGAAACAGATGGCACCCTCAAATTAGGATAACTCAAGCAGCGTCTCATAAAGAAACTATTTACAAAGGCGTGAGCAGAGTGTGGGGAAACCACAAAGTGCAGTTGGGAGCCTCAGATTAGTAACAGCAGCTCCGCTGCCACTCCTGGCCTTTGAGGGTTGAGGAGGGGGTGGGCTCCTAGAACTGGGGAGAAGGGCAGGACTGTGCAGAGGCTGTAGATCCTTAGCCATCACATGCAGCCAGCCCAGGGGGACCCCATACACAGGCAGCATGGAGAATAAATACCCCAACCTCACTGCTCCCTCCTACCTGTGCCAAACACATTTGGAATCATAGGCCAAGGAGTCCCCTGATGCATCCCTGCAGGTCAGCCTCTGGGAAGGCAGAGAAGGGCAGAGAGAGGCTCAGGAGGGACAGAGTCATAGCCAAGAGCACTGCAGGGGACAAGCCAGTGTAGGGAATCCATATATGCCACCTCAAAATACACCACTGTGGTACAGAAGCATTTGGAGCTGGAGGTGTGTGATGTCGAACCGACGCCTTCACGGGGCTCCCTTGTCTGACTAAATGCAAAAACTTCTGAGGAATGTGGACTACCATAAATCCCCTCTTCTGGGGAAGTTTTATGCCCAAGAAGAAGATGGGGTGTCGCACCCAGATGCAGCTTCACAAACACACCTTGCTAAGATAGCCCCTGTCCTCCTATCAGTTCCCCTAGATATTTATCTTCCCAAGTTGTTCCCCCCCGGGAAGCCCCAACCCCCTTTCCTGGATCATGCCACTTCTCCACACACACATTGTCCTTTGTTGAAATAGAATAAAACTGCAGGGCATGGTGGCACATGCCTGTAATCCAAGTGACTTGGGAGGCTGAGTCAGGAGGATCTCGAGTTCAAAGCCAGCCCCAGCAACTTAGCGAGGTCCTAAGCAACTCAGTGAGACCCTGTCTCTAAATAAAAATACAAAATAGGACTGGGGATGTGGCTCAGTGGCCGAGTGTCCTTGAGTTCAATCCCTGGTTCCAAAAAAAAAAAAAAAAAAGAAATATTATAAAACTCTCCAGGCCTAGCCACTTTGGCGGGGAGGTTCTCTTGTGGATGAACCCCTTCCCCACGTTATATAAAGCTTTTACACCTTTTCCCCAGCTCCTGTGGATCTGTCTTTTGACTGCACTTTGCAGGTCCAGCCACTGAGCCTGAGAGGGCATAGGGAATTTCTTCCCCCTGTGGACAAGGAGGGGGAGAAAGAGCCACAGGTGAGTTCAAAGCCCGCCTTGGGGGACAGGTGCAGCCTCTTCTGCTCACGCTTAGTCCTCAGGCAGCCCTAGGTTCTCTTGACTACCAGGGATTTCACAGCAGAGATTCCTTGTTTGCATCATGGAACCTGAGACCTCTGTCTCAATGACTTTCCAAATGGACAAATGGCTAACTGCCAGGAGGCTTCTCCTTCCAGCGTTTCCAAAGGAAGTCAGAGGGTATTGACCTTGACTTTTAGAAAGCTACATCTTAAACACCCAAGGCAGGTCCGCCTGCTTTTCAAGGTGTCTCACATCCATTCAGCACAATCCCTCACGTCAAATGCCATAGATCCCACTAAACGGAGCCATATATTACCACCACTAAAAACCATTTGCTTGCTTCCTTTCAGACTTCCCAGTTTCTGAAATCCAATGGACCATGGCTTTGGATCTTTAGTAAAGCAGATTTTCATCAGTGTATTTCAATCATCTTTACAGTGACATTTCCCACAGCCCACCCCAGAGGAATTTGTGAATATCACTGTCAGCATAAGTAACAGTAACAAATTCAGGAGCACGCCAGCTGACATTTTAACAATCAAATACTCCATAAACCTAATACACCTGGCCCAGAAACAATGTGTTTCTGAGAAAATATGGGTGGCCCCGTGCAGGGCACATGGATTTGCTGGGCAGGAATATCCATAAGAGGCGCCATAACTGATTTAGGTAATAGTTGTGACATGGTATGTACCGTGTCTCCAAACAGGAGAGTAGACAAGCCATGTGGCTCAAAGGAGGCAGGGTTTCCTGCCCCTGGGAGCAAATCATTTGTCCCATCCAGGCTTGCTGACCCTGACTTCTACCAATGATTGGAGTGGTGGGTGTGTGATGTGGTTCTGACCAAGGGGCTGTGAGGGGCTGGGGTTGTGGTTCAGTGGTAGACTGCTTGTCTAACACACGTGAAGTGCTGATTTTGATCCTCAGCACCACATAAAAAATAAAATAAAATAAGGGTATTGTGTTCATCTCTAACTAAAAATACTGAAAGAAAAAAGAGACTCTGAGAAGTCTACTCTGGTCTTTTTAGTACAGGTTTTTGTTGGTGCTGAAAAGAGTCATGGAGGAAGAAATAGTCACCTCTTCTTCCACTGTACAATGTCACAGCAGATTGACAGGCTTTGGACCATGGCAGCGGGGCCAAGGTGTTCAGGGACCCTAGTCTCATGATGAGGATGGGAGCTTGCAAAGATGCTTTTATGACGTCAATAAGTCACTAATTTGACCAACCCAAGTCCAACCAAGTTTCAGGTCTTCTTCATGAGACAATGAGTTTCTTACTGTTGCACTGGGTACACTCAGGTCCGGATCTTAACTCATCCCACAGATGTGTAGAATTCAGGAGTTGGAGGGGCAGGAAAAGGAGAGTTGATGAGTTTTGCATATTGCTTAATTGTTTTTAGTTAAAAAAGTAATATCCAGATGTAAAAATTCAATGAAAATGGAAGTGTTGGAGGTGCTGGGAGACGAATTTGACTACATTGTACTGTTATATTGTGTGCATGTACAAAAATGTCACAACAAATCCCACCACTACCTGTGATTATAATGCACCAATAAAAAGAAATTTCAAAAGGAAATGTTAAGAGTAGAACTCTCCTATAATTCTCTCCCTGTAACTTACATATATTAACATAAAGTCAGAAAAATTGGGTCAGAGTAGACACACTAAAGTATGCATACATCATCACTTTTTGCCCTAAAGTAGGTGATGCTTTTTAAAAATGTGACCCATGGGCAACTGTATGCATGAGGCCCAACCTCCACCTTGGGTAGTCTTCAGCAAATCTGACTTGATGGTGCCCATAAAGGCCGTCTCAGGGAGAAGCTGGGTGGCATAGTGAAGGGACACAGGATTTGGATGCAGGCTAGTTGGCACTGGAATTCAGTCACCATGTGCTAGCTGTGTGATCTTGGAAAGTGACTAAACCCTTTGTGCTTCAGTTGACTTGTGACTATTAAAGAAGAGATCACAGAACCTACTTGTAACGTTATTTTTAAGCGTGGTGAAAAGCATGTTCAAAGCACCCATCACTCAAAATTGTTGTTCTGTGAACAATGTTGTTTTAGGGGAGGGGTTGCCACTGTGAAGCAGTATAAGTATCTTTGGTTTTTCTCACCATGGCCACAATGGACCACGATGTATGTGTACTTGTTAGTCTGAGGTCATTTCTTGAAATAACCAAACAATCATTTCCCAGATGGTGTAAAACAGTCCATAGAAACAAATAATCTGAATTTACCTTTGTGTCAATTCAGAAAGAAGATAACTTAAATGTTGAACCTCTATTTCATGGACAGGTGCTTGAAGATGGGGTTTGAACCATTTATCAAAAAGTAGGGAAAGAGACATCTTTCACATTAAGAAGGTCTCAAAAGGCAGGAGTGATCAACAAAATTAAGATGAACTATTTCATGGAAAGATGTAAAATTTATCTGTTTGGTTTTCATTTCTTTTCTTTTTTGTACAATACAAAATGGGAGAAATGTGGCTGAGTAGCAGATATGGAGAGAGGCTTAGGGGTTTCCCGTGGCTGAAGTTCTGGGTGAAGGTGTAGTGAGATCCAGCTGTCTGGACAAGCAAATGTAATCTTAGTCCTCATAAGGAGGAGTAGGGAATTCAGGAGGAAGGTGAGGACTCCACTTAGTTAGCCCTTGTCAGGCCACATGCTCCAACAGTCGGATGGAAGTAATTGGCATGCAGGCTGAGGCTTCTTGTGTGCATGCCCATGGAGTTGCCGCTAATTCTCAGTGAGCAGAGAAGTGGCCTCTGAACTTCTCTCTGTGTGGACTTCAAGACAGCCAATCTTTTTTGGAGTGGAGTTGGCATGTGACTGGACACCTGTTGGAGGCCAATGGACTGCAGGCCACTCCTGCCATCTCCATCTGAGGGGGCAGCTCATGCTTGTCACATGTGATCCAATCTTCTACCCTGTGTAAAAGTTTGGCTGAGGACCCGCAGGCTGCCAGCCGATAGGCTACTTTGAAGAGCTTTATCTAAACTGAAATAAGTGTGTCCATTTCAATTCTCTCTTTTGAAAGTTTTAATTTGGAAGAAGAAGTCAGGCAGTTTGGTGGCAGGTCTAGAAGCTGAAATGTTTCTGGAGAGAGGCCATGAAACTGCAGAGGCCAGAAGAAGCCAAAGGGAGAAACCCAAGCAAAGAGAAACAGGAATGAGGAAGCAGAATCCATGAGAACGAGCAAATCTGCAGGGAGAGAAGGGTTAAGGAGTTGGTTGTTTCACAGCAGAAACAGTGAAAGACACAGAGACAGCTGAAGACGGGCAGAGTCCTGCTGCTAAGGGACTCAGTATGCCTCTTGATCTCTCAGTTGAGACGAAGCACTACCTTCATTTCTACTTTTTCCAATAAGCCTTGTCAGCCTGGGGTCTAGACAGATTGGCTTTGAACTTGAGGTTCCTCTTATGTCCATAACAACAACTATTTGTTCCTTAAAACCCAACAGAGAGTCTGCTTAATGTTTCTTGTCCAGTTCTGGTTGCCATGGTGGGAAATTGTAGCAAGTTCCTGGGAAAGAGATCAGGATGGTACAGGGGCCTGGGATCTCACACACAAGGAGTTTTCAAGGGAATGAGAAATAAGTTTCCAGAGGAGTGGTTTCCAGAATGGGATTCCCTAAACAGCAGCAGTGGTATCTTACAGATGTGAATTTCTGGGACCACCTGAGGCTTACTAGAATCAGAAACTCTGGGGCTGAGCCCAGAGCTGTGTGCTCACCAAGATCTCCAAGTCTGAGGCAGGCTCAAGTTTGAGAACCAACAGCCAAAGGATGAAAAGACCCAGGCAGAACATGAGGATGATCTCCAGTTATTTGAAGGCACTGCAAATCAAGAGGAGGGACTGAGCACTGGCACTGAGGTCCTACACTGCTATAGTAGCGGGCTGGGGGGACAGAGGCAGTCACGAGCTACTTTTGTGTTTAGGAGCTTTTCATGGGCTTCTTGCAGGGTATCTTCCTGACTTAGAGTTGATTCAGGATCCTAGACACTACCATTGCAGCAAATACTAACATAGGAGTAGGAGGCCATCTTGGGATTTGCTTAGGGTAGTTCTAGATTTAACCTCTCATTAAACTATCTTAGGCAAAGGCAAGACTCTAACACTGGAGCAAACTGGTGCAAACTTGTGCAAACTGGTGCAGAAAGCAAATCATCCATCCAGACTTCTTGGGACAGGAGCTCTGTCTAGACTAATGAAATCTAACATCAAAGCTACATATTGTGTTTAGTGGGTGAAAAGTGTTGGCCCTGGAGTTAGAAGACCGGCTGTGGGATTGCATGACCTTGAGCAAGTTATTTTTTGCCAGCCTTGTTTTCCTTGTCTCTTAAAATGAAGCATATTCCTCTTGCTCTTTTATAGGCTCCTCTGCTGATTTAGACAATGACACTGTGCCCCATACACAGTAAACACTCACTCTATTTTTACTATTGTTGTGTTCTTGCTGTTTTATTTCATTGAACCCCTAAAGTGGGTGGAGTAGATTTCATCAATCCCATTTTACAGCCCTGAAGATCCAGCCTGACATCACAATGCTTCGGTGTTATTGACAGAATAAAACTAGGACTTAATTTTCCTGACTGTGAGGAAACAGATTCTGTATGTGTTCTAGAAAGGGGGACAAAATTTAATTATTTTTTAAAGGCCATATATGCATGGAAAAAAAAATTTCATTAAAAGACTCTGAGAACTAAATCACTCTCCCATTTTCTTAGCCTCCAGTCTCTTGCTCGCTCTCTGTTGACAGAGTGTGTGTACATCTCTGGGCACAATTCCTGAGGTTGTATCCTACTCCTGTCTCTGGATCCAGTGTTTGTGAGCGTGTATGTGTATATGCGCATGTGTAGAGTGGGTAGGGCTGACTCTTGGGACCAAAAGTGTTTCAGATTTCAGATTTTTGGATTAGGGGTGTTCAAACTGTGTTATACTGTTATTATTTAACTTCTAGAAGGTATTCCCTGACAGAATAGCCTTGACTGCTTCTTGGTCAGGAGGTAGGGGACAGGGCTGGCTAAGAATTAAGGTCTTCCTGGGAGGAGCAGACAAAGGCAGCTGATGAGGCCAACTCCTGTGGAGCCTGTTCCCAGAATCCTTTAGGCCTCAAAGAAGAGTTCCATGCCTCCTGGCTGCTGGTTTCTCCACCCTTACCCTTGCTCTGTTTTCCCTTTTCCCTGGCTGGGGAATTTTCTCTGGAAGAGGGTGGGATGACAGAGCCTCTCTCAGCAGGACTCTGCCTCTCAGATGCCTCAAACAATGTAAAGACATCCTGTCATTCAGTCCCTGGCTGATGGTGCTGGCTTGGCTTCTGCCAGTCATGGGGAACTCACCACTTCCTGAATCTCAACATTTTCATTCTTAGATGGTTCTGGAGAAAAGAGAAGAACTGGAATTTGTGGCTAGGGCTGTTTGAATGGACAGCTAAAGGACTCTCTTAACCTCAAATTCCTCTTTCACTTAAAAAATCAGAGGGCTCTTGCTCTCAGAGTCTTCAGCTCCTTGGGTCAGGTTTCCAGTGGCCCTTCTAAACTTGGGTGGGTTCGGCCCATTGTTAGTGGGAGGGCCCATTGTAAGTGTAGGAGAAACCCATTTGTCATGGAAGGAATCATGGAGGGGTAGACAAACTTCTAAGGCTCTGTCCTTATGCATCTGGGTTCCCACATCTCTTGTTCTCTGAAGAAGCTGGGCCTGTGCTCTCAGGCCTCACCCTCAGTGCAGGGGAACAAGTTGGAGAAGTTGCAGTGTCCTGGGATGAGCCTGCAGCTTTCTTCCCTCGCTCTGCCTTTGCCTCTTTCCTTCCCCCACCATTTCCTGCCTGGGGCGGGTACAGCCAGCAGCCAGAGCTCCTGAGCCCTGTTATTTAAAATTCAGCTGTCACCATGGCAACCTGCATCCTGCTCTATTTCAACCACAGATACAAAGAAGCAGTGAAAAGGAAAGTTTAATAAGATTTTTTTTTATTTTTATGAATTTCACTGACAGTGTCCATCTTTTGGGGAACTAGAAATGTTCCTTTTAGGGGTGTTATCAAAGTGTCATTCATCCACGCCCTGTGGCTGTGGCTTTGGGAGGGTCAAAGTCACTGCTTACTTTCTAAGGCTGCTGATGTTACCCCCTCTCCCCTTTCAGAATGGTTTGAGGGGTCTTATTTGGCATTTAGGCTTTTTGAAAGGTTTTTGGGTGGGGTTTGCTCTAGGGAGCATGAAGGTTCTATTCTCCCTTGCATTTCCTTGGCATCAAATCCCTGAGTCACATCAGGGGAAAAT
>JAJEJO010000513.1:281205-292988 GCA_020662805.1 Glaucomys volans
CTCAGAGCTGCAGTCAGCCAGGCAAAGACCTGAGGTGGAAACTGGGGCTGAGCAAGGACCACAGCAGTGAGAAATTGGGTGGGGGAGGCAGGACTTTGAAATTATGTGCCAATGTTTGTTGCAAGGCATCTTGGGACAAAGTCCTCCTCTTTTGCCATTTGAAGTTCTTCTGCTCCTGCTCCTTATGTTCCCAGAGCCCCCTTAGTCCCATGAATCAGTTATATAATCTGTTTTTCAATCCAGGATCCTGGTGGCCAAGCTTCAGATCTGATCCAGGCTAATGTCTACTTAGTCGCGTTTTTGTTTGTGAGGCTAAATTTTATTTTTTTCACTCCATAGCTAGGCTCGCTTTTGTAGAGAAGGATGCAGGTTGTCCTCGCCCTTCCTCAAAAGTGCTGCTTCTCAGTTTGTTTCTCCTTCAATTTGATGTCTTTACGCGAAAGTGACTGCAGTCAACTTTATTACCACTAGGGGGCAGGAGCACCAAGGCAAAGGGCTAAGTGGTCCGCAAACGAAGTTCGCAGGTGACGCCTAGATACAGGGTTGGTGCTGGTGGGGGTCATGCCAAGTTCCAAGCCCAAGCTCCGTGTGTCTTGATTCAAATACACCAACTCCACTTTCTCTGATGATTTTATCCTGCGCACTTCGGTCACTATAAGTACAAATGCTGGAAAAGAAGTTTAAAAACAGGGGCTTTTGGTGGGGAAGGTCCCTACGTAGCTGTGGGGTTGTGAATTAAAATGAACCTTTAAGGGTTCTTCAAAATGTGCTTAGGATTCAGAAACCCTTAGTCTTGGTTCCCAATGTGCTGTGTGACTTGCTTAAGAAACATAACCCCTCTGGGTCTATGAAAAATCCCAACTGGGGAGCTGCCTCCTGAGATGCAGTTGCTAATTTTGGGGGCTCTCATACCAAGGGAGTTTTTCTTTCCTGACTCATGCATCTTTTCATTTCTGCAAATGAATATACCTTACACAAAGGATCATAAAGCTAGGGGTAGAATTTTGTCAAGAGGTGAGAGAGGTACTCTTGACTCTCTCCAATCACACCTTGGCAGTCAGTGTCCTCTCTGTCTGTGGGACTGAGTCATCTGGAGCTGATATGGAGAGTGGTGAAGATTTGGGAGGTGCTGGTCTTTGCTGTTCAACCCTCTGTTACCCTGGAGTCCAGGGTCCTATGAACTGGCTTGTGAGGCTGCCAGGCTGAGAACAGTGTAGACACAGGATGGCTCCACACTGGGAGGGGTCTGATCAGGAAGGCTTTTCCTGCCTCATCTTTCTGGAATGTGATTTATGCCCAGAGGAGACTATCTTGAGGAGGCCAGGCCCTGTCAAATGGTGCAGCCCAAACCCACAGCTTCTTTTAAAAGAGTCTCAGCGAGACTGGATCCCCGAGGGCCTGTGTCCTTATATTCCTCTTCTGCCACAAGTTGGGGAAAGATGGACTGAGTGCTCCCTCCCCATGCCCAGACACAAAACAGCATGAAGACACAGAAAACCCCAAATGAATCAAAACAAGCAGCAACAAAACTACTGTATAAAAACCTCCTTTCTCTAGCAGCCCCAGTTCCTGGGATTCACATTCCTGGATACATATTTGTCCCAAAATACAGAGGGGAGGTGTTGGCGGAGGCTCCTCTACAGCAGCCCTCTTGCTCCTTGGGATCATTCTTCACATTCCACAGCCCCTGACTGACAAGGACCGGCTGTCTCCTGCTGCTGCTGCCACTCTCACTTAGCAAGATATTCTAAATACCTTCAGTCTCAATTAATAGAGATTAGCACCATCCCCACCCTGCCCAAGATCATTTGGTGGAAGTTCACTTTTTGCACTGCAGTTTTTAATGATTGCAGAGTGTCCAGCTGTCTCAGGACTCCTTTGCCAGCAGCTCCCCACCAAACTCGCCCTCCTGTAGTTGCCCTCTTTGGATCATGTCAAGGGGGAATCGTGGGACCTTCAGGGGTCACCTTCTAGAGCTTTTATTTGGCAGTGGAGGGAGATGGCTTGGAGCTAATGTCAGACCAGTACGAGAATCCAGGTTTTCTGATTTCCTGCTCGCTGTCCTTCTGCCCAGGCAGGCTTATCAAGTGTAGTCATGAAGGGAAGACTGAGGGTCTTCTTACTCCTATGCACTAGGCAATTTACAGACAATTAAGAAAATGTCCCCTCATACAAATGTCTGTATTCTTTTCTGTGCTTCTCTGAATAAGTATCCAAAATACTGTTTCCTGCTGGTTGCTTATTGGACATATTTTGGTTTGATCTTTCTTTCTGTGTCTCAAAGCAGCATCTTAAACCCCTCTATACTGTCTTCCCATCTGGTTCCACCTCTGCATCCCCCCAGGACTGAATTTCCCAAGGGCGATTGCCACACACAGGCAGCAACCCAGTCATAAGACGACTAAATTTAAACTGTGCAGACTGCAAATAAGCCTCCGTGATCATCTGCTCCTTTGTTTGGCTTATTATCCTCCCAGATCAAACTCTAAAGGAGGCTAGAGCATCGCCCCTGCTGGGCAGGACCTGTGGGGTGTTTGTGTCTGGCAGGAAAAACTAACAAATGCGAGTGCCGCAGTCAGTCATTCCCTCCTCCAGTGCAGCAGGGCCTGCTTTTCAGATGAAGGGGATGATCCCCAGGCTTTGATTTCCAAAGCAAATCACTGAGAATCACATCAGTACGGCAACAGATGCAACAGTCTGGCTGACTGGCTGCGGGACTTGGAAGCAGGGACGAGAGGAATTGGCACTGGAGTGTGTCTCATCTCTGCTGTCTCTGCCTCCTCCTGGGAGAATGGAGAATGGAGATAATGAGGTGGGCAGGGGATCCTGGGCCTTGGCTATGCAGGCAATCTGGAATGGAGACATGGCGACGGAATCCTAGAGACACACCTTTGTAGTGGTTTTAGTGGGACTTCTGCTCCATTCTTGATGAGGATCTGTCGGCAGGTTTGGTGGGTGTAAATGTGCTTGCTGCATTTTCGCCTTCTGTCTGTAGGAATTCTTAGCATGTAGGATGGAGTGGGATCTCCAGGCAGCAACAGGCTTAGCAGAGGCCCAAAGCTGCCATGTTGAAATAGCCATGGTATTTGAGGCCTCAAGGAGGTCTGGCTCTTCCAGAGATTGGAGGCCCACTTTGAACCCTGGAAATGGGGCAAGGAAAAGGAAAGAAACTGGCTTGGAAAGGACCTGGTTTGACCTCTATCATGAAAGGACACAGATAATGTCCATAGCTCATCCAGTGGGTGGGGCGTCAATCTTTATTCCAAGTGAACCCTGTACAGCACTGGACGCTGCTGGCCTTTTCTTCCTTGCTTTGGTGGGGGACACCATTCTTCCTTCCCTTCTGTCTTCTGTTTTCCCGCCTGTTTTTTTTTCTGAGGCTCATCTTCCTCTGCCATTACATATTATGGTCCCTCAAGGCTCAGTCCAGGCCCCTTCTTTTCCCTACTCTGGTTTTTTTTTTTGGAACCAGGGATTGAACTCAGGGACACTCGGCCACTGAGCCACATCCCCAGCCCTATTTTGTATTTTATTTAGAGACAGGGTCTCACTGAGTTGCTTAGGGCCTCGCCAAGTTGCTGAGGCTGGCTTTGAACTCGCGATCCTCCTGACTCATCCTCCCAAGTCGCTTGGATTACAGGCGTGTGCCACCGCGCCCGGCTCTTTTCCCACTCTGAATACTCTGCCCAGGTGAGCTCATTTTACCCATTACTTCAATTCCTTCCCACATGTATGCACTTCTATTTTACCCACAAACCACATGTGTTCCCTCAGTTCCAAAGGCCCAGTGACATCTCCACTCACATGTCTGAGGGCAACATGCTGAAAAGTGAGCCTGGGATCTCCTAACTCTACCCCACCTACTGGGTCTCTTCTGCTGTTTCTTATCTCATTGAACAACACCACTATTCAGTTAAATAAGGCAGAGACATCACCCTGAGTACATCCCTCTTCCTCCCTCCATGTACAATGGAGATGCACAATGATCTCATACATAAGTATTTTTACATCTGTCCACTTTTTCCATTCATAACCATCAACCCAGGTCAAGATACTATCATCTCTTGCTTGAATTACAAATGAGCTCAAACCCTCAATTCTTTCCCTTGAGTTGGGATTCCAACTCCCAAGTAGTCAAAACAGGTCTTTGTCAAAAGGCTGGTGGACTCATTCATTCCCTGCCCCTCCCCTGTGTGTCCATTCACTCTGAAGTTTGTCTCTAGTCCACTGTGATACTTGGGGACAATTAAAATCACAAGATTCATATGCTGCTCCCATTTCCAAAGCCCTTCTGTTCACATTATTATCTCATTCCCTTCTTAAGTAGCCATGATCATCATGAGTCACGATCATTCCTTTTAAAGCATTGTGTCAGTCTTCCTTGGAAGTAGTCTCAGAGAGGCGAATTTGCTCTTCCGAGGCCATCCAGCTGGGGAATAAGCTTCTGACTCCTTAAGTGAAATTCATTTGTTCCTCACTTGTCAGAGGAGGGCTTTGGGTGAGACTGAGGCACCTGAAGAGCCATGCTCTCTCTAACAGTCTGTGATTCTGTGGTTTGCAGGGTCCAAGAGGAGGTTGCAAACACATTTCAAAGGGAACTTTCCAGGTGAGGCTGAAAGAATAGTTTCCAAGTGAAGTTTATTTTTCTCCAGGGTGAGCCTCCCATCTGAAATGCAGAGGCAACAATGTATTCTCTCTCTTCTATGGATTTTCTTCCTTGGAGGCTCCATGGCTGTCACTAGAGGTTGGGTTTGGTCACCAGAGGAGGATTGTAAGGTTTTCATCTTGCTTGGGAAAAGAATGAATGAAAACCTCAGTGGTCTGACAAAGAGGGAAGTGAAAAGCGAAACAATCCACTCTGAACCAACCCTTGGGGTAGCCACAGGAGTGCAGAATTTAAAGGAAGAAAAAGCCCAAAGGACCTGTGAGTGCAAGTTCCCAAATACAATCTATGCTGTCTGCATTGAGAACATACCAGAATGTTCTGTATCTGGTATAGATTGCTGTGTTTTCTCTTAGTAAGCATGGATTAACGTTTTTTGCTTGCAGAAGATCAAAACTGGGTGGAATGACTGGGAAGAATTCCCTTTGAGGGAGGGGTTGTTCTCCTGTGAACTTTTATTAGGCTGGAAACAGGAACACAGAAATTTTCTTTTTATGGGCATGAATATGACAAATGACGAATATATGGACCATGTAAAGCAGGGATTGTCAATAAGGTTTATTTCTCTTGATATTCACTTGCATGTTGGTGACTGACTTGAACACTGGTATAAGCAGGATTTTTAAAAAAAATTTTTATCTTTAGAGACTGCATTTTGATTCATTGTACACAAATGGGGTGCAACTTTTCATTTCCATGGTTGTGCATGATATAGATTCACACCCTTCGTATAATCATACATGTACATAGGGTAATAATGTCTGTCTCAGTCCATTATCTTTCCTTTCTACACCATCCAAGTTTCCTCCATTCTCCTATGAGCAGGATTTTAAAGTCAAATGTGGTTTTGCCGGGATACTGTGTGACAATCAATTAGTGATGTCTGCCATGGCTGAGGCATAAAGCATCAGGAGGGGACATCCTCCTCTGGAACAGTGCTACTCAAAGTGTGGTCTGCTGGTGGGTCTGGGTCCGTGATAGATTTGTTACTCCTGATGAGATGAACACAGAAACAAGAAATATGCATTTAGAAACTTTTACAGCAATTCAACATTGCTGCCACACTTGAGTGTATAATTTCTGTACTTTATAAAGTCTTGATCTGTGATGGATTCAAAATAAAAATGAACTTCAGCTTTTTACTGTAGGTTGTTTGAGAAGCACTGACCTAGCGGAGAGCAATTGGTCTCATGAGTTCCTGTGAAAGACTTGAAATGACCTGGACTTTGGGGAACTTATGAACAGAGCTGAAGTTGTACCACGGAAGTGTCCACATGGATTCACTACCTGAGTGTGGGTGTTGGTCAGTTTTCCTCCTCTTGTTGGCAGAAGAATTAAGACAATCATGACTCAGAGATTGCCACAAGTGCCTTTCTGGCCTCTGCCCACTTCTACTTCCATCTGTTTCAGTAAAGTCTTTACTAACATTGATTTCTCCCAGTACCATGTCAATGAGGCCAGGAAAGAGGTGGTGTCATTGAAGGTACTGAAGGATGATCAACATAAGCTATTGAGTCAGTCTGGGTGGCCATTGGGGTCGTGCATTAATTCACCCACTTGTTCACCCATTCACACACACACCCACATTCATTCTGTCACTCAGCATCTTTTTGTGGAGTGCTGACTGTGGGTGTCTCAGTGCCAGGAACTGGGGGTATGACGATGACCAAGGTAGACAAGTTCTCTGCCCTCATGAAACCAATACTCTGAGAGGGAGACAGATATCAAATCAATAATGTATATAATCCTGGTATGTGCACCAATGGAAAAGCATTGATTGCTCCAAAAATGTTTAGCAAGAGCCATAGCCCAGCCAGGGCATCATGGAGGGGCCTCTGAGGAACTGGTGTGTCTGCCAGTGTGGCTGGACCATGGTGAGTGACCAAAGAAAAGGGAGGTGACTTGAGATGGTCCTGGAGCGGTGATCAGGAGACTTGTCTTAGTCTGTTTTCTGTTGCTATTATAAAATACCTGAGGCTGGGTACTTAATGAAGAAAAGAAATTTATTTAGTTCATGTTTTTGGAGGTTGAAAAACCAAGATTGGGTGACCCCTTCTTTGGGCCTCTGGTGAGGGCCTCTGGTGGCATCACAACATGGAAGGCGGCATCAGGATAGGGGTATATACGATAGGTAGAGCAGTCACATGGTGAGATAGGACGCCAGAGAGATTCAGGGGTCAGGCTTGCTTATTTTTTTGTAAGAACCCATTCTCATGGGTTTAAACTCAGTTCCTGAGAGAATTATATCAGTCCCTTCTGAGGGCATGCCCCCAGTGACATGATGACCTACCACTAGGCCCTGAACCTCCTTTATAAAAATAGTTCAGTACGACTTTAACATGGAATTAAAGTAATGCCACTGGAATCGCTGATGAGGAGAACCTTGGGTAACAAAGTTTTTACATCTGTTAAGGCCCCACCTTTGAAAGTCCCACCACCTCCATGCAGCCTCACTGAGGACCAAGCTTCCAGCCCACGGACCTTCCTGGGACACCCTCAAAACTCATCCAAGCTTAGTAGGACTGCTGGTGCATGACCTTGCAGGCTGCAGGAGGAGTTTGTACCTGGTTCTCAGAGCAGTGGGAGCCTGGTGGAGTCACAGGTAGGGTTCAGCCATGGCCCCTGCGTTCAAGAGGTCATCAGTGTGGTGAGGAGAAAAGGTGCCTCAGGAGCAGCTACGGTCCAGGTACATGGGGATGGGAAATGGTGGGTTGAGGGGACTGAAATGATTGAACAGACGAAACATCGCCCTCTCCATCTTCTGCTCTAAACACATTGCAGCTGCCTGGTCTTTGGATACAGATAGAATCTATTTTCAAGGCCCCATGATGAGCTTGCTGCCTGTCTCTCCAGATGCTTCCATGGCACACTCTTGCTCTCTCTGCTCCCTTGTCCTGAATGATCCTTCTTGAGGCCTCCAGATACCACAGCCTTCCTCCCTGGTGCATGGCCTCTACCGAAGCTTGCTGGGTTTTTGTTTGAACATGCTTCCTCTGGCACTGCCTTGCTCCTGTCTCCAGTGCTAATTTTCTAATTTTTAAGTCTCAGTTTAATTATGCCTAGCTCTCAAGAGGACCCCATACTTCTCCCTCCTAATGCTGAGAACAAGTGGAATTATTTATTTGTGTGATTAGTTGTTGAATGTCTGTCTCTCCTAATGCAGAAAGGACTCAATAAATATTGAATGGGTGAAAAAATGGAGAGAGGAAGCAATGAGAAGATGGCTGGCCTGGCCCAGTCCCTGCAGTGAGGGCCCAAGGAGGTGGGGTGTGGAGCTGGGGCCAAGGGTGGAGGACTGGGCATTGCCAGCCCCAGGACACAGCCATTCCTCCTCCACTGGCTTTCCCTCTTTCCCAATGGGTGTGAAATGATCCACCACACGATGGGACTCAGAAAGACCACTTTCAGGGGATTTTTCAATGCCAATCCTTAGCTCTTTAGGGAAAGCAGTCATCCCAGCTGATAAACTGTGCTTAGTCATATCTCTGTGAATTATAAGAAAATCCCTCAACCTGAAAATTGCTCAGAGCTAAAGAGATTTTGGACTATGTTACTCTATGGGGGTGCTGGGCACGTTGGAGCTGGTGGCTGGGACAGCAGTCAGGCACAGCTGGGCCCCTCTGCCTTCTCCTCTGTCCTAGGTGGATAAGGCCTTTCTGGCTGTAAGGTTTCATCCAGGAGCTAGGAGGCCTGGTGTTTGTAAGTATTAGTATTAGTCATCTACTGTTGTGTAACAGTGGATTCCAAAATTTAGTGGCTTATACAGTGACTGTCATTTAATATCACATGGTTTCTGCAGGTCAGAAATTGAGAGCGTGGGGAGAGAGTCATCACCTGTTCTCTGCTCCGTGATGTCTTGAGTCCCAAGTGGGGTGGCTGGAAGGCTGGGTGCTGGAGTCTAAAACTCATTCGCACACATGGATCTGGCAGTTGATGCTGTTGTTGGCTGGGGGCCCAGATGGGTCTCTGGTCTGGATCACCCAAGTGTGTCTTCTCCATGTGCCTGAGCTTCTGCTCAGCATGGTGGCTGGATTCTAAGGGAAAGCATCTCAAGAGGGGGGTAGAGGGAGAGAGAGAGAGAGAGAAAAGAGAGAGAGAGAAAGAGAGAGAGAGAGAGAGAGAGAGAGAGAGAGAGAGAGAGAGAGAAAGAGAACGAACTAGGTGCAAGAGATAGAGAGAGAACCAGGTGAAAGACAGAGAAACAGGTAAAAGAGGGACCTTACACAGCATTACCTTTGCCCCATCTTTTTTGGAAGGGGTTCACTAAGTCTTCTCCACATTCAAGGGAAAGGAAATCAGACCCCACCTTTCACATCTTGTTTTAAGACCAGCAGCACATTCCCTTACACAAAAGCACACCGACGACCCTGGAATAGAGAGATGTACATTCAAATGTGAAAGAATGGGGTCGTAACAAAAATGTCACTGCTGAGATCTTATAGGAGCCTACCAGGAATCGTTTTGGCAACTCTCCCTAGTTCTTAACCCTTTTATGGAGATGCCCTGGCTTCTGAGAAGCATCTTCACCCTTGATTAAATGTAGGAAAGTGTGTGTGTGTGTTGTTGTGTGAGTGTTGTGTGTGTTTTCTTGTGTGTGTTGTGTGTGTGTGTGCATGTGGGTGTGTGTGAGTGGTGGGGCTCCTCTTCTTGCCCATTCACAGGTCATCTGAAACACAGCAGATGCTGTAGTCATGGAACCCTGGGAAGATTCTCAAAGTTACATTTGTACCGTCTCAGCGCTGCCCAAGGAGAAAATAAATAAGTAAGCCACACTAACAGTGAGGAGTTATATTTAAGAGAAGGTTCTTTGACTGAACTAGTTTAAATGTTAATTTTATTACTCAAGGGGGCACTTTGGAACTCCCTGTCATTATGGAACAATTAAACTGTAGTTCCTTATTAATTTTTACTGCCTTCCTAGGGTAATTAGTGGGACAATGTGAATTGCATACCATTAATGAACAGATCTTTGAATGTGAGTGGGCAGAGCCTTTTATTTGGCTATTCAACAAGACAAGGTCTATGAAAAGAAGGGTGGGTCCTTCCAGAAGACAGGGCCTCCATGCCCTCCCTGAATCTAGGGTCAACCCTGATAATATTCTGAATAAAACCAACAAAGCACCAACCAACCAACCACACTCTCCAAAGGTAGAAAAGGAGGGCTTTTTTTTGGAACAAAGACTTAGAAAGCAACAACACAAAACAAACACAAAAACCAAAACAGGACATTGAGATTTCTGAAAACCTAGAGGTGGACAATCTCTGAGGATTCATCTTTTTGTTTTGTCTAAAGTGGCATTTATGAAGCACCAAGTATATACCTGGCACTTCACTAGTATTTTATTTAATTGTCAAAATGACTTCATGAGCTCCCGAGTATTATTATGTCCATTATGTAGAGGAAGAAAACTTGTCTCAGACTCAAAAATGTGAGATCATATTCTAAGTGACAGCTCTTGGCCCTATGCCCAGGTCCAGCCCAGTCCAGAGCCGGAGTTCTCAGTGGCTACGCCACTCTTCCTGTTGCTCAGGTGGAATCTTCAGTTGCTCTGATTTTATTTTTGCTCCTTTCTTGTTCACGAACTCCCTATTCAACTAAATAGAACATGGGTGTTCTAGAGAGGGAGCTCCTTTTCTCTCCACCCCTCTCTTCTCCTCCTTGACCCTGCTCTCCGCTCCACGCTCCCTGCCTCACCCTTACAGAACTAAGGTGCTCACCCATTCATTGAATATGGGTCATTGGACACCGGCGATGTGCCAGACCTTCTGCTCTGAGGGTCTACACACTTGTGACATTGCCATTGGCCGATCTTTCTCTTTTCTCCTTTGTCATAAAGCATCTGTTTTGTTTAGGGTAAGAATTTGGCCCCAGTGAAGAGTCAAGATTGTTCCCAGTGCATCTAAGGGATAATGCTCCCTTTTTACCTAGTGGAATCTAGGCTGGCTGAGATGGGAGAGGAGGGGTGGGTGTGTCTGACAACAAGTGCTGGGTGAATGGGACCTGTTACCGTTTTCCTGTCTCGAACAGGAGTTGATGCTTGGGACCTCAAGCCTGGGGAGAAGAAGCCCACATGAGGGTGGTAGAGGATGGGGCTTGGCCCAACTGTGAGTCCAACTCTGGGGCTGCCTTCGTCTGCCTTCTCATGTGGAAAACAGCAGAGGTGGAGGCTTATGATGACCTCTTTATCAACCAATTCCCAAACAGATATCAGAATGGTGAGTGACAGACACAGTCCCGGCCCCACCGAGTTCTGTGCACATCAGAAGAGGACAGATACTGGGGAGGGCACGAGTTTCCAACTCTGGTGGGGCCTTAGTACCAACTCCATCACTCTCTTTTGCATTTTCTGCACATTATGTCTTTGCTCAATATAATCAAATTCCGCCTCTGTCAGCTTTTACTCTTAACTTCTAATTTCCTAGTGTAAATATGAGCCAGGAAGAGCTGACCAGGGAAGCAGCTGCTCCTAGGGGCCTGGCTAGTCTGCAGCCATGGTAGATGGCCAGCTCATTTAGAGAACGCTCAGAATCGATAATGATTTCAGCTATACCAGAGGCAAAGTGTCTGAAGCCAGTGACTCTGGCAGGGGGATTCGAAATGCCTGGGCAGAGGGTAGAGGTTCTTGCCTTCTCTCTTCCTCTGCAGAGGGAGAAGTAATTTTTTTCTTTCTTTCTTTCTTTCTTTTTTTTTTTTTTTGGAGGGGGGCCCTGGGTTGCTAGGTCCGCCAGGCTGGGAACGATAATTTCAAAGCTCAGGTTTTCTCTTGGTGGTAGGAAGTTTTGCTAATGAGAGGCAGTAGAGGGTGGTGGCGAAGAGCTTCTGCTCTGTGAATTCAGACTGTGCCTCTTTCCATGCTGTGTGACCTTGGGCAAGTTGCTCAGCTTGGCTGAGCCTGGATGGAACTGTTAGGAAGTGAATCTGTGGAATGCATAGAAATGAAAACACCCTAAGCAGATGGGGGCATCACATATGCAAAGGTACAGAGGCAAAACAAAACAAAATAAACACACAGAGCAAAACCCATGATGTGCTGTAGAGAGGCACCTGGGGAGTGTGGAAAAGACCCCAGTTCTGCCTCCTTGCCTGATTCTTTGTCCCCCATAGCTTAGGTCCTGCCTA
>JAJEJO010000513.1:292998-313414 GCA_020662805.1 Glaucomys volans
TGCCTCCTTGCCTGATTCTTTGTCCCCCATAGCTTAGGTCCTGCCTAGTGAGAAGTAAAAAAAAAAAAAAAAAACAGAAACAAAAACCTCAAATGCTTCCCCCAAATATGACAGGCACAAGTAAATAAAGTTACTGATGTTCGAAGTTTCTGTATTTTCTATGGGGAAATTGGCACTTTCATACATAGCTTACAAAAATATTTTAAGAGGAAAACTTGACAATATGATTCAAGAGCCCCCAAAAGCATTTCATATCTTTGACCTAGCAATTACATTTTCAGAAATGATCCTAAGGAAGTATAAATGTGGATCTAGGAAAATTTGGTTTAACATGCTTTTTATACACCATTACAAAATTAGAAACTGTCCAATAATTCCTTCAATAAATTCTGGTCAATTGGTACAGTAGAATACCATGTTACAAAGAATGCAGAACCATATTGAAGCCCTGAGAATCTTAAGACAAATACAGAGGAAGTTTCTGGATTGAAACTACTGGAATTTAAGTCTGCCTCTACAACTTTCTAGCCTTGTGATGCTGGACACATGGCATAGCCTTCCCGTGGCTGAGATTTTCTTAAATAAAAAAAGTGAGGGTTCTAGATAATAATTACCTTATGGGTTTTATCATAAGGTGAGACAGCACTCAGAAAGCTTGTCAAACATGGACAAGACATGGTAAATGTTGTGTCTATCATGAAAACATGAGGACGTGTTTCAAAAAAAAGAAGAAGAAAAAAATGTGCATGTCCAAGGAAAAAAGGTAGAGTAGAATTGATGTGCTTATTTAATGCCTATTTATTTAGTTCATCTGCTGGGCCAGCTCTGAGACACAACAGTGAACGAAGCAACACAGTAACTACATTTGGAGGATTTACAGTTCAGAGAGAGTCCTCCTAAAAATTGCAGGGTGCCTGTTAAAATGTGGGTGCCAGGACTCCCTTCCCCTGGAAATCTGGATTCTGCTGACACAGGAGTCTTCGTGTCCTGTGTCCTGTATGTAACAGAAGGGTGGGTTTCAGCCCTCTCCAGAGGGCCCTGGTGGGTTTCCCACCGAGCAGTGGTTATTGTCGCCTGTTGAGAGGGATTAGGAGTGACTTTCATTTTTTGTTTTGGTTTCCTTGTGTTTTGTAATGTTTCTATAAGAAGTTTTTATAATTAGAAAATTAAACCTTTTTTTTTTTCTTTTTAGTGCATTGTAGTTACACACAGTAGTGGGATTTTGTGCATGAATGTGTGGCAACTCTGCCCCTGAAGTTGATCCTCTCTCCACCAGCATAATCCTCATTTCTTCTGCAATAACAGAAGCACATCACGTAGACTACAGATTAGGAGGGGCCTCTGGGAATGGGGGTTGCGATTCTCAGAGAGCTGCGAAATCACGCGGAGAAGGTGGAAAATTTCTTGCCCAAATCATCTGCTTGTGTTTGAACGTGCTCCAGCCGGGCTTCTCAGATGCGAAGGGACCTCTTTAAAGATGCATTTCATTTGCTTTTTTTTCCCTGCAAATTCTCCTGACCTTGAGATTTATCCAGTGGCTCTGGTAATTGGTGCAGTTTCCAGAGTCATTTGTATGGACACTGTGTAATGCGGAGGTAGCAGGAGAAACCTCCACACTCATCCTGTGCTTGTATCAGGTGAATTTATATTTTATGGTTTCTGGTCAGATTGATTTTTGCGAAACACCCTGGGGTGTTTGCAAATATGAAAGTTCTTGTAGCGCTGGTCGCTGTTTGCATTTACAGGAAGAATAAAAAGAGGAAGAAGAAGTTGCTCTCTCTGCTGACAAACTCCATCTTCCCCAGGTGTGTGGTAGGGCTTCCAACAGCAGGGAAAATCAGAGGCCGTGAGATCAGATAGCAGGGTGAGGGCTGATTTGTACCAGGAACTATTGGCAATAGGTAGATTATCATAAATGAAACGGCTATGACTAAAGATTTTAAATTCTTGAGCTCTCTGATGAGTAGGCTCTGTGGTCCTGTCTTGAGTTCATCTTGGGACATAATGTCCATTGGGGATGGATGGATGGATGGATGGATGGATGGATGTATCTATCTATCTATCTATCTATCTACCTATCTTGGTTACATAAATTGAAAACTACATCTTCCTTAACTTTAAACCAAATCAAACCAAACTAAAGCAGAATGCCTAACTTCTTGCATGAGTTGGTTCTGATGTCTGAAATACTTTTAGCGTCCCCCTTTCGACCAAGGCAGGCACAGGAAGTATGTGGCATGCTTCTAGTGCTACTTCTTACTTCTGAGTCCATGCAGACATTACTAATCAATCACAATATGCTCTATTGCAGAGGCTAGATGTCATCTGAGTGCCTAATAGTATCACCTATTGTCGGGAGCAGAGCATTCTTCTGGAGTGGTTAACCTTATTAACAGACCTTGTAAGGCTTTCATGGCTCCATACCACTTTCCCTGCTGAACAACCTCGATGCCTCAATTTCTCAGTTGGAGTTGCCCCTTTTGGATAAAATGGGGCAAGCAGTATCTGCACCACCATTCTTCCTGCAGTCCCTGTTTCATCCAGGACGCACACCAGTAACGACTCACACCACTTATGACATGCTCCACGTGACCTCAGAATCCCTCAAATCAGCTTTCCGTGCAGTTTCTATCAACACCTGGGATTTCGTATGGAACAGGAAAGGTATTTGCCATCCTTGGGTCATGGGAGACGAGGAGGCAAGGCATTTTCCATTAACCTCTCTTTGTGAGTTACGTCTTCAGATTAGTGTCACTAATCTGAGGGTTGGAGGGCTAAAGGTGGGATGTCTTCAGTCTGGTATTTAAAGACTTTTCAAGGTTTGGTCTCACTTTCTGTTTCTTATCCAACAGCCTAGGTCTGTCCAGAAAGGCCTTTGCATTTGCTTCCTTGCATGTTGTTCCCCACCCCTGACTTTTTTAGTTCCTCTGCTCACTCAGTGTCCCCCCTCCTGGAATACCCTTCCCTTGTCACCCATCCAATTATCACCATCATTGAAGGTTTAGCCTCATGGTCTATCTCTTAGGATAAGTCTTTAAAAAATATTATATTATGATGTTTTTCTTTTCTTTTTATTACAGTGTTATAGTCATGCATAGTATTTGGGTTTGTCCCGATAAATTCTTACATACGTGGAAATTGATTTCAGTTCATGATCCCTCTGTCCGTTACCTCCCCCTTTTCCCTCCTGTTCTCACTTCCTCTACTCTACTAGATATCCTTTCACTTGTCCATTAATTTGCATTTGATTGGTTCTTTATGTAATCTCATTCTTCCCTCCTCTTTCCTTTATTTTACTCTAGCTCCCACGTATGGGAGAAAATATTCTACCTTTGAGTTTCTGAGTTTGGATTATTTTGCTTAGCATGATATTCTCCATTTCCATCCATTTACTGGCAAATGCCATAATTTCATTCTTTTTAATGGCTGAATAGAACTCCATTGTATATATATACCACAATGTCTTAATCCATTCATCTACTGTTGGGCATCTGGGTCGATTCCATAATTTAGCTATTGTGAATTGTGCTGTTATAAGTATTGGTGTGACTCTATTGCTCTAGTGTGCTGATTTTACATCTTTGGGGAAAATACCCAGGAGTGGGGTAACTGGGTCATATGATGGTTCCATCCCTAGTTTTTTTGAGGAATCTCCAAACTGCTTTCCAGAGTAACTATACTAGCCTGCAGTCCCACCAACAATGTACAAGTGTTTCTTTTTTACCACAACCTTGCCAGCATTTATTGTTGTTCATATTCTTGATCATTGCCATTCTGGCTGGGGTTAGTTGGAAATTTTGTGTAGTTTTGATTTGCATTTCCCTGACTGCTAGAGATGTTGAACGTTTTTTCCTATATTTGTTGACCATTTGTGTTTCTTCTTTAGAGAAGTTTCTGATTAGTTCTTTTGTCCATTTATTGATTGGGTTATTTGTTTTTTGGTGTTTTTTTTTTTAGTTCTTTGTATATTCTGGATATTAATCCCCTATTAGAGGAGCAGGTGGCCAAGATTTTCTCCCATTCTGTAGGGTCTCTCTTCCCACTCTAGTTTCATTTAGCAGTGATTTCTTTGTGCTTTAAATTCCTGTGGTGTTTGTGATTTTGTCAACTCACTTGGCATCCAACATCTTCCTCTAACTTGTTCGTCCCTTTTAGTGTCTATGGGTTCTAACTTTTTACCGCTCGACCAGCAACCAGATGACCTCACAAAGTTAATTTCCAAGTTTCTCAGTCTCTTTTCCAGGATGGTGATGGCCAAGATGTCTATTGGCATCTAGGGCTTTGTTTCTGAGTTCATTTCTGTTCTCACCATCTTCCTCTCTCTTCCTGGAGACAGAGATGAACTGTAGTCCCTAGGTGGTTTGGGATGGGAATAATGGAGCTAGGTGGTGAGGCTAGTTTGTGGGCATCACACCTAAAACTTCCCCCATAGCAAAGTGTTATTTAACCCATGCTTCCAACATGTTCTCTGCCAGCAGGAGGAGTCACAAAGAGCATCTGGGGTTTCCAGGAGACTCAGAAAACAATGTCACCTAGGTTCTCTTGCGAAGAAGTATTCTAATTTCTTAGCATATATGCCTAGGAGGTTATCTCTGACCCCAGGGAAATGCAGTGTGGGGAATGGTGACCAGTGACACAGTGTCCTCCGGAACGGCCTTAGGGTTTTCACCCCCAGGAAGGCCCCATTCCCTTGGACCCTCACCCAAAGTCTGATGAGTCCTAAGAGGTTTCCTGATTATTATAATTTTCATTTCTATGCATAAGGGAGGTTGAACATGTTATTCTTCTGTTCCATGAGATCAAGAGCTCCCCAGTGTCCACGGTCCAGGTATGATCCTTAGTGCACCCTGGCCTCTGTTGCCCAGTAGGACCACAGTAAATGTCTGCTGAACCGAATGTGAGGTCAGTGCCAAGCTCTCCCCTCAGCGGGGGATTCAGGGGTCCCAGAAACAAGCTTGTTTTTGAAGTCTTTAAAAGTAGAAGCAGCTCTGTGCAGCCAGAGTCTTCCAGAATAAAACCGCCTCGACCAGCACACTCATTTGTTTTTGCAAAATCAGCTGCGATCCTCAGGAATAAAGGAAGCGTGGCTGGCTGATGAGGCAGTGAGCTCTGATTTCCTCCTGCCTTTGTCCAGTGTGATGTGTCACCTGCTGTTCACTCTTACTTGATGTGCTTGAGAGTCTTGCCAGAGGCCATCGGTGGGAAATCACTGAATCCCTTCCTATTCTGACTCTCTGTCTATGCCAGTGGTTTCAAGCCTGTTGGGGTCATGCGTACCTTTGAGAATCTGATGAAAGGTGTAGATTCTCTCTCTCTCTCTCTTTTTCTAAAAAAAACTCGAGTATCTCCTCTCTCTCTCTCCCCCAATCTTGTACATGATCTCAATGGATAGTGGACCACACAAAGACTTTGGCGGCAATCCTGTGTTTGTGCACTTTCATGTCCATCACTTGCTCTTCCACGTTCTCATTTGTTTGCTAACTGCTGAGGTCCAGGTGCTGCACTGCGGACTGATGAGCAATGGTCCCTGCCTTGGAGGACCGATAGCTCCTGGGGTAAACAGACCATCTAGCATGCTTAGGTGGAAGTGCCAAGGGAGTTCAGAGGTGCTAGTGCGGATGTCCTGAGTCTTGGAGCAGGTGGTTCTTTTTGACAAAGCAACTTGATTTCCCTCCTTCTTTCTCTTTTCATTGGTGGCGGTGGGGATGGAAATCAGGGCCTCCTGCACACTAGGCAGGGGCTGTACCACTGAGCTACACCCCCAATCCTATGACTTGGTTTTTCTAGACTTATTTCTAAGTGATTACAGAGAATGATTGAAGATGTTAGGTCCTAACGCTAATGCCTGGAGGACCCAATGCAATCATATCAAACATATGGAGGAATTTAAATGTTCATAGACACATTTACACACATAAACATACATGTAAACATCATATATAAATATATACATTAATATATCTTTTGTATGTTTTGTGATAAAACATATGACATAAAATTCAGCATTTCAGCTATTTTAAGTAAACAATTCAATCACATTAAATATACTAGTGGGCTGGGGAGGTATGTAGCTCAGTGGTAAAGCACTTGCCTGGCATGTGTGAGACCTTGGGTTCAGTCCCCATCACCATCAACCATGACCACTCTCCATTTCTCTTTCATCATCCCAGATAGAAACTCAAAACTCTTTAAACTCTATCTCTCCACTTTCCAGTCCCTGGTAATCTCTATTCCACTTTCTGTCTCTATGAATGTGCCTAGGTATCTCATGTAAGTGGAATCTTACATTATTGACCTTTTGTGTTTGGTTTGCAGCGTGCATGAGTATCTCACTCCTTTCTTATGCCTAAATATTCCACTGCACTTTTAGGCACATTATGTTCATCAGTTCCTCTGTTTTTAGATACTTAGGTCCACCTTTTGGCTATTGTGGACCAATAGCTATTTTGGCTATTGTGGACAACTACGAACATTGGTGTGTAAGTGTCTGTTTGCATTCCTGCTTTCAATGTTTTAGGGTATAGATCGAGGAGTAGAATTGTAGGATCATATGGTGTCTTAGGTTTCCATTACTGTAACAAAATGCCAGAGCAATTAAGTTCTAAAGAGAAGGATTTATTTTGGCACATGGTCTGGAGATTCCAGAGCAAGATTGAGTGGCCCCATTTCTTTGGCTCATAATATGAGCCAGAGATTATGATGGGAGAACATGGCAGAGAAACTGCTTACCTCATGAACAAGGAAGCAGAAAGAAAGGAAGACATGGGATTCCAGATCTTTTTCAAGGGCATGCCCCCAATGATCCAAAGACCTCCCATAAGTCTTCTCTTCCTGAAGGTTCATAGCACCTACTGACCCCCTGACCCTGGGGAACAAGCCTTGAACAGGTGGACCTTTGGGAAGCACTCATCCAAATCATAGCATGGAGTAGTCTTTTCTCCTCCGTTTTGTTTTTATAAGAAAATGTGAGATTTATTCTCTTAACAATTTTTAAGTGACAATACAGCATTATAATTATAGTGTGTTGTAGGACAGATCCGTGGATCTCCAGAATTTTACATCCTGCATAACTGAAGCCTTATATCCACTTAACAGCAGCTTCTCATTCCCCCTCCCTCTAGCCCTTGGCAACCACATGCTATTTCAGATACGTTCTTACCAGCAGTAAAAAGGGTTGTGATTTCTTTATTTAAATTTAATTTAGTTTTTAACTGATACGTGATGTTTGTATCAATCACTAATACATGATGATTAGTTAATAACTAATACATGATGTTTTGATATTTTGTATTGTTCAAATCAGGGTAAATCTATCTCTTCTCTCAAACATTTATCATTTCATCATGATGAAAACTTTCAAAATTCTAGCTTTTTGATAATGCCTACATTATTGTTATATATAGTCACCTTGCTATTTCCTTTTCTTTGTTTCTCTCTCTCTCTCTCTCTCTCTCTCTCTCTCTTTTTGGTGCCAGAGATTGTACTCAGGGTCACTTAACCACTGAGACACATTCCAAGCCCTTTCTTATGGGAGACAGGGTCTCGCTAAGTCCTTAGGGCCTCACTAAGTTGCTGAGGCTGGCCTTGAACTTGTGATCCTCTTGCCTCAGCCTCCTGAGTGGCTGGGATGACAGGCATGTGCCACTGTGCCCAGCTTGACTTGCATTTTCCTGATGGTGATGTAAAGCACCTTGTCCTATGCCTATTAGCCGTTTAATGTCTGTTTTGGAGAAATGTCTAGTCAAGTCCTTTGCCTTGTTTCAACCAGGTTATTTGCTTTTCTGCTATTAAGTTGTAGGAATCCCCATACGTGTTGGAAATTAACCTCCTATTAGACTTGGAGATTGCAAGTGTTCTGTGCCATTCCTCAGTTGCCCCTTTTCTTGTCCGTGGTTTCTTTGGCTGTGTGAAAGGTCCTTGGTAGTCTTACTTGTCTATTTCTACTTTTGTTGCCTGTGGTTTTGGTGTCATATGCAAGAAATCACTGCCAAGACCAATGTCATCAACATTTCCCCTGTTGTCTTCTAGGGTCTTGTGTTTAAGTCTTCAGTTCATTTCTGTGCATGATGTCAGGGTTCAGTTTCCTTCTTCTTTATGAAGATACCAAGTTTCACCAACACCCTTTGAAGAGACTGTCTTTTCCTCATTTATATTCTTGGTACCTCTGTTGAATAACATCACTAAAAACATGGTAGTTTTATATCTTGTCCTTTTTTTGTTTTTTGGTACTGGAGATTCAACCCTCAGTGGTAGAGGAGTGCTATACCACTGAGTCACACCCCCACACTCACAGCTCTTTTGCTTTTTATTTAAGACAGGGTCTTGCTAAATGGCTGAGGCTGGCCTTGAACTTGTGATCCTCCTTTCTCTGCCTCCCAAGCTGCTGGATTACAGGCTTATGCCACTGTGCCTGTCTATATATTTGAATTTTTGAGGAGTGATATCTCTCTATCTATCTACCAATTATAATAAACATTTTTGATGGGATTTTCATATTGAGTTTTGTAAATTACTCACTTATTACTGCTTAATTTAGGATTAATTTTTATTTTAGTTTTATAAGATTATTGTCACTTTATTTTGGTAAGCATGTGGCACAGTGGTTCTCATACATAAGCATATATCTGAACCCCTTGAAGGTCTTATTCTATCAGGTATTTGGGGTTCATCTCCAGAGCTTCTGATTCAATAGGACGCAGGTGGGGCCCCAAAGATTTCATTCCTAACAAGTTCTCAAGTGATATTGATGTTACTCCCCCGGGGGCCACACTGAGAGCCTCGTATTCTGGGGAATTCATGTGGTAAGAATGTAACTTACCATTTGTTTTCACATGTAATAAAATTTTTATGCATACCACACTTAGCAATTGTGGAATCTGATAGGACTTTATGTTTTACACACAAATGTTTATTGGTTATGAACTCAGGGACACTCGGTCACTGAGCCACATCCCCAGCCCTATTTTGTATTTTATTTAGAGACAGGGTCTCACTGAGTTGCTTAGGGTCTTGCTAAGTTGCTGAGGCTGGCTTTGAACTCACGATCCTCCTGCCTCAGCCTCCCAAGTCGCTTGGGATTACAGGCATGTGCCACCGTGCCCAGCGGTTACGAATTTTCAATTTTGTTTTTGCATTTGTGTAATTAATACTTTTTTTTTTTAGCTTTCTAATGTTTTTATAGCATCCCCCACCCCAAACTTAATCACTATGCCCAAAGCACTTATGGAAAAAATGGCCTTGAGCAACTCCTATAGATTTGCTTCATTAAGTTAAAAAAAAGCCCAACTAGTATCCTATTGCATGGTTGTACCATAATTTACTTAATCAGATCCAACTGATAAGCTTTAATTTGTGTGTTTTGGTTTCCTTCTGTAAGCCAAACCTCAAGAACATCTCTCCCTACCTGGAGCTCATACTTCTGGCTGCACTTTAGAATTACCTAGAGAGCCTCTCCATCCCAAAGCTGGGAACAGAAGGTCCTAGGGTTATTTTTGGTCCACGTGCTGCTCAGGCAGGGGTATTTCTTTCCTTTCCTTTTTTTTTTTTTTAAAGGTTCTCAGGTGATTCTAATGTGCAGCCAGGGATGAGCACCACTGTTCTCCTCAATCACTTGCGCTGTGTCTGGACTAGCCCAGGACGTTCCCTTGAGATCTGATGCTGACTGAGAAGATGCATGTTTACCTTTTTTAAAAGTAATGTTGAGAGGATCCTCCCAGGAGTGAACATTCACAGGGTCATCACAGCAGGGACACTGGCAGAAGGGCCCCATGGGTTCCCTCCTCTCTAAAACTCGCACATGCACACACACACCCTTTCCTGGTGGGGTTGCTTGCCTGTTAACTGCAGGGAGGAAGAAATAGAACATGAAAAAGACAGGCTTCCGTGAAGGGACCAGGAGGGAAGCTCCTTTCTGATCCTTACCAGAGTGCCTGCATTTGTTATTTTCATTATCTAAATTCTGGCAATGAAGAAATAGTCAGCGTTGGAACATTAGGACAGATTAATAAGTAAAAAGAAAAATACTTAAACATCTATTTTCTATTTAATGAAGAATAATGAGAATCAAGTCTAATCAATTTCATCAACAGCCGTGCTCAAGAGTAAATGTTACATTTTGGGTTTGGGAAATGATTGACTAGCATCAGATGCAGACGTGTTGCCATTGTTGTGTTGTGGGGCACAATTTAAGAACAGACTGATCACCACTGAGAAGTCCAAATTGGAGAGTCTTTATTTGGCTGTCCCACATGACGCCAAAATGGGTGTTGGGAGAACAGAGCATGGGGGTGCAGGGGTTTATAAAAGCAAAGCCACAAGGACAACTGAGGCACATGTAGGTCAAAAAAGACCTTGTAGAGACAGATATTTTGATTCCATGAGAGGATAGTTTTGCTTATACATATCTGAGTCATTTTTATTATACACCAGGGCCATAGTCAGGGACGCGGGAAAGTCCTATGTCCTGTCAACATAGATACAGCTTCAGGAGGCTGGAAGGAAAATGTTACAAGCAAGCATACAGTGGAATCAGGGCAGAACAAAATGGCGTTACTTCGGTTCTTTTCCATTTCAGTTGTAGGTACTTGGAGGCCAATGTGACTCTGTGAGTGAAGATAAAAAGACAAGGGTGATGCTCAAACTATCTACAGCTGGTGTGGCTTGGGGGCTGGGGTCAGGAAGTAGCTCTGGGTCACTCCTCCAAACGTATTTGACATAGGGCTGTCAAAGTTCCCTGACTCCCACTAAGCCACCCTGCTTCCCTGTCACATTGATTAGGGTCCTACAACTCACTTGAGGTCCTACAACTCACTTTATCTTTCCTGGCAGGTAAATTCATCCCCCCCTGGCTCCCCAGGAGGGCATGTTTGTGTGTGTGAGACCTAAATTGCTTGTAACTTTTCCCCAGAGCACTGAGTACTTCTTAGTTCATCATTTAAGCAGATTCATTTTTGGAAGTTTCCCTGAGAATGGGATACAGGACAGGTCAGTATTGATGGGGAGAGAGAAAATTCAGGAATATGGACTTCCACTGGGAAGAAAAGGTTCAACTCTGAAGTATTCTCATCATTAGGGGTGGGGGTGAAATGGGAAGAGGATTTGAAGATCAGTCTGGACTATTTTTTAACATTTTTATTTTCAGATAACTTACCAGAAAGTACTAGATCTGTAAGGAACTGTACAGACTATTCCGTACTATTCCATGTGCCCCAATTTACATATAAAAAAACTGAGCTCAGAAAGGGAATGTGACTTGGCTAAGGTCACACAGATATTTAGTGTGTCAGCAAGGGAAGAAATTTAGGGTCAGGATTAGCTTCAAGGTCTGGCTGTTTTCCTGATGAAGTGTGGCTCTTTGGTTCTCCGTAAGACTTCAATGTCCTCATCTGCAAAAATGGGAATAAATTGAAACAAAACAAAACAAAAACAAAACATGATTCATACAAAAGACAATGAACATGTGTCAAAGATTTCACCGAACTCATTAGCTAGTGAATGATTCAGAAAGGAGATAAATTTGGTTCAGAAAGATTTTGAGGAACAGAGATTGATACCGAAAGTTAGTCCAAAGAATGTGGAAATAATTTTAGTAAGAGATACAAAATTGGTTAATGATTCCAATGCAACGGAGTCATCACTTCTGGGACAGAAATTCATAAGTTCACCTTATTTTTTTTTTTACAAAGTGTTTTCTGATCAAATAGTGAATGCAAAATCAAAGTTCCAGACAATTAAGCAATCCTCTTGTGAATCTGTTCAAGAATGACATTAAAAGGGTGTGCACTGATCACCCTATTTTATTCCCATTTTAGATAGGTTTTCTTTTTTAGATAGTTTTTCTTAATAAGAGTTAGTATGGGGATATAATGAAAAAAATCTGTCTCAAGGGTCCTCAAATGTTATTTAGCTGATTGAGTTGGACAACGTACTTCTGGACTTTTCTGAGCCCTCTGTTCTTGGAGAGTCCATCCATCTACATAAGATCTGTGCACACACTACAAGAGAGAGTTGTCCATGGGGAAAAAAGTCTCACTCAGTCCTCCACTTAGCAACCAGCCAACTGCTGAGAGTGGGAAATTCCCGCCCAGGAGGGAACCATTCTTTGCTTGAAGACAAAGTAAACGGATCCTTGTCAGTTTAGCCAGGAAAGTGTGGGAATCAGTTCAGGGTTTAAAAATTTTTGAAGCAGAGAGCCTGTGGCATTGGGTTGGCAGCTGTCCCCTCCCTGCTTTTGGGTGTGTCTGTGTGTCTTTTGTTCTCGCCTCTGTGCCACACACCTTGGTGTTTCTTCAAGTTCAGGCCTTGGCCAAGAGGGCCAGTCAGGGCTGAGTCAGCCCCAGTCAGGGTTCTCTTGGGATCGCCTAGTTCTGAATTTGCCTCTGTTTGCATTTCAAACACTTTAGCTATTTGTTTAAGAAATAGGCTGGTCCTGTTCTTGAGCTGGCAGTGACCCCACAGAAAGTGTTTGGAAATCCCCGGTTTATTTGTAATTCCCACAGCTCATGCTGCCCCTGGGCTGAACTTTCTACTCTCTCTCATATACCTGCAGAGAGGGTGGAGAGGAGAAAGCCACAAATTAGCCCCTAGCTTCTGGCAAGGCTGATTTTGGGTTTGTCACATAGTGTTTGGGAAACATTCCTCCCTGTGCCATTGACCCTGCTAGACACCCTACCCCGGGTGTCTTATTTTCAAACCAAGACTCATAGTAGGTGATATACACAGCATTCATTCATGCCAAGGAAAAACAACTGACAGGTTTTAATCTTCCAGAAATCTAATTTCTAAGAAATGTGTTTTTATAATAAGAAAAGTTCTTGTTCATTATTTAAGATTTAGAAACTAGAGAAACATAAGAGAAATTTAAATACTACTATCCAGAGATAACTCATGTTCTTAACATTTTGCCATATTTGCTTTCAGATCCACTTAAAAAATTGAGATTATGTTATTTTATTAACTTTTTAATTGTGGTTGGAGCCAGGGCCAAGGATGAAATTTCACATAGCAGTTGGGGAATCATTAGATATATATTTTGGGGGGGTAGTCACCCCAGCAAATGGAAGTGAGTGGGGTGGGGTGGGTAGAGGGACATGGAGAGCTAAGAAGCAACCCAAGAAGGTCCTCCACCAAGGGCACAGTCCCTGGCCACATGTTGGGCACCAGACGTGGACTCTCAGAGCTCTTTGGAGATAGTTACATTACTGTGTGCTCAGGGAGTAGGCGAACCTAAGACCCTGTCCTTCCAGTTTGAGAATGTGTGTGCTGCCACCTTCCCCAGATTGTCCATGGCACTGCTAGGGGACTGTTTTAGTAAGCTTCTTTGCCACTGTGACCCGAAGACCTGCTAAGAGCAATGTACAGGAAGAAAAATTTATTTGGTTTCATGTTTTTAGAGGTCTCAGTTCACAGATGGTTGAGTCCATAGCTCTGGGTATTAGGTGAGGCAGAACATCATGGTGGAAGGGTGTGGTGGAGGAAAGCAGCTCAGGACATGACAACCAGGAAGCAGAGAGCTCACCAGGGACAAATATAACCCCCCAAAGGCACACTCCCAGTGACCTACCTCCTCCAGCCATGCCTACCTGCCTAGATCAACCACCCAGTTAATGCACATCAGTGGATTAATTGGCTGATTAGTTTAAGACTCTCATAACCCAATCATTTCACCTCTGAAAATTCTTGCATTTTCTCATGCATGAACTTTTGGGGGATGCCTCACATCCAGGGACAGATAGACATGGCGGGGTGGGAACATGAGGTTAGGGGAATAATTCTATAAACTGAGCTTACTAAATTGAAAGCAATTTGCCTGCAGCCCTGCCTGGTATAAGTCCAAGGATATGTGACATTCCTCAGCAAACTACCTGTCATCTGCAGAACAAATGCAGGCCCCGGAATGCCCAAAAGAGGACCTAAAGTTACCCTGGAAGGTGTGTGTGTGTGGGGGGAAGACCCTTACACTGACCAGATCCCAGAACTGAAGGAGGTAAGGATAATTCCCCCTAACCATAAAATCTGTAAGAATAGGTTCCAATTAGAACCTGTCAGCATGGGCCAAAGTGACCTAGAGTTATTGTGGCAGTGGGGACTTGAAAGTCTAATGTCATCCTATTGTCACTCAAAAGATAAGAGGTGGACTTGGGCAGGACTCTTCTGGAAACTTCCCTGGAACCCTCAGTAAATCTGTAGACAGGAGAGGCATGCTGTTGCTCTTGTCTCTGGGAGGACCCACTCTCTCCCTTGAGAGTGTCCCCCTTTCCCTTTTCCTATTAAAAAATAAAAAGAATCAGGGCATGAAGTCTTTGGGCTGTCTCAGTTTCATGGAAGTCTCCAGCCCCATAAAGCGCTGCTGCCCACCTGTTAACCCAGCTACTTTGCCCCCCTCCCCCCTTTGTTTAGGTACTGAGGCTTGAACCCAGGGTGCTCTACCACTGAGCTACATCTGCAACCCAGGCTGGCCTTGAAGTTGAGATCCTCCTCCCTCAGCCTCCCTAGCCACTGGGGTCACAGGTGTGCACCACCACACCTGGCTACCTTGCTGCCACTGTTTGAAAGTTCCACCTTAAGAATGCATCCTGAATCTGTTCATTTCCTTGGCCCATTTATTGATTGGGTTATTAGTGTTCTTGGTGTAAAGATTTTTGAGTACTTTATAGATTATGGAGATTGGTGCTCTATCTGAAGTGTGTGTGGCAAAGATTTTCTCCCACTCTGAAGGCTCTCTCTTCACATTGCTGATTGTTTCCTTTGCTGAGAAAAAGCTTTTTAGTTTGACTCTGTCCCAATCATTGATTCCTGCTTTTATTTCTTGTGCTTTAGGAGTCATGTTAAGGAAATCTGGTCCTAGGCCAACATGATGAAGATTTGGACCTATTTTCTCTTCTATTAGGTGCAGAGTCTCTGGTCTGATTTCTAGGTCCTTGACCCATTTTGAGTTGAGTTTTGTACAGGGTGAGAGATATGGGTTTAGTTTCATTTTGCTGCATATGGATTTCCAGTTTTCCCAGCACCATTTGTTGAAGAGGCTGTCTTTTCTCCATTGTATGTTTTTGGCTCCTTTGTCAAGTATGAGATATTACCTGTATTTATGTGGGTTTGTCTCTGTGTCCTCTATTCTGTACCATTGATCTACCTGTCAATTTTGGTACCAATACCATGCTGTTTTTGTTACTATTGCTCTGTAGTATAGTTGAAGGTCTGGTATTGTGAAACGCCCTGCTTCACTTTTCTTGCTAAGAATTGCTTTAGCTATTCTTGGTCTCTTTCTGAATCTGATCACTTTTTGCCATCTTTCCTGTTACCACCTTGACTGGCCTCATCACTTCTTACCTGGATGAGTTCAGTTAAAGGGAAATGAAGACCAACCCAATGAGAACAGACAGATCCTCTTTATTCAGAGCCTCCTGTGTCAAAGGTGTTAACCACCACTGTGCTTTGGAAGACTCAAAGGCAGGCAGAGCAGAGGGAAAGCACTGGGTGGGAAGAAAGCCAGGCTGCAGGTGCCTTCTGATCAAGGGCTATTGGCAGGGGAAGCCAGAGGCAGACTAGCCGGGAGCCGGCATCCCATGTGATTGCTTGAGGGTAAAAATGGACTTTCCCTGCTTGATTTTAAGTTGGAGGCAGGAATGAGGCTTAGTTGACAGTTCATTGATCACACTCTGCCTATTTCAGGCTGATTGTCAGGTATTATTATTTGGCTTCCTGGATAGCAAGTTTTCTTCTCCAGAAAACCATGGTCTAGTGATCTATGTGGTAACTAAAGTAAATGGGTTGGTTTTCTGGGCCACATTGTGGGTTAGATTTCTATTTTTATATATGGTTTAGTCATTCTATAGTCTTTCACGCTTCATTCAAAGTTTAAAGTTATCCTTTTAACAACAGCAACTTGATTGTGAAGTAGTTACTTTTTAGTCATCCCTGAATTACCTATGAAGAATCTGAGGATCAGAGAGGTTAAGAAACTTGCCCATGATCACACAGTTAGCTAGAAGAGCCCATCTTCAAATCGTGGCAGTATCAACTCCAGAAATCACTTCCTTTGGCTGCCTCCCCCTGCCACTAAGAGACTGGGATTGTCCTGTCCTGCCAATGTGTCAGCAGATAAGAACTTGAAATGGAACATTTTCCCCAGCCACATTTGCACTATGCCCTTGCTGATTCTCTTCCTGAGGAAGTGAATCCCTTCAGGAAGACCTAGCTGGTCTTTTATCACGTCAGGGAAAAAGTTCTACTCGTCCCACTTTCCCTTCAAAATTCGGTGGCTATAAGAGATGAAGGAGTGAATCTGAGAGAGGAGAATAGAAGGAGCTGTGAAGTCATTGGAGGATGTGCTCAGGACTCAGGCTGCCAAAGTTTGATTCTCAGCTCCGCCACTTAGGAGTCAATAACCTTGGGCTGATTTCTCCATTTTCCAAAGCCTCAGTTTCCAAAGCTGTATATGGAGATGATGCTAAAATATTACCTACTCTCATGAATATTGAGATAACGGATAGAAAGCACTGGTCTATTTCCAGGGCAGATGGTAAGTGCTCGCTGTAATTTAAAATGCAAATACTCTAGAAGTTTCTTTCCTGTGCATTTAACTGACATAATACAGAAAGCAGGAATTTGAGTTGTTGACATTTGGGACTGCAAAGAAAAATCATACATAGTACTCTTTTTTTTTGAAAATTGTGTAGGAAAAGTGAAGAATTTTTTTTAAAAAAAGTTGACAAAACCCGGCATTCCACCTCATTCTCACCCGGCCTCCACACATGCTTTCCACCCCCAGATACTATTCACTTTTGATATCCTCCAATGATTCCGAGGGGAAAAGATCGAATACAATTTTATTTTTACCAATTCAATCGAACAATTGCTCTTTGTAAAGCCAAATAAATACACAATACATTCAGGACTTCAAATTCCATTTTATTTTCTTCTCTGGGTCACTGTGCTTGTAATAAGTAGAAGCAGATGAATCGTCTGGAAGACCAGGACAGGGATGCCTTGCCCTTTCCTTGTTGAAATAATAGCACATCTAGAGCCCTGTCCTCGTCGGGAACAAAACACAATGGAATAATCTGAATTTCCCATTTAAAAAAAGAAAAGAGGTACAGGCCCCCACACTGCTCATTTTCTGTCTCAATGGTATCATCCAGTCATCAGGAAAGCTAGAGAATTTGGTACAAAGAGGCCAGAATGGGGCTGCAGGGGCTGGAATTCCTGGGTGGCCAGAGAGGATGGCTCTGGATTCTTACAACACAGCCTCAGGGAGGGTGACTGAGAACGTGGGTGCAGATGCAGCAGAGGAGAGTGAAGCACTCCTGGGGGGTTCCTACTGATTGCCTTATTTTCTTAATGATTTAGAGGGGCAGTCAATGTCTAAAAGTGGGGGTTGAGGTTTAGAAAGTGGGTTTGAGGTTTGGCAAGAGAGGAAAAGGCCAGGCGCGGTGGTGCACGCCTGTAATCCCAGCACTTGGGAGGCTGAGGCAGGAGGATCGCGAGTTCAAAGCCAGCCTCAGCAACTTAGCGAGGCCCTAAGCAACTCAGTGAGACCCTGTCTCTAAATAAAATACAAAATAGGGCTGGGGATGTGGCTCAGTGGTGGAGTGCCCCGGGGTCCATCCCCCAGTACCAAAAAAAAAAAAAATAAATAAATAAAATAAATAAAAAATAAAAACATGCAGGACTTGGTCCCACCCACAGGGATTCTGATGTAATTGGTCAGGGGTGCAGCCATGGCGGGGCTGGGGTTGTGGGGGGTGGGTGTTTATAAGATCACCAAGGTGATTCTAATGTGCAATGAAGGCAGAATTCTAGGGATTACTGAGATGTTAGAAAATTGGGTGCTAATGCCCTGGATAGCAGCATTAGTATCACCTGGGAACCAGTTAGAAATGCAAAACCACCCTGATCTCCTGAATCAGAAACTCTCGTGGTTGGGGACCAGCAAACTGTGGTTTAACAAACTTCCCAGGTGATTCTGATGCATGCCCAAGTTTTAAAGTCACTAGTCTGGGGAGAAAAGTTCAGAGCAGCTGTTTAACCTTTGGAGTTTCATGCACCAGACCTGGTAGGTACCTCACTTCCCCTACCCTCTGCCCTCATGAGTAGATTTGGGGTTGAGATTTCTTGTTCTTTTGCTAACTTAATTTTGTGTATATATTTTTTCCTTCATTCAGGCATCCATCTGTTCTCCAACAAAATGTAGGTGTTGGTACTGGTGATGTAGAGGGTTAGACCAGACAACATCTAAAATCCCTTTTAGCCCTGAAATTAAGATGATAAAATCCCCCACCAAAAAGTTTTTCCCAAAACCTTGTAGAGTTCTTTTTGTACTGAGGACTGAACACTGGGGCACTCCACCACTGAGTCACATACCCAGCCCTTTTTAAAATAAAAAAAAAATTAGTTGTATATGAACACAATACCTGTATTTTATTTATTTTTATGTGGTGCTGAGGATCAAACCCAGTGCCTCACATGTGCTAGGTAAGCACTCTACCACTGAGCTACAACTCTAGCCTATCCCCAGCCCTTTTTATTTTTTATTTAGAGACAGGGTCTCACTAAGTTGCTGAGGCTGGCTTTGAACTTGTGATCCTTCTGCCTCAGCCTCCTGAGCCACTGGGATTATAGACATTACAGTTTTCTTCTTTAAGGCAATGAAAAAGCAGTAGGGGAGAAGTGAAAACAGGTGCTATGAAAGTGTTTATTAACTAATGTAGGGAAATTTAAAGTGTACAGGGAATTTGTATCTCCCTCAAGGATTATGCCACAATCTATACTATTGGATTTTTAAAAATGTGTTTATTTAGAGCTGGGACCTTGAGGGCACTCTTTAAGCTGAACACTGAATGAAGTAATTCCATTAAGATAGGCTTGAGGCTTTTGCAAGGTATTAAAGTCCCTAGACAGAAGATTTAGGACTGGTTCAAGTTGTCTTCAGCATCACATTGGTGGGACCGTTGAGAGAGTAAGCAGGGCTTGGTGCTGAGATTCTGGAGGCCCTGAAGGAGATGAGCTCCAGGCTGCTTGGAAAGGGACTGTCAGTGTGGAACTGTACCTCAGGGAAAGTCTCTGTCCCAAAGCTTCCCAACAGCCCCCTGGAGTCTGACATCCCTCTATCATATTGCCCCTGGTATCCTTCCATAGCAGGAAATGAAGCTAAATTCTCTAACAAATTGCATATATCCTGCATTTTAGCATGTCTACGTAAGTTACTTGGTGTGGGCAGAATTCTAGAGGAGGAGACTCCTTGGCCAAGGTTACAGAATTTCACCTCCAGAGAGCTTAGCTTGAAAAAGGCACATTCAGCTGGGCGTGGTGGCACGCGCCTGTAATCCAAGCGACTTGGGAGGCTGAGTCAGGAGGATCGTGAGTTCAAAGCCAGCCTCAGCAACTTAGCAAGGCCCTAAGCAACTCAGTGAGACCCTGTCTCTAAATAAAATACAAAATAGGGCTGGGGATGTGGCTCAGTGGCCGAATGTCCCTGAGTTCAATCCCTGGTTCCAAAACAAAAAACAAAAAAAAAGAAAAAAGAAAAAGAAAAAGGCACATTCCATACCTGGACAGGTATTGGGAGCTGTATCACAGTGTGTCATGGAAAAGGTCAAGCGCAGACCAGGGCAGGGCAGGGTTTAACGATGATGCTTTGTGTTCAAACTGCCAACAATTGAATTTTGGTCTACCCATCTGCCTTGGGCAAGTTACGGACAGTTGTTGGGACTTTAGTATTCCTGCCTCAAAATGGGGAAAATAATAATAGTAGTTACTTTTAGAGCGTTTTCATGAGTCTCAAATGCAGTTCACTAAAGAGCTTGGCAATACACCTGGCACATAATAAATGCTGAATAAATTTTAGCTAACACTATTGCTGTTAAGAACTTTTTAATTAACATGTATTAGTTGTTCATATCAGGAGGGTTGTGTGATATTTCTATATACACCCACAGAATGCAATCTTCAAATCTACTTTTCCACTTCCTGACCTTCCCTGCCCCATGTCCATTCCAAACCCTAATCCCTAAGAATCAGGTTGTCTTTTTTAAGCTCTCACATGACAGCGAACATGTGGTCCTGCCTTTGGGCCTGGCATATCTCACTTAACATAATGATGTCTAATTCCACTATTTTTGCTGGAAATAGCAAGGTTTAATTCTTCTGTCTGACTATTCCTTTCTCTCTCTGTGTATGTACCACATTTTCTTTTTTTGTCTCTCAGTGGGCATCTTGGCTATTGTGAATAGTGTGATCATCAACGGGTGTGCTGGTATCTCTTTGGAATGCTGCTTTTATTTCCTTTAGATAGATACCCAAGAGTGGGATAGTTGGGTCATATGGTAGATCTGTTTTTAGTTTTTTGAGGAATCTCTGTTCTCTTGGCCACATTTATGTACTAATTTACATTCCCACCAATAACTTGTAAGTTTCTTTT